>VWZK01007369.1:319646-351071 GCA_013396935.1 Baryphthengus martii
GCGGAGCCGCCTCCTCTCGCCTTCCCCTCGCCGCAAGGGCCGCGCCTTCAGCCTGGCGCCTCGTAGTCAGGCGAGGGGGTCGCCTCTGGCTTGGCGAAAGGGGAAGGCGGAGTCCGCTAGTCGGGTGGCGGATCCAATCAGGCCGGGCTGTTTCCCCTCGTGGCTCCACCCGGGGGTTAAACCCCCACCTTTTGGACCCGTTTATGACTTCTCACGACACTAAAGTCTCTGATTCTCGTTCACACTTTGTGCCTGCCTCGGGTGGGCACCCGCCAAAGAAGGGGGCAGGCCCGGGGCAGGCAGAAGGAGGTGAGGAGTCCCTTCAGCTTAGGCTCTGTCCCCTCAGGACTTCACCCGTCTGAGGAAAAAAGTGCATTTTTAACCTATTTATGGCCCCTCATGATGCTAAAAACCCCAATCCTCATTCCCCCCTTCAGCCAGCTTTGGCAAGGCTTGGCGTCCAACATGGTCTGCATCATCCCCCTCGACGCTGGGCAAGAAAAACTAAAGGGGCTTTCAAGGGTGGCTTTGGCTCTTTCTGCCCAAAAGCTGTTGAATTCCACTCAAAGGCACAGGCGGCATTGTGGTGAGGGGACTGTGGGTCGTTGCTGCTGACCTTGGCACTGCAGGTCAAGGGCAGTGCAGGGAGTGAGGGGGTTTTAACACACTTTATGCATTCCCAGCAGGAGCAGTTTTAGGTGGAAACATGCAGCTGTGGAAAAGCATAGTTCGCAGGTAGGGACTCTTCTAGCCAGGACCTGTGTCTGAAGAGCCACCGTTGCTGATTATAATCCTCACATGTCCGCTGGCATTGCTGGTGGCACAGCATGACGGCATTGTAATGATCTATCCAGAAACGAGATTAGACTTAGAAAAGCAAAGAATAAAAAGATGCATCCTGTGGAAAAGCCTGAGTGCGCTGATGACATATCGGATTATTAAACCAGCTTGGCCAAAAGCGTAAGCAAAAGATCCCCAGTGCTGATAATACCTGTTTTCAAGAAAACTCTCACTCTTAAATTTAGGTATCAGTTTGTAGCTAAGGAAACTTAAAGTTATCAAGGCTTGAAGTTAACAAAACCTTCTCAAGTCTCAGGAAAAGTGTGAAAGGTTCCTTCTTGCCAAGCACAACGGAGACTTTTAGGGTATATAGCAAAAATTGTTGGCAGCGAGAATTTTGTTCCGTATGTTTCACAGAGATGCAGCTAATAAGGGGTTAGATTTGTGATCTCTTCATAACCAGCAGCAAGTATGTCAGCTATCAACAAATTAATCTCACTTGAGGGGTAACACACTCACTTGTTCCATTGGGGCTTCTCTTTCGGCCGCATCTTGCTTGCAGCACAAGGTACTTGGCTGTTTCTGTTGCGGTTTGCAGCCTGTTTGCCTGAGCCTTGCAGAGCACGCTGCCTTTTCTGCACTGAGATCTCAGGGCAGCTGTAAGTGCCAAACAAGTACAGCAGTGAGAGGCAGACAGGCTTGACTCTTAACTTTTTGTCTCCTCTTTAGAGATCACAAGTATTCATTCAAATTGGTGACTTCAGGAAGAGGAGCAAAGCCCGATTCTCTATCAGCACACAAAAGATCATTTTGAATAAATGCATGCAAACCTCACAATATTTTTCCAGTTCTGCATGGATATGGCCAGTTCCTAGACTCTTACCACGTATTTAAAATATTCCAAGGAGTGTTTTCATGTACGAGGTGACTTTACACCAGTATTCTTCATAGCAGTTTCTATCATTGCATGTATCAAAGACCCTACTGCTCTCACTAAGCTACACTAAAGGATCTGAAAGAAGTGGGAACAACCCCATGGTGACTCAGAAGGTGATCTTCCAACCGAGAGGTGGAACACCCACTGCACCTCATTTTAATTGCTAACACATGAAGCAGATAAACAAACTCATAATGATTGCATATGCATTTCACCGGCCGTGGAGCTGTGCTGGAAAGGGCTTGAGTTTAACACGGAAAATCCACGTTTGTGCGAGAAGGTGAGGCTAATAATTGTGATTGTTTAAAACAAAAATAAGGACGCTGTCTACTATAACCTAAAATCAGTGAGACGCACTAAAGTGTTTTGATCATTTGTCTACTACAGTTCTTTTAGATGGAAAGAGTTCCTCAAAAAATATCCAGGGGAGCTTTCCAAGTTTACAAAGCTAGACTAAATTGGCAAGTAAGAATTTCAAGACCAGTGCAGAGAAGCAGTGTGGATTTCAGTTAGAAAAGTGGTCTAAAGGGGAATGCAAATGCTCCATCATCATTTCATATGATCTTCTTTAGTTTATACCAGGTGTATCTAACCACAAGTAATTTCTAGCATATCATATTTTGTAACAAAGACAGTGTGAAACGACCTACAGTGCAGTTTTCAGAAAATCCTGTCTTAAGTTGGTTTGAAATTTATTGAAGGTATTTCATAAAATGCCAAGAAAAAATGTACATTCCATCATATACATAATTATTCACTGTAACAAATCTGTAACTGGTTTTAGTCAGAAAATGATTTTGCATAGGAGCTCATGTGTGTGAGAGAAAAAGAGAACTCAGAGAGTTTCTAAATCTTCAGATTTTAAAAATGTGAATTGAAAAGGTAACTAAATAAAAATTGATCTGTGATCGTAGTTTCCATTCCAGAAAAGGAATTCTATGTCCTGCCTAGTCAAGTAAAGAGAGTTGCTCACCATGATCCCGTACTTACTCCTATCATACCACATTAATGTGTCACATCCTATCATACCACATCAGATTGCTCAGTTATGTATTTTAGGTGGCTAGCACAGGACTTTTTTCTATGCATTTATTAAGATGGGGAAAAAAGTCTTATCAATAGCATATTATTCTGCAGGGAGTCACCTCTAAGAAACTCCCCTTCTTAGTATGTTGTTGAAAATATTAAGGGAAAGGCCTGCTTTTAAAACATGTTTCGTATTTGATGGAGTTTGAGTTCATAGAGGCCTTTGTGGCCTCTGGTCACGGGAAATTTTTGGGCGCTGCTCTCTGCTGAGACTGTTGCCATATTCAAATCCTATCCTATCCTCTATTCATCTGCTGTTTAATTCTTCCTTCTCCAATGTAAGTGACTTTCAACTTTTGAAGGCAAAAAGCCAAAGCAAACAAGATCCAAAGGCACTGCATTCTCCAGAGCACCCACCAGGTCTATCTCATTCAACCAGATGAACCCTGCAGACACACCATCACTGGCTCTTGGCCGCAGTGGAGGGGCTGCAGGCTGGGGCTGGGCTCAGCCTAGCCAAGGCAAGTGGAACACTGGAACAGGTTGCCCAGGGAGGTGGTGATGGCCCCATCCCCGGAGACATCCAAGGTCAGGCTTGATGGGGCACTGAGCAGCCTGATCTAGTTGAGGATGTCCCTGCTCCATACAGAGGAGTTGCACTAGATGACCTTTGGAGATTCTTTCCAACCCAAGGCATTCTGTAATTCTATGATAAGGTGCAGACGGCAGCCCAGGTATGAAGCTCTACATGAGATGTGTTATTGTTCTGGCTCTTGGCCTGGGCAGGGGGCATGGGGCAGGGTAGAGATGAGCTGATGGTGAGTTTGATCTGGCATAAAGAGGATCAGAAAGATGTGAGTGTGTGGTAGAAACTCAGAGGAGGTGGACGGGGCAGGCTTGGAGCAACTCAGCCTGATTTGGGGCCATGCCTTCACATGTGGAGGTGAGGCACCAGCACATGAGCTTTGGGAGTCTCTTGTGGACTCTGTAATGTCAGTGATAACCGAGCAGCTTTTATTTCTCCCATGAGGAGGGTGACCTCCTTTCCTCCTTCCCAGTGGCTCACATGTAGCTGCTTGTGTTTGCGCTCAGCAAGCAAAGCTGAGTTGCCACTGCTGCTGCTGGGCAAGATGGTGGCATCCAAAAACCCAGGCTGTTGAACTTCTGTCAGTTGGCATCACATCTCAGCTTTACAGTGTAAAGCCATGGCAGTAGAGAGGCACTCACTTTAGATGCGTGTTTTCGTACCCTTGGCGCAAAATCACTTTGATCTGAGGGCACTGCCAGATCCTCACATCTTCGTTTTGGTGCATAGGGTCTTCAGAGGCACTTTCTGTTCTTTTCGGCGGTGCTTTGTCTTCTGTGCCAGGAGCAGAAACACATTTGTCACTCATATAGAAAGCAATGGTGTTTTCTTTCCTTAGCTGATGCCACATTGCCGTTAGCAGTCGGGGATCTGGAAAAGGAACAATGCATACACTGATCATTTACTGCTTTCCTCAGAAAAGCCTGAGTCCAGGTCTCATCCATTCTATCCTAATGAAGGGAGAGGGACCATCTCCTAATACTGCTGGTTGCTATCTGACATGCATGTCATTCCAGTTTGGGACTTGCAACGCTGTGACTTGTCAACAGTTGTCAGTAGGAGGTTTATGCTCATCTTTCCAGTCTCTTCCTCCTTTCCACTGTGAAGGGCAGCTGTTTTAGAGCTGCTTAACAAGACCTCCTCAAAGTCTTTTCCCAAGCTCCCCAGGCCTGTTTTTCCATCTGGCTTGTTAATTTAAATGGCTTATAACTAGGGCAGAGCCACCACCAGCTTGCTGATGGAAAGGCCATCCTTAACCCCGAGTGTGACTGCATCGCCGTACCGTATGGTACCATCATGTCATATGGTCGGTGGCTGTGTTGTAGTGAGGCGGTGTGTCACACGGCTTGTTCCCCCAGAATGCATAGAAACCTGTGGGGGTCAAAGTGGTTTGACCTCTTTGGAAGCCACCTTTCTGGTCTTGCAGTGTGGCTTCACCCTGTGTGGGCAACTCCACCAGTGTGATAACCCCATAATTACACAGATTGTCTTTCTGGAGCACATCAAGCTTTTCCAGTTCTTGAGCAGTGTGATGCCATACAGAAAACACACTCAGGCCGTGGAATGGCTTGGAGTTTCAAAAAGGCAGAGATAAATTCAGAAACCCTCCAAATCCAGCCAAACTGGGTTTTCCAAGAGGAAAAATAAATAATAACCATTTCTTTTTCCACATATATAAGAAGATGAGAGAAACTACACAATATGGATGTGTACTCTATATCTGGAAAAGGCAAATTTCTGGTCTGTATTGTCACCAAATAGAAGGCAGAAAAAAAGCTTAAATATTTTAACATGCTCAAGGAAAGAGACTAGTCAGAATAGTGAATCATGAAAGAACTGGCAAGTGTAATGCTTAATCCAGTGGCAACCTTTTTAAATGGTTTTATGAGACTGGGTTTGGGCTTGGATGGCCAAAAGAAGGACATAATAACGAAGTTTGCTGACAGCACAAAGCTTGACAGTGGCCAACTACAGAGAACAACCAGTGAGAGACGGGCTGCAATTTAACAGTGAAAAAACTGTGCCCTTGTAGCAAAGGGCAGGGATTTCTACTGCAAACTCATCACCTCAAAACAACAAAGGAAGAGAAAGGCTTGACCAGATGGGCTGATCTCCAGGCAGCTGTGAGCTAGCCGTGTGGCATGACCACCTAACGGCAAAGGGGAGTTTACAGCAGGTCAGGAGAGACATTATCAGTAGAGACAGGGAGAGATTAACGCTCCCCATCGCGGGTATTGCTGCGGTGGCATTTGGGAAGCTGCGTACACAGTGCTGGCCATCCACCGCCAGAACGCAACGTGCCCAAGTACAGAACTGCAGTGGAGCGCTGCTGGGGTAGTGCCTGTCTTAACAAGAGGACATGCAGATGCGTCCAAACTGCACACAAGTAAATGTGACCTGGACGTCAGGAGGTTTCTCATCTAGAAGGGGAAGCTTTGGGAACAGTCTCACACCAGCCAACGACCTAGCTGACCTCAGGATAAATGTGCCAAGCTCAGGGAGAGGAATGAGGTGGTTTGCCTGCCTCTGGTGACAGATCCTGAGCTTGGTGAGATAGGGTGCTTCGGACCTGTGCCCCGGTCTCCTACTCGGCTTACAACTGCTTTTACAGGCAAGCTACTTGCCCAAGACAACAGGGATGTCACAGTGACCATGCTGACAGCGTGACCCCCCCTGACCACTGCCATCCATCCCTTCATGAAAAGAGGGGCGGAAAAGCTCTGACAGAGCTTCAGAAAAATTCAGCGTCAGGAGTTGGCATGAAACGAATCCAATGGTACCATGCTGCATTCAAAGCCACGTCTCATTAAATCATTCAGGGTGAAGAACTGGAAGCGCGGGCAGTTTGCCAATTTATTCAGCAGATGTACAGACACGGCTCGTCAGCAGCTTTCTAAAATTACAACAGTCATCTAAGACACATTTTCTTCATGACCAAGCCACCTTTTTAATAGATTCAGTAAACAAACTTGTTCGGTAACATTTCTCCCAATCCTCAGGCAGTAAATTATCCTTATGATACTGCTTTAAAATTCCTTCTACATTTTCCCTTTTCTTTTCTTTCAAAAAGTGTTGATCACTCACATTACCGTTAGAAAAACCTAGGCCACATTATCTGCCAATGGATGTAAGCATCTGTTTTACAGGTATTTCTTCGGGACTCCATGAAATTTGGAGGCAATTTAAGTTCCATTCAGAATTTCTTTCTTATCTGGACTAGTTAATTTTGTCACTTTGCTTTTTCCACAGGGAGGTAACAACTCACTGCTGGCTTGCTTTTCTTCTCTGTGCCCTCTTCACTGCCCTGTTTTAGAAAGCTTAGCTTTTTCTCCTCTAGATTTGAGAGACGTCGAGGCAGTAGGAAGCCAGAGAGACTACTGCACTTACCAATACCCTCACATGAGATGAGAAGCAAATTTCAAGCATTAACTCCTAGATCCCTTCAGTGCTAAAATAAAGACAAATGCTTGTTCTGTCCTCCCCAAAGGCTGCAGCCTCAAAAGTGCACCGCGGTTATGATAGCAAGGGCAGCCCGTAGTACAAAGTGTTGATAAATCAAACTGACTGCAAATCTGTTTTACAGGCACGGTTTCTTTAGCTTTAGCTCTTGCATATTTACCTGTTTTTGTGTTTTCTGGGCAGAGTGGCTTGCAAACAAACCCTATAATCCCTGAATGTTTTTGGAAATGTTTGCCTCCACCCGAAGCCAGGCAGAGACTGATGGCAAACAGAGCTTTGCAGAGGAAATCTGTTGACTCGCTTTGCCCAGAGCTCAGCTGATCCTGTCTCTATGTTTCACAGATTTCCATAACAGGAACAAACTGGCACGTCGGTCATCGGGGTCTTTCTTTTAGCACTGTTAGCAGTTGTAACACAAAAGGCAAATGAACAGAAAAAGGCATTCAGCTGGAGTTAGATGAGTCTCCGTCCTTTGTTTAGGAAATCCTTGACTTCCCCATTGAAGGCTGTGGTAACAAATTATTTTTTTTTTCTGCTTGCCCCTCAAAATCTGTTCACGTCAGTAACACTTTTAGCGTGGGTGAAGGAAAAAGGAATTTAACATTCATTAAGGTAAATTCATTTACTCTTTTTTATACAGGCTTGAAAAACCAGCTCACTGTCTTCATCAAAACCACAGCATACCTCACAGCCTTCTAAAGAAAGCAAGAAGAAAAATGCTGGAGTTTGACCATGTTATCAGCAGCTCTCCCCTATGTAGAGCTTCTGAGTTTCATAAGCAGCAGGATCTCATTTTCAAGTCGGTGCTTTTATGACTGGGGAAATAGTGCTGCGCAGAATGGGAGCTCTTGTTTCTTTTGGCTTTCTTGACATTCACCCTAATTGAATGTCTGTGTTTCCTTCACTCATGTCAGGATAAAATCTCTTCTTTTTGGCAGATTTCCCTTGCTGGAATTCACTTTTGCATTTGATATGTCAGCAGCGCGCAGCTCCATATTGATTTTGTAAAACCTTTTACTTAAAATGCCAGGATAATAATTTACTTTGCCTCAGTGCTTATCACTGGCACCTCTTTTGCTCAGCCACTGACTGCGCTTCTTTAGACGTGGGTGTGAAATGAGCCTTATTCAAGCCTGGCTAAATTTGATCTGCAGCATTAGTTGTACAAGGTGTTAGTAACAAAAAATATCATTTGGGAAGGTTCAGTACCTTTACTCCATAATGTGATGTTACACATGTTCACTACAGTGACACATATGCCTCTGAGGGGCGGAGGATGTTCTTCTATAGACTCACAACCGTGATTGTCAAATAAATTCACTTGTGAACTGATTTAGCATAAAAGGGAGTCTTATAGCCATTCATCATACTGAAAGGAATTCCTTAATCTTTATGAAAAGCAGCCACCTACAATTATAATTCAGTAATTTAAAATGCCAGTTGCTTTCTTTTCTGACACAGAAAATATATGTCTACGTGTGCAGCAAAGATATTTAATAATCACGTGCTTTGTGAACAGGATAGGAAAATTAAACCCATCTAATGTAAAAGTATAAATATCATTAGCTGATTCAAGATGAACATGACATTCCTGGCGAGTGAGTCTATTTGAGGGAAATCACAGGGTCGGAGTAAGAGTAACATTTTTTAAATGGTGACACTTGGATTTTCTTGCTAAGTGTAAAATGTTCCCTCTTCCACAAAAGGGTTGCAGCTTGTTCCTTTTTTAAAACCTCTGGTTTAGCTTCCCTATAATTTTGGCCTGAGAAATTCCAGCTAAACTTTGAAGTTGAAGCAGATCATCTTACTACAAACAGACGTCTCCTATTTTTGCAGAGCAAGTTTACAAAACAGGCTTGTGACATCCTTCCATCAGCCCTGAACTCCAAAATTACTTTTAAGCTTTACATAACGTGAAATTCAGTCGGTCGTACTTAGCCAAAGCTGTAGCTTATCCCGTAGAAAATTTTAAAAGTCAATCTGCTCCGTCTGTTGTCCGTGTATTTTCACTCTGATTCAAGCAGTCACAGAACACAAAATACTTGTGGTCCGTGTGTTTAAGATCCCACCCATGCTTTTCTGGTCATACCAAAGTTGCTGATGGCATCCTTTGGTAGCTTCTGTAGCCATTATAAATCTTCCTGCTAATGAACAAGTCTTTTCTTACAAGTTGTTTATTTAATCACAAGAAATTATTTGAAACTATCACGCTGTTACGATTTTCAGCCTCTATGTATTTTGCACAAGAAAAAAGTGCTCTGCAAAAGCTTTGTGTACGCTAACCGGGGTTGGAGATCTCCTCTTGGATAGCTTGGCAATGTTGCTGGGTGTTCTGCTCCCAGATGCAAGCTCTCCACACTTGATTCCTGAACGTGTATCGGCATTTGGCTCCTGAAGCAGCCATGAGCAAGGCAGGCAGAGTCAAGGAGCCCATTAAAATACTTGTGGTCTGAACAAGGGAACATTCATTACTGAGAATAACTTTGAACTGACACAGAAAGTCACCACTGTTTCTTGGCATAGGAAAGCCAGATAATTCTTCCAAACCTTAGAGCGCGTTATTTTTAGCTGAAAATTATCACAGACTGTTAAACACAAAGAGAACCTGTGAGAAGCCCTGCGGCACCGAGCGCAGCACTGGGAAAGTCTCGCTGCAGCAGTTTTGTGTTCCGTACGTGCTGGCAGAGACGTACAGGGATTCACATCTGATCCCATATGGCCATTCCTGGATGAACTAGACGTGCTCATGTCACCCACAGAAAACAAATATTCCTTTCTAAACACCCTCTTTTCAAATGATTCAGAAACAAACAAACAAAAAGAGGTATTTCTTGAGACAGAGAGGAGACATTAGGAGTTAGCAAAAACGCTTGTTTCTTCTCTGCTCTCTATGGAAAAGGCTGTCGTGTCTGTGCACAGCTCTGGTCTCCAAGGGGAGGAGGAAGGAATCTATTCTAAGCTGTTTTCTAAAGATTACATAGAAGGTTTGTAGGGGAGCCCAGAAATAGCTGAGGGCAGTTACAGACCCATGATTAAGTCCTTGACCTCGACCCGAAGGCAAAGCAGACCAACCCTGAAAACCATGTGGCCAACACCAGAAGAAAAATTACAGTTATGGGCCACTTTTTCCAAGGAGATGAGCTAAGATTGAACCGGGTGAGTCAGCTGAGAAGGAGCATCATGACTAAGAGACCTCGCAGGAGTGCCTGGCCCAATGTGAACCCAACACTCTTCCCAAATCAACAGTTTCAGGACAAATTACAGTTAAATAAAGAGATCTCTTTCGAGGTGTCTTTGATCTCTCCAATGATAAAGAGAAGCTCTAAGTTGTAGAGGACAGTAACCAGCATGATGGGAGCAGCATCCTTGGAGCACGGCTGTGGTCCGAGCAGCAGGATACAAGGGCCATTTCAGGCAACATGCAAGAAAGGCTTCAAGCGGCAGCAGAAGGAAAGAAAGAAAGCTCAAGGTGTGTTGAGCTCCCAGCGAGGCTTCCTACCCAGGGCAGGGAAGAGGTACCGTTTTATTGGTACCTAGTGTGGAAAGAAATATTTGCAGTGCTGAATTTGGTTCTCTGTTTGAATTATGGCCCTTTGCTGCGCTCAGCCACACTTCTTGCAGAACAGCCCCCAGGGCACAGAAATAATAAAGCTGTTGACATCTCAGGATCAGTGGGTTTTAAAATAAGCCAGAGAAGTGCCTTTATCAGTGCAAAACAAACCCAGTACAGCTTACATAAGGGGACAGAGGCAGTCCTTTGCAGTGGAAAGGAAATGTCCTCGACTTCATTTGCTGAAGCCAGACAGGTCAGGGCTTGGAGCACTCAACCCACAATGAGGTGGGAGATGACTCCTGCTGCAAGTGAGAGGTGGAGTAGGGACCCCAAGAGGTCCAGCACCGTAGTGACACTGTGATCATAGAATCACAGAATAATAGAATCATTTTGATTGGAAGAGACCTTCAAGATCATAGAGCCCAACTCTTAACCCAGCACTGCCAGGGCACCACTAAACCATGTCCCTCAGCACCACATCTCCACAGCTTTCAAACCCCTCCAGAGACGGGGACTGCACCACTGCCCTGGGCAGCCTGGGCCAGGACAACCCTTGCGGGGAAGAAATTCTTCCTCATGTCCAACCTAAACCTCCTGTGGTGCAGCTTGAGGCTGTTTCCTCTTGTCCTATCACTTCTTCCTTGGGAGAAGAGACTGACCCCACCTGGCTCCACCCTCCTTTCAGGGAGTTTTTGAGAATGAGAAGGTCTCCCCTAAGCCTCCTTTTCTCCAGGCTGAACAACTCCAGGTCCCTCAGCCGCTCCTCACCAGACTTGTGCTCTAGACCCTTCCCCAGCTTTGTTGCCCTTCTTTGGACATGCTCCAGCTCCTCAATGTCCTTCTTGGAATGAGGGGCCCAAATAATCCTATGAAATAAATATCTTCATGCATGATTCTGGTCCAAATCTTGAATAATCTAGACTGGGTGTTTCGATCCCTGGGTATTCTGCAGGGATATAAGCACTACTGCCCTGAGAGCAGCAGGTGGCCCAAAGCAACGTATCTTTGCAGAGCATAAACACAAAGTATACTTCTGAAAATGCCATATCGAGAATACTCTGTGGTAATAGGTGCTCAAGCAGAACTTCCTGCAAATTTAAGCTTGTGACGTTGTGGATTTGGGATGGAAAAGGTCAGTGAGGACGGCAATGTCCCTGTTCTCAGTACAGCCCTGGGGCTGTTCCATCTCTTGCCCTTGTGGCTGGTTGCTGTTGTAAGTGCCACTATTTCCACAGCTCCGTGAAAGATGTCAAAGGGTGGGACTGGGCCAGCACTAGACAAATGACAGATGCTCTCTGTTAATCCCGCTCCCTTCCTAAAGGGAAGAGAAGGGTAATAAGGGAGAGAGACTTATGGACTGGAAGAGAGAAATAAACCAGCTTGAATTAATAACAATAAAATGAAGTATATACAAATATATAGAAAACTAATACCAAACCCAACTTTCTGCACCCCAACGTGGGGCACAAGATTGAGCAGTGGCTTTGGTCTGCACAGGAGCAAGGATAAGCAAAAGCCTTTCTGCAGACCCCAACTCTTGGCAGTGACTCTAAACACGGAGCATTATCACTGCTGGAAGCAGAGACTGTCCGCAAAAATCGGCCGTTAGCTTCGGAAAGTGCTGCTGCTTAGAAGAGACTGAGCTGAGAAGTAAAATCACTGAACAGAATCAGTTCAGTTCTGGCTCAGACCAGGACAGAAGACATGTAGGTGTTCATCTAGGCTGTCCCTGGGATTGTGCACAGCCCTGTAACAGCAGGGCCCAGCCCTCCCATTTCCTTCAGCCAAAGCTTTGTCACGTTACCCAGAAGAACCGTGCGTTTTCAGTCAGGGCTTCAGCCTCTGGTCGCAGTGCAAAACGCTTGCACTTCATCAAGCTCCTTTGACAGAAGCAGACGCTGAACAAGCACCCAGGGCAGCCTGTCTTTTTCCCACTGTGATATGGAGGCAAAGACACATAGCTCGGGGCTGGCCTTACAGGAGGCAAACCCAACTTTTCTCTCCTTGATTTGGGCAGAAGGAGAAGGGTTCAGCAAATCAGAGGCAGGATTTAGCCTGCCAGTGTTTTTGCCTATAGTAGGTAGCACATCTGAGGTGGAAAAAAATGTTCTTTAATCAGTATTTTTTGCTTTATTGCAATTAACCTGTTATGCTAATACACTCTTACTGATTAAAGACCCTAAGCTTCCCTCTAATAGTCCTGAATTAGTGCCAGGATAATGAGATTTCCATTTCAAGATGCCCTGTGCGTGCCATCTAAATCACATCGGTATTCATCGACATACCCAATACGAATTATTTTCACAGCATTTACATTGAGTATCTCTCCTGCATCAAACCTACCACGCCACACTCTGTTAAAAACAGCTCTCCCATGTTTTACCGCTCAGTTTAATACTATTATTATTAGTCCTGCATATTTTAAAGTGGGCACTAAAGAGTGTTTGTGACGCTTGGTGTACAAGGCTGAGCTCTGAGGGACTTGGGACAGTGGGTGATGCCAGACGAGCAGTTCTCTGCTGCTTATTTGTCATGCCTAATATCTCCTTACTGCATCAAGTAGTGATATCACACCCAGTGATGACGAAGCATGAAAATCAAATTACAGCTGCGGAGAAAATTGCTTCCAGCCACTGACAGAGACGTGACTGGAGTGTGTCACGACAGCAACGTCACCGTAAAAGCGAGTACAGCAAAGCAAACGGTCTCCAGGAGGTCTGACAGGTGTCTGGTAGAGCTATGTGACAGTTCCCAGCTCCGAATCTGCCCCCCCCAGCCAGCGGTGCAGCACTCATGTGCACAGCACATCTGATGAGGGACATCGAAGCCACTCACAGCTTGTTTTAGGATGAGGCTGATGTGTTGACCTGAGCTTTAGATGACCCCTCGCGATGCCATCTCCACGATCTGCATTTTTATCCAAAAACTTGGTGCAGCCACTGCTTGGCCGACTTGAGGGGTTTCAGATTTAATTTTGTTCCAGCTGTCTCATTCCAAGTCAAAAGCAAAAATTTTTGGTACAATTTATGATGTATTAAATGTTAAAAAGATGGTGGCCATTATTAGTTGAAATTGAAATCTTTCCTAGCCGTAAGTTACTGTAAAATTGGATCTGAACTCATGTAATTTCAAGGAAACATATTATGCTGTGATCTTGGATACCTGCAGGAGGCCAAACGTGTTACATAGCCTGTCTTACCGTCTTCACAATATTAGTCCCATTTGCAGAACAAACACGTTCAACCCTCAGCCCCTGAGCCATGACCCGTGAATGATAGTACTAATAGGATTGACAAGTCTGACTGGTGCTCCCTGACAAAACTCCTGTTGAATTCGATGGGAGCTGCTCCATTTCCTGCCTTCTTCCTGCAAAATCTCTGCCATTGTCTCTTCTGAAAGGCACTCATAGCCTGAGCGAGGGATGTCCGAGCCACGATAGTATGGGAACCACCTGTGGGACAAGTGTGCTTTGCCTTTGCCTTTTTGTTTCTTTAGCAGCAGAGTAAACAACATTTTTTTTACACTGATACATTTTGTAGACACCCTGAAAGAATCAGGCTCTTTCCCACTCTTGGCAGTAGAAAGGTAGTTATGTGACTGTGAATTTTACCTGCTTTATAAGATTTTCTGGTCCTCTTCAAGAAATATACTCTGGCTCCTCTTGGATTTCAGTTGTAAATCTTCAAGTTACCAAAATCTGCCATTAAAAATGAGAATCTTAGCATCAGCCTTTCGCTTCCTCCCTTCTCCCTTGCCTTAAGGCAGCATTCAGGTTATTGTACCTGGAGGCCGTTAGAGATGCTCATCCTCACATGGAGAACCTGCTGCCCTATAGATTTCACTGACTTTATATATTTATAAGTTGGTAAGAGGACCCCTATATGTTTTATGAGAGGATCCGGTGTTTCCCTGAAAGCTATGGAGAGAACTGTTAATATCCCTGGCCTGTGGCACGACAGCAGCAGTGCTGGGAAGGGAGCTCTGGAGATCCCCAGTCCAGAGCAAGCCACACCAGCCCACACTTGATCAGGACCATCACAATATCTTTATTGTTATTATTATTATTATTATTACTACAGTAATGAGAGGCTAGATTTATAGACCTTATTCTAATTTGAGGACTAGAGCTCGCATTGTGAGACAGGACACAAAGCACAAGGCAGCACTAGGCAGTGAGCTGAACATCAAAAGAAATGATGAGGACTAAATTCTCTTAGTCCAGGCTCCTGCTGATGTTAGTCCTGTTATTAGAGCCGCATTTTCACCGGAAACGGGAACTGGGTTTTAAAATATCATCTTTTTTCTTCCTTTAGACTGACCTGAAAGGCAAGTGCTGCCCCTACAGGGAAACCTGAGAAAATCCAGTTTGAGAAAGAAACTTGTGCCCTTCCCAGGTTCCCGCACCACAGGAGGACAAAATCCCCAACCCGTTTAAAGATGGCTATTCCCAAAATCATGTGAGGTGTAGGAAAAATACAGGTTGTGACCAGAGAAAGCCTCCAGTATTGGATCCTGGGACTGATCAGGACGAAGAGCTGTCGCTACGTGACTGGCAACATCTCTGGGCTCAGCAGAAAACCACTCAAGAGTTTGACCAGGAGCCTTCAGGTATGATTTTCCTTCTGCTCCTTGGATGCCATGCAGGTGACAGGGTCTGGAGCTCAGTGGCCCAGCAAAGGAGGACAGCCCCATATCTGTGCAGTTTCCTTCTAGACAGATTTTAATGAGTCTTCAGGTATGGTGACTTGAAGACAATCTGTTGTTCAACTTGAGACAGGGTGGGCAGCAGGCTAAGTGGGGAATATGGTACTGGGACCAGCTCGGTGGTCCAAGTGATCTCCAAAGCAAGTGTGAGCCTAGAGACACCTTGGCAGTGGTGGGCGGGGCCAGAGCATACAAGGAGAGGCTGGAGGAGCTGGGCTTGCTCAGATGGAGGAGACAAAGGGGGATTCAATAGCATCTCCACCTGCCCAAAGGAGTCCTGAAGACTCTGGGGCCAGACTCTACTCAGAGGGGCACAAGAAGAGCCTCAGAGGTACTGGCACAGCTGCAGCACAGGAAACCCCAGGCAGCCCTAACAGCCCCTCTCTATGCAACCGCTCGGACACAAACCCGAGTGAACTGCTGCAGCTGCGTGTTGGCCCTGCTGGGAGCAGGAGTTGGGCTGCAGACCCCCATCCCCAGGGTATCTCCAGCCTGTGGAAGAACATGCCCATGGTGGGACATCAGTTTCGACGTGACCATCTCCAGCACTTGCTGGAGAGTGTAGACCTCTGTGCTGGCTGGAAACTTCTCCTAGCAGATGGATCCAGGAAATTACTGAATGACTACGGTAGGATGGAGCAGGGACTTCACTGCTTCTGCACCTGTGAAGTACCCAGTCCCCATCTGTCTTCCTTCAGTGTAACTGCTATTACCACTTTGCTCCAAGAAATCTGCCTCTTCCCAGCCCTTGCCATGCTGCAAAGTCAGCTTTGAGCGCTTGCAAAAGCCATTTCCTCCCGTTCTCCCACAATTTTAGAAGGCTGCTCTGACAATAAACCTGCTGGCAAAGTGAGTATGAGGAGCATCCACGAGCTTATCTTCAGACTTGAAAGCTGGGAGCTAAGTGGGGCTCCATGAGTCACTGCACAGACACATCTGCCCCTGTGAAATCCCACCTCGGTGATGCCCATTTCACAGAGCAAGGTTTTCTTCTTCTAACTCCTGCCCGCAGTCTGGTGGAGGTGACTTGAGTTTTAACTGTTCTGTAATTAACACCTCTTGGGCTGCTATGGAGCCCTTTGCTGCAGGGCCTGCCCGAGCAACCGGGCACTGGCTGCCGGGAGGAGGATCCAGCGGTGCTGACTCAGAGCAGGTTGGCTCTAGTCCAGGCTCAGCTGAGCTATGCTTTTGTGTGTGCGTGAAAACACAGTTTACCCATTTGGGGATAAACAGAGGTTTTACAAGGAATCCTGGAATCATTTGTGTCGGAAGAGACCTTTAAGATCATCAAGTCTACCTGTTAGCACTGCCACGGCACCATTAAACCCTGTCTCTTATCGGAACAGTCACATCTCCATGGCTGTGAAACCCCACCGGGGATGAGGACTCCACCACTGCCCTGGGTAGCCTGGGCCAGGCCTTGACAGCCCTCTCAGAAGATATTTTTCCTCATGTCCAACCTAAACCTCCCCTGGTGCAACTTGAGGCCATTTCCCCTTGTCCTGTTGCTTGTTCCTTGGGACAAGAGCCTGACTCCACTTTGCTCCAATCTCCTTTCAAAGAGTTGTCAACAGCGAGAAGGTCTCCAAATGACAACAGGAAGGGCAAGCAGAGCCCTGCAACACAACAATGATTCAAATCCACTTGTATGTTCATTTATTCACAATTAATGTTAGGAGTCCAGGAAAAAAACCCTTTTTGACTGAGCAGCACTGGCGTGGTGGGAAGAATCGAGGGCTGCAGAACGTGAGGTGCAGTTTCAGGAAGAGGTTCAAAGCAAATCAGATCAGAACTCCTACCACAGCCTGCAAGAGCACCAAGATAACGGTCCTGTCGAGCTGCTGTCTCCTCGTGTCTGACACGGAGAGGGTAGCACGGTGCCGTCCCTCAGCCACACTCCTCCTTCCTGACTCAGCGAGAGGGATGAAAAGCGCGCACCGGCACCGGCATTAAAATCCTCCCAGTGAAAAGCATGGCTTAAAATCCTGCTGGATAAAACCATTCACTCCATAAACTGGTGCTGGGGACTGTTCTGTTGAGAAGCGATGCACAGTGTGGGAAAGCCTTGTGAGTTTGGAGAAGCCTCACTGGGAGCAGGCACTCGCTCCTGGAACGAGGAAGCAACACAAAGCCTCGGAGCCAAAGACGTGCCCAGGACCCCGGGGAGAGCGGGGGCCCAGTCCAGCCGGCACGCTCCGCTTGCACTGGGATGCCCTGCCTGGAAAACCCCGCAGGTCCTCTCTTCTGAACTGTTGTCTTGGTGTCTCCTTTGAAGTGTCTGTTCTTCCTTCTTTTACTCTCTTTCACACCTCTTTCTCAGTTTTTATTCTTCTTATGTTTAAACGGGAACGTAGTTGCTCTTGCCCTGTCCTTGTTAAGCGTTTCTCCTTTTATTGCACATTTTTATGCTTTTTCCCCCAGACATACACCGTTTTAATCAGGAGCAATTGGCCATTAAAATCAGATTAATTAAAGAAATTAGTTTACATACTTTTCTAATGATCTGAAATGAACAGGAGGAAACTCCTGCGTGTATAATGCTGTTTGTCTGCAACAGATCACTGGATAACACCGCAGATCTGAGAAGACGATGCCATCTCATCATTAATCACTTGCTTGAATATTTTAAAATAGCTGAACTGTAATCTACTGCATCCTTTGGAAACAGATATTTTGGTTTCTTTTACCATTTATATCGCAGTTGTAGTTGTAGTTTCTTAGAATTACGGCACAAGAATGCAATGAGCCCTTTGCTCAACTCTAGTCACGACATATTTAATTCTTTCTCCCTCTGCTGCCGCTGCTCTCATCCTCAACACCACCACTGGGGGCCAGGGACAAGGCCTTGTGGGACTGCAACACACTTTACAAATTTGGAGCAAGGACCGCTCCTGCCGTTTCTATTTCTAAGGCTTTAAAAAACATCACAGCCAGTGCAGCTGCATCTAAAGTCAGAGTTAGCGTCAAGTCACTGAACAAACGATGATGTCAAAACGGTACCAAAACAAACGGCATCACGGAG
This sequence comes from Baryphthengus martii, assembly GCA_013396935.1. NCBI lineage: Eukaryota > Metazoa > Chordata > Aves > Coraciiformes > Momotidae > Baryphthengus > Baryphthengus martii. The sequence goes on from VWZK01007369.1 coordinate 337,714, forward strand.
GCACCGATGATGCCTTTGGATGTTAAATGGTATCACGCACAAAGCTACTAAATAAATGATGTGACGTACACAAATTCTGCCGCCTACAGAAGTGATGCCACCTGATGTGATGTCGTAAATTACCATCAGTGAGTAAATGAGGTCAGGTGATATCAAGTGACGTCCTACATGAAGTGATTGGGTAAATGGTCACTGCTGCGCTGAAAGATGTATCTACGGTGAGAGCAGGACGACAAAGAAGGTTATGGAAACTTTATTTAAGTTAGTTTAGTATTAGTTCATTAATAGAGTATTAGTGTGCTAATAGTAAATGTATTACATCTAAATACAAATCTTTCTTCCAATTGAGCATCATTAATTTATTAATTATCGATCAATGCCTAATGATTATTAAAGATTGTGATCTCTTAGCATTTCACATGACTATTAGTGATCGTGATCTGTTAGCACTTTGGATTCCTCACGCCTACACCAATTCTGATTACTCGATCGAACCAAAACACCAGCAGGAGAAACCCCCAGCGGAGCAGAGCCACGGGTCCTCCATCCCACAGGGAATCCCCCCGGAATGATGTTATCCGGTGCCGGCACACTCTTGGAGCACCTTCCCCGCCCTCAGCGCTCGGGGACCAGCTGCAGCCTGGCAGGAGAGGTTTTTTTCAGGAACAGAAGTGGCTGAGCAGGATTAAGAGCAGGCAGCCGCCCGGGACAGCTCTTTCTAAGCCTCTCGGACGGCCCTTTGTTATTCCCAACAGGGAGGTCAGGCTCCCCACGAATCAATTTGCACAGCCTTCAGGTTCATATTATTTGCTGGAAAACGCCCATAATAGGAGAACAACCCCAGAAAGGGGATATTTATTAGGTGATTACCCTGGGGGAAGTGTCAGCTGCATTAATCCCATTATAGCATTAGTGGGATGGGGTCACAGGAAATGATAGTCAGGGAGAAAACAGCGCCCTGCCGAAAAGCAAGAACCCCGTCAGGAACGTCCCTGTCTTCACAGCATCGCACAAGGGGAGAAAAAAGAAAGAGAGAATGTGGCAGGGACTGACAAGACCCCCCCGTAGGCTCTGCCGCCCCAAGGAGGACCCACTGGCACTCCCAATGAGCCCTTTTGTCCCTGGCGCGGCTGGGTGCTCAGCACTGGCAGCAACAGTGACACCCGGCCTTGCTTCCAGCAGGTCCCCTCTGCCTTTGCCATCAGCTTTCTTGCTTTCCAAGGAGAAACATTGCAGGGAACAGGGAGCTGGCCCACTTCCCTGTTCCTAAACCCGCCCTGGCGCAACCACGTTCACGCAAACCAGCCTCGCAACGCTTCGGTAAGAATCGGATTTGAAGAATCTTTGGTATGAATTAGCTTGAGAAGAAACAGAACCAACCGAGCAGCTTATATTAAAACTACTCACAAATAAATCTCTCCTCAGGGATGAGAGAGCGAAACCCACCGATCCCTGGGTCATCTTCAGCGACAAACCCCAAAAAGAGGAAGCAACTGAATTAAAAACAAGGCTGTGGCAGGAAAAGCAAGGGGGAGGAAAGGACCTGCCTGGAAGGTGGCAGGAGGGGAGAGTCACTTGCAAGCTGTGCTGGTGAAACGCGCGGTTTGGCCTCTCTGCAAACTCCTTGTTTAAGGCAGTATTTTGTTAGCTCACAGGGTTCACAAGGTGCTTTCTTGCTCTATGGGAGAAGATCAAGAGTTCTGGCTCAGCTCTGGAGAACTGTGGTCCCGTTCGTTCCCTTGGAGAAAACCTCCTCTGCCTGCATGCCTAGCTCACCACTGCCAAAAAGTTAGGTGACTTAACATGGCACCTGCATTTCTCACTCATTTCCACAATGACTTCCAGGAGACGTCAAGCAAAGAGTGGTAAAATAGAGGCCAATGCAATGTTGAGACTCCAGTTTACTCTTCTGATGAAAAAGGTGCATTTCTATTTAGCCCATGAGTGCTGCGCACAGGCAATCAGGTAAAAAAAGGGATTACAAATTATTTGCCTGGGAGAAAAAAGTGAAATCTCATGCTCGATAATGCCAGCACCCTTCTCCTAAGTCATCCTCTTCCATCTGCGTTTCCCCTCCTAACTCCTAAACAGTGTACACAGAATAAAAGCTGTTGCCTGGATCCTGAGGTCAAATAAAACTCGTTCCCTCTTCATCAGCACTGAGAAGAAGAGGAGCACCAAGCGGATCTCAAAACGCAGCTTTCATGCCGGCTCTACATTTGAGTTTTCTCATACAGAGAATTGGATCTCAAAACGCAGCTTAAAACTACATTTTAAGAAGCTGCAGCATCGGGTAGCTCTTCACAGAGGACCTGGACACCATTGCGTTTCACCTGAGCTGTTGCAGCAATTACTATTTATCTAAGCTTAATTTTGATTTTGCTTGGGTAATGTCTGCAATGCCTTGTTGATTAGGATAAGTCATGAGGGTTTTTTTTTTAGATTTCTACATGTTTATGTGCCAAGATCAGCAAAAACTGTCTCTTGCATGATGTTATTATGACATACTGGCACATCCAGTCCCTCCCACATGTTTTCATCCTCCTGCTGCCTGGGAGAGGGGTAGCTGGATGTGGTGGGGCTCTACTATCTCCATGATCTGCTGGCTAGCAATCACCTGGGAGAGTTAACAATGCCTGAAATACAGGAAAAGTTTTAATCAGACCTTGCAGATCTTCCCACGTTGGGGAACAGACCCGCAGGACAGCAGGCCCAGCGCACGCAGATATCCCTGCTCCCTCTGTGGGAACCGCAAAATGCTCTTGACCGTTTTGGACAGAAAAAACCCACAACTTTTTTGTATTAATAAAGAATTTGTGGAGTGTGAAGTTAGAAATAGGATGTAAGACTTAAGTCACAAAATGACAAGAATAGTAAGGGTTGGACGAGACCTCTGGAGATCATCTGGTCCAACCCCCCTGCCCCAGCAGGGTCAGGCAGAGCAGGAGGCCCAGCATCACATTGTCCAGGCAAGTCTGGAATCTCTCCAGAGACTCCACAACCTCTCTGGGCAGCCCGGGCCAGGCTCCAACACCCTCACAGAAAAGGATTTTTCCCTCCTGTTCAGATGGAACCTCCTGGGTTCCAGCCTGTGCACATTGCCCCTTGTCTTGTGACTGGGCACCACTGAGCAGAGTCTGGCCACATCCTCTTGATCCCCGGGGGCCCTTTAGCTCTTGATCAACGTCGATCAGATCCCCTCTCAGGCTTCTCCCCATACTCAACAGACCTCAGTTTCAGCCTTCACAAAACTAAGTATTACCCTCTTTCTACCCGGAGAAGATGATGCCCAGAGGTCACTCCCAAGTGATTTCACTTTAGCTAAGGCTTTATGAATAACAGCTGAGTCTCTCCCACCTCCAGAGCTCTGCACTTGACAGCGAAGTCGAACGACTGGCGCCCCCCAACCCGCTGCCCGCCGAGCACAAGATGGCGGCGCGGGATGACACGACTGTCACGTGACGCTCGGTGCCGCCCGCCCCGNGGGGCCGGGCCGTGGTTCGTGGATCCCGGTACCTCAGCCCGGTGGCGGCCTCCGCAGCCCCCAGGGGATCCGCGGGGGTTGTTCAGGCCCCGGGGGCTTTGGGCGGCTGCCTGAGGGAGCTCTGGTCACCTCAGCTCGGAGGTATCTGGGACGCTGAACGCCGGGGAGCCTGAGGAAGCTGCTGTCCTCTCGGCCCGGGAGAGCTCTGGTTTCCTGAGCTCAGGGAGCTGCAATCCCCGCAGCCCCGCGACCCAGGAGGGGCTCTGCTCATCTCAGCTCCGCGGTCTGGTCGGGTCTGTTCCCCTCTTCCTCAGGGTGTCCGAGTGGGGAGTCCAGACCCCCTTCCCCGGCGAGTCTAGGGTTATGTGGTTCTCTCAGCTCAGGTGGGATTTTGGGGGTGAGCCCAGTCCCCTCAGCTCGGACGTTCCAGCCCCCTCAGCCCAAGTGGGGCTTTAGGGCTCCCCTCGGGCCCAGTTTGGGCCCTCCCTCATCGCAGGGGTTGCCTGGTCCTGCCTGCTCGCTGGGTGTGAAGGCAGGCTACTTTCTGCACCAAAAGAAGCTGGAGACGACCGCCTGCTGTGGGCTGAGACGAGATCCATCCCATCCCATCCTGAGGACTCTGAGGGCTGCAGCAGGAGTGTTAGGGCTGTGCTGCCTCCCTGGGTCCTTGGCTTGCTGAGTGACAGCGGCCCCAGAGTCTTGGGGGTGAAGAGGCTGGAAGGCAGAGCAGGGGATGGGAAGAAGAGGTCTCAGCACCATCAGCACCCTAGCAGGCGGCTGTGCTCCCTGTTTGCTTGTGAAATGGCTTGCTGGTTGATGGAATGCATTATTTGGATTTTTTTGAGTGTAGAATGCATGTGGCTGTCCTTTTACTGTGTTTCTGCTGGAGGCTCTGTTTTGATCAAGGTTTCTAATTTATTCTGTCTTGTGTGAAAACCTCATTAAAGAAGGCCTCGATGCCTTCAGGCACTGTAAATGCATGAGGCAAGGATGGAGGGAGAGAGAAAAGAGTATTATTTGTCAAAAATGGGAGCTCTGCCATATTGACATGGTGCTGATGAAGCTTGCTGGTGCAGGCAGCCTCTCTTAGCAGAGCTGGAAACGGGGATGTCGATGAATGTCCTCGTGTCACTTCGGCTGGTGGCAGCTTTGGTGCATCGTGGTGTGACGACACGTTTTGTCGCGATTCCTTCCGACTCCCTTCTGCCACTTCAGGTCTGTGGGGATTAAAATGGTTTTTATTGGCTTTCATGACAGGTTTGTTAACCAGTATCAAATACAAATGTGACACCTGGCAACTGAAGTCAATTGAAGCTCTGCTGTTGATCTTGGTGTGGGGTTGGGTTTGGCTTCGATTTATTTGCTTAGGGAGTGGATGATGCACTGGAGTAATGTGCGCTTCTGGTTTATTTCCTGGGATACTGTAGCGGGCATGGGAATGGCTTCAGCTTTGTGAAGTTGTTTAAAGTTTGGAGAGAGAATGCAATTCACACTGGTTGGTGGCAGACAAAAGAGAAAGGCTACTTTTACAATAAAGGTAATAAAACCCCTTTAAATCTGGAGAGATTGCCTTGGTTTTCTGGATTTGTGTGTGTGGAGCAGAATTAAATTTAGCTCAGATATCTTTAAACTGTGTTTGTGATCTGTGCAGCAAACTGTGATTCCCAGATCATTTATCATGCTTCTTTTGTGTATCAACCTAGAGACCGTGTGTCTCCGCATGTTCAATTAGCTTTTAATGAAGACTTGCGACGCTTCTCAATTTAATAAACTGAAGTATGTGGATCTTTTTTCAGGACTTGGAGGTATTAGTGAACATGATTTGACCAGTCAGGGTTAAGGGTGCCCTTAAAAGGCAGTGGCTTGTTAATAGCACCTTCTTTGTACCTGTTCTCCATGCAGATCGTTGCTTCTCTCCACGCTCATCAAGCTTGAATAGGTGCTGCTTTTAATTAAATAGTTACCGAGCTCTCTTGAGCTGAACCTGTGTAGGAAGAACATGTGCACATACGGGTGATGGCGACTGAAAAACTCTTCCTGTTCTGGTTGCTCCGACTTCGTGTTGTTCGGTGTTGGTTAATTGGTGTGCTAAATACGGGTGGCCTGGGATTTACTCAGGTTTAATAGTGATTTCAGCCTAGCTGTAAGGAATGGTTGCTGAATTAAAGGCTTTTTAATTGGGGCAACAGGACATCCTGTAAAAAAACCGCTCAGACAAAAATAATCCAGACCTTTGTTCTCCGGTGTGTCAGGAAGGGCCTGTTTGGAGTAAAATATAAATCTGTAGAGCACCTTCAAAAAAAACCAAACAAAACCGAAAAAAACAAGCCAGGAGACTTGCACTTGGCTGTGGGCACTGGTTTTGTGGAACGTGACGTGAGCTCTGTCTCTCCCAGTGTGGTTTACAGGGACACGTGTTGTGCAGGGAGGATTTTTAAGGCTTCAGAGTGAGGTAGGTCCGAACTGCTCTTTGCTGAAATAGAGCAGAGCACCTGAATGCTAGTTCAGTCGTAACTCGAGTGCAACACATCAAAAACAACCGTGTGTGGGGGAAAAAAATGCTCTGAAGTAGAGGTGAGCTTAAAACGAGCTCAAAAATGTGAGTTTTGAGAGGTTTTTTTTAGAATCTAAGTAGGGATCATGAACTGAGCTCCTGTGTGCCGTTAGTGTTTTCTGAAGGATTTTGGTGTCACTGGAGGCTTTTTGCACCCCAGGACACGAGCAGGTAGGGGCCGGCAGTCCTCCGAAGGCTGGTGTTCTGCTGTGGATTGGAAATTCTGGCTTTTAGTACAGCTTCAATTCCTCAAGTGTGTGGCATCATTTCAGCTAATAATTAAGTCCTCTCCCCCTCAAAGGCTGGGGGAAATGCAGAAGACTGAAGAAAGCATGAAACCTACTGGCTCTTTGTGGTGCTTTCATCCCAAATGTATTTTATGCTTTCTGAAAATCCCCTTAGCTGTGGCCATCTTTGGTGCAGGTTACTTGGGCTTGAGTTTTGTTGGTACAAAGAACATCCATCCTAATAAGCTACTAAATGTAACCGGTTTCCCTGTGGTGCGTATAGTCCATTAATGTAAGTGAATATTTAAACATTTCTAAAATGTTTGTCTTTGTGGTTTCTGGTCTTATCAAATGTGTTAATGAGGGGAGGAGGAAAGCTCGAAAGTACCACCTGAGCTTTGTTCTGATCACTCTCGACCCAGAGCTCTTAAAATAAAAGGAAGTCTAATTTAGGAGACTCTTAACGTGTCTCTTAAAGAAATGCAGCTTTTAAACTGTAGTTACTGAAGTTATTGGTCTTTACAGTTCACTCACACAAATCAGAGGAGCAGCGCTTGTGTGGAGTGGAACATATCCTGTTGATGCTTCCTTCATTGGCTCGTGCGGTGCTGCTCCAGTATCCAACGATACGTCCATCTTCAAAGAAAAACACTCATGAATCTTTCTTGTGAAAACATCTTCACTAACCATAGGCTTTACTTGTGCTAATTGGCTTAGATTTCATAGAATCATAGAATGGTAGGGGTTGGAAGGGACCACTGGAAGTCATAGAGTCCAACCTCCCTACTGGAGCAGGATTACCTAGGGCAGGCCACACAGGAACACATCCAGGTGGTTTTTGACAGTCTCCAGAGAAGGAGACTCCACAACCTCTCTGGGCAGCCTGGGCCAGGTTCCACACCCTCACAGTAAAGAAGTTTTTCTTCATATTGTGTTCTAGGCACCACCTAGAACACTTCCTGTGTTCTAGGTTGTGCCCATCGCTCCTCGTCCTGTCCCAGGGCACCACTGAAGAGAGACTGGCCCCTTCTACTTAACACTCACCCTTCAGACATTTGTAAACATGAATAAGATCCCCTCTTAGGCTTCTCTTCTCCAGACTAAACAGCCCCAGGTCTCTCAGCCTTTCCTCGTAAGAGAGATGTTCCAGTCCCTTAATCATCCTTGTAGCCTCTGTTGCACTCTAGTATTCCCCTGTCTTTCTTGAACTGGGAAGACCAGAACGGGACACAGTACTCAAGATGTGGTCTCACTAGGGCAGAGTAGAGGGGGAGGAGAAACTTCCTCGACCTGCTGGATGCACTCTTCTTCATGCATCTTGGGATACCATTGGCCGCCTTGGCCACAAGGGCACGTTACTAGCTCATGAATAACTTAATGTCCACCAGCGCTCTCAGGTCCTTCTCCACAAAGCTGCTTCCCAGCAGGCCAGCCCCTCACCTGTACTGGTGCAGGGGATTATTCCTCCTCAGGCACAGGACCCTACGCTTGCCCTTGTTGAACTTTATGAGGTTCCCCTTTGCCCAACTCTCCAGCTTGTCCAGGTCTTGCTGAATGGCAGCACAGCTCTGGTGTGACAGCCACTCTTTGCAGTTTTGTATCGTCAGCTGACTGGCTGAGGGTCCACTCTATCGCTTCACCCAGGTCATTGATGAAGATGTTGAATAAGACTGGACCCTCTCCTAATCCCTGGGGAACACCACTGGCTACAGGTCTCCAACTCTGTGCCTCTGATCGTGACCCTCTGACCCAGCTCCCCAGCCCCAGTCCTTTGGAAGGAGACCTTGCTCGACAGAGCAGCTGCTCTTCTTCACTCTCATGTTGCGTGCAGCTGTAGCTGTGCAGTGTGTCTGGAGAGGAGCGGAGAAATTTCGCAGCCTTGGGTTAAGAAGGATTTTTATTGGCCGTCATCTCTTCCTGTCTGGTGCAGCCTATGCCTTTAATTTCCTCGACTAAAAGAAATTGTTGCATTTTGGTGTATCTTACAATTTTTCTGTGCTGGTCCATTAGTGTATTAGCTGAGCTTCGCGTGTGCTGAATGCCAGTAAATGTCACTTGCAAATTTAACGTTGGGAGCGCTGAGATTTGTGTTAATTGAATTTCAGGTCTTGAATTTGTGAAAATGGCAGCTTCAGACAGTTGAAATGCTTTAATGGCAGAGTGTATCAACGCTTGCAAATTTGCTCTTGTAAGTGAATCTCATGGTGTGTAGAGTTGCAAGGAGAGACAGATCGGGGTTCGACGGGACTTTACTAGCTCTTTATTTTTTTAATTACGATGCAGTCACAGCCAGCAAAATGCAGCGTGTTGAAGGTCTTCGTGCTTGACATCTGTTCAGGGCCGTGGTTGACCCTAACTTAACCTGAAATATTTGTATAAAAAAGGTAGAGAATAGAGAGCTTTTCTCTGAGTTCAAATTCTATTTCTCCTCCTGCAGCCACAGCTTTAGCTGCTGATGGAGAAAGGGTCATCATTTGGGCTGTTGGTCCTTAAACTCTGTTGTACTTTCTTCATCTGTCTGTGGATCTGACTTGATGACTTCTTATATGTGGTGTAACACCTTTTGCACCTGACGATTTGTCGGTTTTAGGGGTTTGGGGGGATTTTTGCTTGGTGGATTCTCTAGAGGACAGTCTGTACAAAACCTCTGACGTTTAACACATCTTTATTCTTTACTTGACCAAAATAACCAAGGGTTAAATAGACACGGAAGCAACTCCCACCACCTGCAGGAGACCCTACTGCTGTGCTTTTCACAAGGCAGAGTGTTAAAGATCTTGTCCTTGATTAGAAAGGAGTCATAAAGACTGTTACTCGACTTTCCTAGCGGTATAAATCTCTGTCTCCCTAGATAGCACAGTGCTTTTAAGAAGTTTGTCTTGAAACGCTTCCATAAAATCTCTTGATACCACACTTTGACCTTCTGCCACTGAGCTGGCATTTCATACGGGCTTCTGGCATGAGCTCTCCTGCCACTTTCAAGTAAAAATTTACCAAGCATTGAAAAGTTTGACTCTGCAGCTGAGCACTGTGCCAAGCTCTAAAAGCCCTATTTGTACACAGAATGGATTTTTGCTTGCTAGGAAGGCTCGGGGAGTGCTTCAATAACTGCCCTGGAATAGCTCTGAATCTACATACTAATGAAACAGCTCCAGCTAAATCAAGCTGTAGTCTCTCTTCCACTCTGAAGTCTGTACTTTGTCTTCTTTCTACGTGGAGTTTTATGCAGTCACGTTATATTGCTGTGGAAAACTTTGTTGAGGAAGTTAATTTAAAACTATTTGAAAGGCTTCAAAATGACTCCTGCTGTTACAGTGATGAAAAAGACCTTGAGAGTGCCTGGAGGATGGTTGCTGCAAAAATACCTGCTTGGCTATGCAAATAGCTTAGAGTTCCCAGAGCGCACTCCCCGCTCACTGATCAGACACCTCCGAGGTGGCCACCTTCAGCACGGGCGCTGTCAGCCAGCTTGGCTAGTGGTGGTGCATCAAGGCTCAAGCTCCACTTGATTTAAATGGGAGTGGAAATCCAGTGCCAGCAGATGAGTCAGGCAGCAGGGAGCTCAGGGTGAGCTTTGCCACTTGCTGAGGAATAGCGAGTGCTGATGGTCCATGAATTACGAGCGTCTGGGGAATGCAATTTTAGCCTAATAGTTAAATGAACAAGATACAGGGAAAGGAAGAGGAACGTACGTATTCTTCTCAAAATGCTTCTGTTGGGCGTTTGGGGAGCAGGGTGATGAGAAGCGGCAGCGTGGGGGCAGGTGATGTTCGGAGCAGCACTGTGAACAAAGCCGGAGTGGAAAGAAAAGGGTGAATGTGAGCACGTGAAGGTCTCCACTAAATGACTTCCCAGAACATATTGTTTGGTTCCCACCAGTACTGTCGGGGTGCCAGGGTACGCGTTTAGCGGAAACGTGATTTTATGGAGACTCACTGTGCTAGGAGGAGCTCGCATTTGCCAAAAGCAATACTTAGTAATGGGCTGGGGCTTCTCGGCTGCTCTTCACTAAACAGTGAGAAAGCCTTGTTTCCCAGTAATGAGCAATTATCTGCAAATTAACAAAATGACTTGTCAGATCTTGTCTTTATTTTTGTGCAATTTCCTATTTCAGTTTTACTGCGTTTTGAAACGGAAATAGATGGTTTATCAAAGGACATTTTGAAAACAGAAACAGGGCCTGAAGCACGCACGTTTATCAGAAAAGGGTGATTCGCATTCTGGTACTTGGTTCAGAATTTCTTCGGGAGCACTTGCAAGCAGATGAGTATCTATGCTGAGAAGACACAGACCCGCAGCGCCATGTGTCCTGCCTCTGAGCGTCTATCATGTTTTTGAGAGGGAATGGCAGCGTTCAGCTGAGAGTTCCATAAGTCTAAGTGGCTATGAGAACATTTGTAGAGATGGCAACCACAGACAAATTTATGTTACCTCCTGCCCGGAGCAAGACTAACCTCAAACGTGTGTCAGGTCTGTCAGGGTCCACTGGGTTTTGAAAATCTCCAGGGAAGGAGATCAGTTGCTGTAAGAACGTAACGTGTGCCTTGGGCAGAGGGGTCCCACCTCGTGCGCGAAGACAGTCTGTCCTGCAAGCTTTACTTGGTGTTTCTCAGTGCCAAGGTGGGATGGGAAGGGGGGAAAGGGAAGAACCTGAGATACGGATGATGCTTAAGATACGGGTGCCACCAGATTTATGCAGCAGAAAGGGCCCTTAGGTGTTTTGTCCTCTGTGCCTGTCCATCTGAGCACATTTTCCCGTGGTTTTCAATGAACGTTAAAGATCTTAACTTCTGAATGACGCTGCTTAACTCACGGTTCATCACCACACAACTGAATTGACCAACATCATTCTGCAGGGAACTTTTCCTCAGCCATTTCACTGAGTGGCTTCCAATCTTTAAAATCTTTTTATGATTCTTCCCATCAGACTCTTCTTGGCCAATATCGCACAAAGTACTAAAGAGGTTAAAAGTAGATTGTTTGCATTAACTGTGTAATCCCTCTCACACCGGTCATGGTGTCCATTTGGTGTTGGGTATGAGCAAATACTTAAAATAATTCGCCACTCTACAAAGAAAGTGTTTATCAGCTTCATAGATGGTTTTGTATTTTATTCATTAATGATCTGGGAATCTTGGTTCTGTGTTCAGGACTTCCTTTTTGGTGTTTTCATCCAAAAGCAGATTATATACTAGAAATCATAGGGAATTGCTCTGTTCCTTCAAGTAGTTCTGTGATAGCTCTATGTTGAAATTCAGCCTGTGAGATGCGATGCCACGCTCCTGAATTCATTACTTGCATATATTTGCGGGTGGGATCAGTGTTTGGCCCTTGTGCTAGAAGCTTTGCAAAAATTGTGGAGTAGATAATGCTTTGCCCGCCTCCATCCAGCTGGGCTTTTCAGCATGAGTGTGATGGGATGTGATCCTTGTGCTCATGCAAAGATAGCCTGGCACCACTGAGAAAGGGGTTGTATGTGCGTTCCTGTGCTGTGCGGCCGCGGGGGCACTGAAGCATCGGTCTTTTCGAGGTGAAGGTTCCAAAGTCTGGTCTTGCTGTGCTTGGAAAACTCATCATAGCAAATGAAAGAGACAAAACAGCTTGATCAATATGAAAATCCAAGTCACGTTTGAGTTTGTTTACCTGATTTCAGGATAAATGAATCTCTAGTTTGTCTAGACTGCTTAATAAATATAATTAATCAACTATAGCTGAACACTTTAAAGAACAAATCAGTCTGGAAAGACAATTTTTACACTGTGTGAGAAGGATTCGTTTTTCTTGTGACCTGCATTGAGCTGAAGCCTTAATGTCTTTCACAGGTTTCCAGCTGCATTGTGCGTGGCTGAACCTCACAGGGCAGAACTGATTTCAAAGTAGCTGGTTATACAAGTGTACAATGCAGTAAACACCGTACTCCCTTTTGAGCATCAGAAAAGTAACGGCACTTTGTAGTCTCGGTTGCTCAGATGTAGTCAGGACACAGAATTCAGTCCCATCTCTTGTGTAAGTTCATGCATAAATGTTATAATTAAGGCTTTGACTAATTGCACGGCATTTAATGTGCATGCAAATGCTAATAAGGATAATGTGCTACTTTCTGAAGAATCCAACTGGTTTGTCACGAGTTTTCATTTAAGTAGCAATGAAAATCTTTTTGATGTGTTCAGTGTGTGAACCAACTCCAGATACTCACTGGAAATGAACTGCTTGAATTTCCTAGAGTGAGGGAGACTGTTTTTCACTTGTGCCTTATTCTCTGAGATGATGGTTGCGGTGGCAGGGTGGCCTGTGGCAGGCAGAGACTTCCCACCCTGGGAGCTGGATGAGGTGTGAATGCCTGAGATACAAGATCCCTGTCACTAAATCTCTGGTTTTAGTTTAAGAGGCTGCAAATCCAATTCCTAGAGAAAGCAAAGATTCAGGTACATCTGTTTCAAGTGCCCTTTCTGGGCTGAAGGAATTCATGCTGTCATTCAGCTGATTCCTCTTCCCCTTTCTCTTCATCTCCCTAGTTTCCAGTGTTAAAGGATGTCCTGTGTTTTAGAATCACAATATTGTTTTGGTTGAAAGAGACCTTCAAGATAGAGTCCAACTGTTAACCCAGCCCTGCCTGGTCACTATTAAACCATGTCCCTCAGCACCACATCTCCTGGCTTTGAAATGCCTCCAGGGATGGGGACTCCACCACTGCCCTGAGCAGTCTGGGCCAGGCCTTGACAATCCTTGTGGGGAAGAAACTGTTCCTTGTGTTCAACCTAAGCCTGCCCTGGCACAACTTGAGGCTACTTCCTCCTGTCCTGTCTCTTGTTCCTTGGGAAAATTTTGGAGAAGCACACAGTGGTTTACCTAGCAGAATAGGACCTTATCAGGAGGGAAGTACCAACATGGTAAATGTCAGCACGTGGGGTTGTGCCCACACTTCCTACCCTTCCTACTGCTGTTGTAACCAACTTTATTCCAGGTCTGTGTTATGCAAAATACTAATGGCAGTCTCTGTGACACCGAAGTGGAACAATTTCTGCAGTGACAAACTTCATTTGTGACTGATGTGTTGTTGATTTTTTTTTTTTTTTTTTTTTTTTTTAACAGA
>VWZK01007369.1:351113-371116 GCA_013396935.1 Baryphthengus martii
GTGGGGTTTTTTTAAATTAAAATTGTTTGGGTTTTTTTTTTTTTTTTTTTTTTTTAAGAGATTGCAACTAAAGTTCTTGCTGGCAGTGAACAGCCAATGCAGTGACAGGACTTAAGAAGACTCCATACTGGAGATAGCGAGGGGCTGGTTGAACACCACATTCTCTCTGCAGCAGGAGGGCTTGAAGTGAGCAGAGGTGCCCTGGGTGGGAAATCCCTTGGAAAGGATCTGGTGGCAGTGGGGAGGAAGCAGAGGAGCAATGGTGGAGGGCACAGGCAAGACGCCACTTGGGGTATTTGCAGTGCCTGACCTTAGTAAGGTAAAATGAAGATACTGTTTCTGCTACATCGGTACTGTAGCAGCCTTGCCTAATCCATCCTCTGAGAAGGGATTTCAGCCCTTCTGAAGCCAGTTCTCTGTATTCTAGGTGAAGTGTGTGTAGATGTGTCCTTGCCCTTGGTGTGTAGCCTAGACATGAAGAGGAATGGAATCAGAAGTACGATTTAGAGTGAGAGCTCCAGGGACAAGGAGTCGGGGTGCGCAACTGTGCATAGTTCTTGCATCCTTTGGTCTTGCTCTTAAGCTTTGTAATAGCTACTAAAAGGGACAACACAAACTTCAGCTAGAAGGGAGGAAAAGTCCACTTATTTCCACAGACGTTGCAAAGTGAAATGTGTGAAGTATTTGAAGAGTTGAATGTGCCCATCTTTCTGTATTTATAGCTTTAAAAATGGGGGGAGAATTAAAATAAATTAAAAGAGGAGCAATCTCTATGTTGACTTCTCGAGGCAGTATTACCCTCTTCTGAATGGGGAGGATTTGTTTCCTCTCAAGGACTGCTTTAAAAACTTCCTTTTTTTATAAAGCAGAGGTGAATAACTCTGTGGTCACTTACGCGCAGTGACTTGCTGTATGCTCAACAACCCCTCTGTTTTATTTGTGCCGCACTTTTCTTTTTAAAATTGAAGATCTCAAGTCAGACCTTTAGAAGATGGATTGTCTTGTACAGGGCACATTAGGCTGTCTTGACTAAAACACCTTTTCTGTATGAATCAGTACTTTTGTTGCTGTAATTCACATTGGCAGGGTGAGGGCAGCACTGTTCCTCCAGTGGCTTAGACAAGTGTTGCTGTTACTCCCTTATCTGGAGACTTTCTTAGGTACTTGCAAAGCTGTGCAGTTAACTTACTCCTCCAGTGTAAATATCGATATGTAGTATACCTGCAGTAAAGCGTCACGTTTTGAAGCACAGCGTTTTTAATAGAGGTATTCTGAGCATGACTCTGCAAATATTCCCAAATTAAAGTTACCGGTTGTGGTGGTACTTGTCATCGAAGTGAGCAGAGGTTTGCACAAGGCTCAGAAATGCAGCTAAAATCATACTCTTTTGAATCGGGTCTTAGAGCAGTCCTTTTGGACTGGTCTTCTCACTGGTCCTCCATGTCCTCCACCTCCTTGTTCCCACCTTCTTCAGGCCCTGTGGTGTCCTGAGATCTCTGCTGCCACCACCTTCCCCCTGGGCTTGTAGATGCCCCTGAGAGGTGGGTCTTACCTGAGTGTAGAGGGAAGGAAACAGAGACCAGATCCTTCCAGCTACTTGTCAGTAGAAAGAGCTGAGGGCAGCGGTGGGATGTGAGGGACCCCAACTGAGTGTGTGGGCGAGTCAGAGGAGCATCTGCTGCTGTGGAAGAAGGGTGACTTGGTTCCTGCTCAGAAAGGGTGAGTCTTGGCTCCGCGGAGCACGTGGCGTAGGAATCGCTGAGTCCTGCCTTGCTGCCAGGGAGTCTGTGCTGTGTCTGGGGCTTCTGATGAGGCGAGAAGGGAAGGGGAGCTTGATAGTTAAACAAAAGCTGCCTTTGCTCCACCACTCTCCAGGTTGGTGTGTGTGGTTTATATACTCAAAAGGTAGGACTGTTGTTCTGGCAGATGATGTCAAATTCAGATTCTCTTTTCATGCTCATGTGGAATTGATTTCCTAGAAATTTCAAGGAGTGGATGAAAATGTTGTAGGTTGTTTGTAACAGCCAGTAAATACAAGCAGCTGATCGATTGTAAACTGAGGCCTAGTCTTTGAATATGCTAAAGCAGGAAGCAAAGCCTGGCCTGATAAGGTTCAAGATCAGAAATTTAGAGTCTGTGTTGATTTTTCTTTTATATTATAGTTTATAGAGAATGTTTCCCTTTTTTCTGTAATGAAATTGCTTTTACATGTGTCGTTCTGTCTTCAATTTCCCATAAAGACCCATGACTATAACTGGTAAGAGCAGAATCTGTTCCTGCTTTTGGGACTTCAGCTCTCCCTTTGGCAGCTCCCAGCTCAGCAGTTAAACCTCTTACAGTAAACCCTTTAGCTGTGCCATCCAGGTTGTTTCTCACCCTTCCCCGAGTCAGGCTGTTCTGCAAACACCCCTCCAACTACAGGGTTGTGAGGGACATGGGAGGATGAGCTGCCACAGATCCTGCCCCTTCTTTTAACAATGAAAAAACACTACGTGGAGATGCAAGAGAGGAGAGAGGATCCTCATCCTGCTTGTTGCGACGACCGTGCACTTTTGGATTTTCACCAAGCTGTCTGCGATAAGCCAGTATAAAACTGAACAAGCGAAGGCATCCCAGTTACGCTCCCACCCAGGTCATACGTGTCACTGGATCATGCTTACTCTGCAAGAGACTGCCCTGTGTGTTTACAACCAGCAGTGCAACCAGGATCTCCACTGAGGGGCTTCTGGATCTGCTTTTCTCAGCAAATGTATCGGTGAGGCTGGAGTCTGGGATATGCTTCCCTCCTCCCAGGGCAGGGCAGGGAGAACTGGCTGCAATTCCTGGCTCTACAGGGCTCCCTCCCTCTGTGTAAGGGATGGTCCCATTCTAGCTATTAAGGGGAATTAGTAGTTGTCTGGCAAACCCCCAGACTTTGCAGATGGCTTTTAGAGGGGTGAGACAGATTTCTGCTCCTGACCCTGAGGTGTGTCTTGTTTTGGGGCCTGTGGCTGGGGAGAGGTGGAGCTGAAAACCATGCTTTTGCCAGATTCCAGACCAAGCGACGACTCAAATCTGCACTGTAAAGGTTTCTTTTGCTGAAAAGTGAAATGTATTGTGCTATTGATATTTCTAAGGAGCTGTGTGCTGCTGGCACATAATTTTTTTTCTTTTTTTAATGTTCGGAACTGAAAGTGGGCAACTCCAGAAACAAATCCTATAAAGCAGGACTGGTGGATTAATGTTATGCTGGGCTGCCCAGCAGAAACGGGCAGAAACAGCCATTTTCAAACAGGTTTAATGTCACAGTTTCATGTTTTTATAGTACCAGTGCTCTTTTTGGTTTTGAACGAGGCATCGTGGGGTCTTCTGTGCATATAGGGGAAGGTCCTTTCTACTGACAGTGACACCTTGCTCCCAAACACAAATTTGCAGATAAATTGCTGGAGCTCGTTTTTTCTCTTTCCTGCCAATTTAGTGGCTTTGTACCTTTCATAAGTCACTTGATTAAATGTTCAGACGTGGAAGAGGCTGTTTGGTATTTATAAAGGCAATGGAAAGCTTGGCTAATACATGCATTGTAGGAGGTGGCCTCTGAAAAAGGAAGGGCAGAAGGCAATAACGTTTTCCTCGTTGACAAATTCACTTGGAAGAGATTATTAATCCCTCGCATCTGTGCAGATGGAGCTTTCAGACTCCTGGCTGTTTGTGTTTGTAACAGGAACAGACCACAGCAGGGAATTCCCTTCTCTCCCTCCAATCCAGTACTTTGGTTTCTTCAGGGAACATGTGTGTCTTTCAAAAACCGTGGTTGGGTAACTGGGTGCAATGTCAAAGGTAACCACAGGAACTGTCAGAAGGAGAAGGGAACGCAGCTCTTCCAGAAATACTAAAGCCCACAGTAACCCCCTCCTAAACCAAATGTAAAAGTGCCGAGGTAGCACAGTGAAAATGGGGAGATGATGCTGACTAACAGATGAGACACCAGTGAGAGCGAGTGGCTCATGCAGGTCAAAACTAGGCTGGTCATACTTCTGTTTTTGGCGCCTGAGGCTTTTAAAATAACATCGGTGATGCTGAGACCTGTGGCACGGCAGCTCTTCTCTCCTGAAGAGCTGGCTGAACCCTCAGCCCTGTGGCTGTGCCTTCCCCACCCGACCCGTTGTGTTTGTGCAGTGGAAGGAGGGTCAGGTCTCCTCGTGAGTGGCTTCTCTTTGGAAGTGCTCAAAGGTAAATCACAATCTTTACATATTTAAACTCAAAGCGTATTTTCATTAGCTGCACTGGTGGCCGTTCTCGGTATTGAGCTGTTGCTTCTGGGAAAGACAGCCTGGAAGAGCTGAGGCTTTGCAAGATGCCGAATACCAGGAGCCTTCAAGTGCATCTCTCAGTTTTGTAACGCCCGCCCAGATTTGCTTGTCCTAGAGGGTTTTGCTCAGCCATGAAGGCAGAGGCTTGGCAAACAGAGTGCGCTCAAAGGCAAACTCTGAAATTTCAGTGTATCTTATTTATAATTTGATAAGGAATTTCTAAATGAACAACAGTCCTAGTTTCCCGGAAGCCTGGGAGGTAACGATCTCTTACCATTTATTTAACTGGACGGGAGGGATGTTGCAGCAATGCACAAATATTTTTCAGTGCCCAGAAGAAATACAATTAAAAAGCAATTACTGTAGCCTGGCAGGGGTGAGGTCCAGAAAATTCCTTTTACAAGTTTATGGCTTTTATGTCCAGACAGAGGGTAGAAATCTTTATGGAACACAAATTTCTACTGCCAACTTTGGGAACCTTTGAAAGTTGGAACAACTTTTGTGGCTGGAAATTTTAAATATATATATATATATCTATCTTTATATACATATCCTAGAATGGCTTGAGTTGGAAGGGACCTTCAAAATCATCGAGTTCCAACCCCCCTGCCACAGCAGGGCCATCTCCCACTAGACCAGATTGCTCAGAGCCTCCTCCAGCCTGGTCTTGAACACTTCCAGGGATGAGGTGTCCACAGCTTCCCTGGGCAGCCTGTGCCAGTGTCTCATCATCTTCATAATAAAGAACTTCTTCCTAATGTCTAATGTAAATCTGCTTCGCTCTAATTTAAAACCACTACCCCTTGTTCTGTCACTACAAGCCCTTATGAAAAGCTCCTCCCCAGCTTTCTTGTAGCCCCCCTTCAAGTACTGAAAGGCTGCAGTAAGGTCTTCAGAGCTTTCTCTTCTCCAGGCAATGTATTTGTTGCTTCCTCAGGGCTCAGCTGTGCTTACTTTGTTACAGGCGAACTTGATTGACTTCATTTATGGACCCAGTGTGCTGCTCTGCCACAGAGATGACCCCTCAGCTCCCCCCTCCCAAGTCATCTGCCACTTAACCTGCGTGTTAAGCCCATTTAAAGATCGCTCCTACTGAGCTTTAGGTGTCATTTGCATCAGACTAGGGAGGGAGAGTTTTTTAACCTCCAGTAATTGTTGCCCATCAGCCACTTTTAGCGCTGTTTTGTAGACTAATTAAAGCACCCCTGTCATTCTCCCAGGCATCATCTTGTCTCTTTGCTTTTGACTTGCAGGGAATACTCAAGTGCAAATCTGGCTGGAATTCGTTACCCTCGGTGCATGGACGTGCAGGTCTCTCTTCCGGCCAGCTCAAGAAAAGAATAAACGAATCTCTTTTCCCAGGAGACTCCAGTCAGTGTGGCAGGAGAAACAAGTTTCTTGCCGAGTTTGGGGTGTGGGGCAGCTGACAACAAAGCCCGGTGGGGGGTTGGGGGATGTTTGAGATCCATGTCTCAGAGCATGTCAGGAGGGTTGTTTTACAACCACCGGGGAATAAATCGCTTCCAACACACAGAGTGGAACCTCCGCTTGCTCGGCCTCCAGAGACTCAAGGAGCAGGCTGGGTTTGTGAAACGTGGGAGCAGGTTCCACCTTAGCCTCACTGAGCTCCTCTGCGACCCAGCTGTGGAATTTGGTACTCCCCGGAGAGCAAGTGTGTATTGAATTCCTGCGCCATTACCTATATCCTGCTGCTCCCCTGAGCCGAGCTGCCTTCCAGCATCCTCCTGCCTCCCCTGTATAACCGTGGCACCTACAGACTCAACAGAGCAACATGTAAGGCAATTTTTGTGTACTAGCAGATGTGCTATTTCACTTCAGCTCTGCTTAACCCCCTGGACTTTAAGTAGGGATGAGAGGTTTGTGAGATGTGCTTGAGAAACTGAAAAAAAAGAAAAAACCTCCTTATGAGAGAGGGGAGGAAGGATCTACAGCAGGGCTTCAGGCTGTCAAAGGCTTTCCTGGGTGTGCATCACCTCATTGCTAGGTGTCCGAGGTGAAAATTCCCTCTCTGAAGAGAAGCTCCTTCAGAAAAAGGTATGCTTGATATTGGCTGATTTTCTTTTTTTAATTTTTTTAATTTTTTTTTTCCTCCTTAGCTTTACTCTCTCTGCCTCCTCAAGCAGATCTTGCTGCCCAAGCCTGGCTGTGTAGCTCTGTTGCTTTGATGCATACCTGTGCTCTATGTTT
The DNA here is from genome assembly GCA_013396935.1 of Baryphthengus martii. Classification (NCBI taxonomy): domain Eukaryota; kingdom Metazoa; phylum Chordata; class Aves; order Coraciiformes; family Momotidae; genus Baryphthengus; species Baryphthengus martii. The sequence goes on from VWZK01007369.1 coordinate 357,611, forward strand.
GCAGTGACACAAGAGGAAAGTTTCTTAACTGTAGGGAAGCATCCTGTGCAAGAAAGGAGCAGGCCACTGCCAGAAGATCCCTTGACCATGTATTTAAATATTGTGTGAGCTTAAAAGTGAGATCAGTTCTGTCTTGCATGCGTCAGTACCTTTCTCTGTCTGGCCTCAGGCCCGAGTTTTGTTACTGCCTTTCACTCATGTAACTTGTGATTATAAAAGGGCTTTGCTAACTTCCAAGTTCTCATACTGGTGATTTTTCTTGCTGAACCACCACTCGGGAGTCACCTGCTCGATATTTCCTGTGTCTTCTGTTCCCGACCCAGCTTGTTCAATTGCATTGCTTCCCTAGTAAGCAGGAGGCAAAAAAGCAACAATTGATCTAGTTCGCAAGGGTGGTGACGGGCTCTTTGTAAGCATCTTGTGACTGTGGGGAAGCCACATGTGAAGGTGACATCAGTGTGACAGTATAAATCTTGCCACTGTGTCTCCAGGAATGCTGAATGTGAGTTGAAGGTGTAGCTAATGTAATTAAGTGTGAAAGGGACATGTCTTGTGCCTGGCATTTCCAGGTTTGTTTTCAGCTGTTGTACCTGCACCCAGCCCTTCTTTCCCTTCTGCATCAGATATAACAACCTAAAAATAAATGGTATTGTGCAAAGGAGTGGGAAAAGAGGTAGCGCGATGAATTTTGGCTTTTGTTAGTGCGGTGCCAGTGTTGGTGCAGTGCTGAGAGATTTTCTGCTGGTCAGTGAAACCCGTCTGGGTCGGAGCGGTGCTGACCGTTCATCGTGCCACTGTCACCGAGCTGCTCATCCCCTCTCTCCCCTGTAATTAACTCAGACCCCAACTGAAGAAAAAAAACCAAACATAAAACTGCAGAGACTGAGGAAGGCAAAAAGTTTTTATAATTCCCCTGAGATGAGCATAACCCTTGACAAATCTGTGAAAGAAGAGGGAATAGATTTATTTTCTATGCTGCCATCTTCTGCAGTGACTTGTAAAGGTCTTTTGGCGAGGTGGCGGTGAACTGTTACACCAGTGATTTAAACCACTGATGGGGTACTGGTGATAGTGGTTTGATCTGTCTGTGGTAGACCAAGGACTGACAGCCTAACAGGATAGCTGTGCCCTTTTACAAGGGTTTGGAGAAGAATCCAAGTGGACAGGGAGGCTGAAGTTCACTTTTATATTCCAACCTCTTTGCCTAATTTAAGATTGACATGTAAATTCAGTAGTAGAAGGCAACTTCGCCTGCTGCTCTTGGTATTGACTGACAGCAAGGACTAAGATCTCTGATGGCTTCTGGTTTGACACACCTGAAACCTGCTACAGCACAGGTGCCGTTTGCGTGCCTACGGACGTGTGTCCCAGAACTCGACTTGCTCTCCCAGCGGGTTTGTAAAGCATGTGTCTTGGGAGAAAGGAGACACACCTCATTTGTAAGGATTGCAGGGCTTCTGTGAAACTTGGAGTTGCCCTGTGATCCTTTTGAGACTAGAGAAGCGTGCCTTTCTACCCCTCCTCTGTGCTTTCAAAGGTGAAGGACACTTCTTTTTTAATTTTCTTTTTTTTATTCTCTTAAACTAAGGCTTGGTAATCTTCCATGACTTGCTGCTTTTGTTGTTTGCACCTCAGACTACTCCGGATGGTTTTGTGTGTTGCATTTCAGCAAACCAGCTAATTTTGATGCTTAATATGCCTGAGGCTAACTACTTTTCTCCCCGGTGCAAGAAAAAAAAAACAAGGAAAATGAAGTCTGTTTGGTTTACTCTCTTTACTTTTTCATGTTCTTACACAGAAACTGTGATTATTTCTGCAGGCTAGTGCCAGGTGTCTCACCAGTGACCCAGGATAAACTTGCCAGCTTTTGCTGAAACTCCTGAGCCTCGCCTAGTGTTCTTATATTTAAGCATTGCATGAGACTAGTCTTGAAAAATGATCTTGTAGGGCTGAAATTAACCTCATGGAGGGTAATCACCAATTTGACCAATATTTATTTGAATTGACTTTCTCTCTCTCTTTCTTTTTTTTTTTTTGTGTGTATTGGCTTGTCTGGGTTTTGCAGTACTTTTAGTTCCTGTTTGTCTGATATCTCTGACCACACTAGGCAAATTCCTTCCCCGCCAAGCTATGTATCCTGACCTTAGCAAGAAGGTACAGCCCATCTGATTTAGCCTTCACTACTCTACTAAAACATCTGGAATGAAATATGTTGAGATCAAAAGCAGCGTGGGCAGCAGGTCAGCGGAGGTGATTTTTTTTTTTTTTCCCCCTCTACTCTGCTCTTATGAGACCCCACCTGCAGTGCTGGGTCCAACTCTGGAGTTCCCAGCACAAGAAAGACACGGACCTGTGATTCTGTGATGGGCCTGTTGGGGCACATCCAGAGGAGGACATGAACATGATCTGAGGGCTGGAACCCTTCTCTTACGAGGACAGGCTGAGAGAATTGGGATTGTTCAGCCTGGAAAAGAGAAGGCTCCAGGGAGACCTTTTTGTGACTTTCCAGTATCTGAAGAGGGTCTACAAGACCCTGGGGAGGGACCTTTTACAAGGACTTATAGTGACAGGATGAGGGGTAGTGGCTTCAAACTGTAAGAGAATAGCTTTAGATTGGAAATTAGGAAGAAGCTCTTTATTCTGAGGGTGGTGAGACACTGGTGCAGGTTGCCTAGGGAAGCTGTGGGATGCTCCATCAATGGATGTGTTCAAGGCCAGGCTGGACGGGGCTCTGAGCACCCTGCTCTAGTGGGAGGTGTCCCTGCCCATGGCAGGGGGTTTGGAACTCGAACTTGAAGGTCCCTTCTTTCTATGACTTCTACAGCATGTCTTTAAATGAGAAGAGCTTTGAGCTGGAAAGGGAAATGCTTCTTTGCTGCTTTTGCACAGTGACATTCTTAATATTAACGTCTCCCGGTTCTGTAGTCCTGGGATAATTGAATTGTGCTGAATTGTGGTGGTAGTTTGAAAATCTCCCCTGTCAACTGTCATGCTTCTGTCTCTGGTAATCGACGTAGTTAATTCCTCGTCTTAAATAGTGCCAGCTAACGTGCTTTGGGCAATTTTATTTTAAGGTGGGTATGACTGTTGTAAGACTTAAGTGTAGCAGCTGATCTGCTGCCCAGCTGGGTTTCACTACTGTAAATTAAATTGCAGATCAGGCTGCAGGCAAAATACCTTTTACAGTGATTTCCCAGAGCTCACTTTCTGGGGAAGACCTCACCTTAGTTTTGCTTTACTCTGCTGCACCATCAAGTTTTTCCTACTGGTTAATACAGTGATCTGCTCAGAACAAAGTGAGCAGGAGTGAAGGGGGACCCTCTCTTTGTCCTCTGCTTGCTCTCAACCGTGCTGTAACAACCCTGGTCAGCATATTATGAAGAGCATTGCAGTTTGCTTTTTTGCTTGCGGCTTTGCTTGAGCAAAATAGTCTTTCAGAGTTGTAACTCCTTAAGGAAGAAAGTTGCTGGCAATATCTGTAGGAGTTGGAATTCTTTACTGTGCAAATGCCGAAATCTGTGTCTTGCTTTAATGTTTCTTGGAGCTTAAATATTTTTGGGTAAACAAAGCGTTTCACATCCTATGTAAAGGACTCTCAAGGACTCTCACGCAACCTTTTTTTTTTTAGTGGAACGCGGCCATCGTGAACGTTGCAGAGCGAACAAGGACCTCTAACATCTTTGAGGGCCAGGAGTGGGATGTAGAGGGGCAAAGTGTCACATCTCAATGTGAAACTTTTTTATCGGCCTATCACACTGCAAGCCATTTATTGTATGAAAAATCACTGGCATCTGTAACCAAATTAATTTTGATTTATGGAACAGTTTATAGCAGTTTTTCTTCCCCAAATTGCTGCTCTTTATTGCTATGTAGTAAGTAGGAGCAGCTAGGAAGGTACTTGAGGAGTGCTGGCTTAGCCCAGCCCGATTGGGTTCTGCTGTGGAAAAACAGAGCAGAAGCAATGGCAGAAAGGCACTGCTAAGTGGCTCTGGGAGGTGGGGCTTGACACTGACACCAGCAGATGTGCCTTCTCCTGCTTTTAGCCAGCGGCCTTGTCATTTGTCAGTCAGGCGGTGCTGTCCTCAGCTCTCTCAGCGCTTGGGAAAGTTGTTGCTCTGCCCTTTTTTTTCTGGAGGCTGTTTAATTCCTAAAGGAAATAGGAAATGTGTTGTTGACATTTGCTGGACGTTGCTAGCAGCATTAGAGGCCAAAGTGATCAGCTTTTTGGGATATTGCGATCCTTTTGTTTTGCCAGTGATGATGCCTCAGGAAAGAATGTAAAAGTCGGTTGTTCTGCTGCTTTCAGTGCTTGAAAAGTCTTAGTATGGCATCTTAGGAGTCATGGAGGAATCTGTTGAGATTTCTGTATAATTTTTCCTGGAGAGGAAAAGCACATTTCTGGTGTGTGTTGTTTCACAGTAAAGGTTCCCTAAAACATCTCCCACGTGTTATTACAGAGGGGAAAACCTTCTTAACCTGTGGATTGTAACCTGGCTTCTGTTTACAAGAGAGAGCTGAGGGAGGAAACCTGTGACAATTTAGGAGTGAGATAGTAGTGTAAACATACCTGCTTCAATCTATAATAGCCAGAACCTAGGATTTTTCCACCCTGTGTGGGAGATGGGATGTGTCAGTAACCGGATTCCCACTGAGCCGGCAGTGGCCCGTGTACTCCCCTCTCTGCACAGCAATGGATGTCGGACTCCTTGCCAGATAATATTATGGACACAAAGAGTTTATATGGGATGAAGTTGGGAGGGGGAGAAGCTGAGATTCCCAGAGGGTTACTAAATACAGGCTCAGGAACCTCTTAGAGCTGAAAGGAGTCAAAAGCCTCAGACAAAGCCTTGTCTGGCCCAGCTGTTCAGCTGCTCTTACATGTTGACTCAACTTGATGTAGCAGAACAACTTTAAGTTTGGGCTTTTGATGTGGTGGTGGGTGTGTTGCTTTTTTTTTTTTTACTTTTGTTGCATGGGGATATCATGAAAAGCCCCACATCTTGGGGTGACTGAATTTGAGGGTCATAATAGTGGAGGCAAATGACAAACTTTTTGTTGTGAGATAGCAGCACTAAAGGGAATCTCTGCAAAAAGTAATTGCTGCTCTTGGGTGTGTTGACTTCAGCCCAGAGACGCTACAGGTCGAGGGAGGTTCTCCTCCCCCTCTACTCTGCGCTGGCGAGGCCCCACCTGCAGTACTGGATCCAGTTCTGGGCACCCCAGTTCAAGAAGGACAGGGAACTACTGGAGAGAGTCCAGCGCAGAGCCACAGAGATGATTAAGGGAGTGGAGCATCTTCCTTATGAGGAGAGGCTCAGGGAGCTGGGGCTCTTTAGCTTGGAGAAGAGGAGACTGAGGGGTGACCTCATTAATGTTTATAAACACGTAAAGGGCGAGTGTCAGGAGGACGGAGCCAGGCTCTTCTCGGTGGCACCCAATGACAGGACAAGGGGCAATGGGTGCAAACTGGAGCAGAGGAGGTTCTGTGTAAACACAAGGAAACACTTTTTCCCAGTGAGGGTGACAGAGCACTGGAACAGGCTGCCCAGGGAGGGTGTGGAGTCTCCTTCTCTGGAGACATTCAAAACCCCCCTGGACGCGTTGCTGTGTGATCTGCTCTAGGTTTGTGCACTGGCAGGAGGGTTGGACTAGATGATCTTCTGAGGTCCCTTCCAGCCCCTAACATTCTGTGATACCTTCATTTTTTCTGTTTTTACAACCTTTTTTTGATGATGTTTCCCTGGGCAGTAAAGTGAATTGCAGGAAGAGGTTACAATGGGATAGCTGCCCAAGCCCTGCTCACCTGGCAGTGTTCGCTCTTCTAAGGTCATTATAATCACCTTACAAATCTTCTGTTTAGAAGAGACCCACATATGAAATATTGAATGGTATTTTAAGGCTTGGAGAGGCTTTAAGAAACCTTCTTTATAAATTTCAGTGTTACTTACAGTGCATTTTTGTATACTCCAAAGATCTTTAACTCCTACAGTAACACAAAAAACTGCTTGGGCGCATTCTGAGTGTATTTGCCAGATGAGCAGAGAATGTGTTTAGGGTTTATTTGTTTGGGTTGTTCTTTTGGGGTTTGTTTTGGGTTTGTTTTGTTTGTTTTTGTGGTCCCCCTCCAGTTCAGTGGAGGTCTTGCTGTGCTTCATGAAGCTGACAAGAAATCTGTAAAGGGGCTGTTTACAAGAACATGTAGCAAGAAGACAAGGGACAATGGTTTTCAACTACAGCAGAGTAGATTTAAATTGGACATTGAGAAGAAACTCTTTAATATGAGGGTGGTGGAACCCTGGAATGGGTTGCTCAGGGAGATGGTGGAGGCCCTGTCCCTGGAGACATTGAGGTAAGGCCTGATGAGGCTCTGAGCCACCTGCTCAATTGAGGATGTCCTTCCTTACTTCGGGGATGTTGGATGAGATGACTTTGGAGGTCCTTTCCAACCCAGAACATTCTATGAAGCAGGCTGTTTTTAGCTTGCTTGTGAAGCTTAAGCAGCAAACGCAAAACCTGTCAGCATGTCTCTCCAGCTGTTCTGGGAAGAATCCCCTGACCTCCCCATGCAGCAGAACCATCGAGATCCACTGTTACTGCTGGAATTTAATGTGCTGCACGCAGTGCACCCCATGTCCTCGGAGGAACAGGGAGGCCAGTGAGCTGCTGTGTGCCTGTGATGCAGGGCAGCTGACAAAGGAGGCAGTCATCAGCGAAGGATCATCTTCCAGAAGCAAATCTGAACTAATGCTCTTAACTCTGCTAGAGCTGAAACAACACACAACAGATCTGCTTTTGTGCCCTGCTTACTTGCTTTGATCTCTCCATACACATTCACAGTCTGAATGACCCTGTCTCCCCTTTCTACCCGTCCTCCTCTTGAGATCTGTCTCAATGTTACCAGCATCCAGCCTGGTCTTCCCTTCTTTCTGTGCCATCGGCACCACTACTCTACAGCAACCGTATCCCAACTAGTGAAGGCTCATTGTTGTAGTAGTTGCTCTTGTGTTCAAAGCTGTTGTCTCAGACGTGAGAAATGCGATTTCTCAGCTCTTCAGTCAACAAAGGGTTTGCCAAAGCAGTTATTGTGGGTTTTGTTATAACTTTGTATCAGCTGTTACTAAAGGTGCTTGCATCTAAGGCCTGCTGTTTCCAAGCTCTTTCAAAATGGGAAGAGCTAAGTTTAAACTGCTGTGGTTTCTTTCTGAGTCAGTAGATAACTTGACAGAAAAGCTTTTGGACGTGAAGTCATGAATTGAAATACAGCGTGAATTCTAACACGTGATGTTGCTCGCAGGTTGAGATGAACCATCTCCATCCCCGTAGCAGAAGCATGTGGACCGTGCTTGTCAGGGAGTCCTTGGCTTTAATCCCATTCTTCTCCAGCTCTTGTAAAGCCAGAACTGGTACCAGTGAATGGAACGTGATCCTTGAGAAGCCAAACACCAGTTTGACTGGTAAAAATAAGCAGTATAGTAAACAATCTGAAGTAGTTCCTATTGGTGGCAGAAGACAGGAAACTTCACTCATGTTCCTGTCTGCTCCAGGAGAGGCAGCAAGGTCCAGAAGTCAGGTCATACCCGGCGTTCCGTATCGCTAACGTGTTTGCATAATGAGCTCACGAGGCGCGTTGTATGAAAGGTCACCGGGTTAAGGAAGGGCTTGTCACTTCCTAGTCGCTTTTCGGGAAGAGGAATGTGACCTTTTCTGAGTTAGCTTTACTGATTGCAAGTTGAGGGAGCCCTTGGTGAGTTTGCCAGTAAGCCGGGAGCATGTGTTTTGGAAGCAAACATTGCCACGGACAGTGGCAATGTGCATTCAAAAAAACCCGTTAGAACATTGTGCCTTGAGATGATTATCAAAGCTGAGCCTTTCCGGGAGGTCCTCATAGGTCTGTGTGTGTGTGTATACTCACTAAATGGACTGCTGGTGGGAGCTGTGTGTGGTGGAAACTTCCTTTCAAGTATCAATCCAGAAAATACGGTCTGTCTGGATAATCAGACCTTGTTTGTTTTTTTTCATAACCTGGGGAAATTATCTAGATAAATTTGACTGCAAATATCCTGAAGATGACCCAACTGTGAGTTGCCTTGTGTTTCATTTTATTCATGCCTTCTAACTTAGCAATAACTTGCATTTTTAGAATGAACTGATCTTAGGGTTTTTTTCTTCAAAGTATTTTCAGGTGAACCTGGGGAATACTGAGCAGCATCTCACCCTGTAGGGACAGCTGAAAATACCAGTATGGACCAGTATTCTCAGTGTCCTGACATCCACCTAGTGTAAAAATTTCCAAGTGCCTCTGGGGCAGTCTGCACCCTAAGTGGTAAGGAGACTCATAGCAACATTGGGGCTGTGTTTGTGGAGAGGAGCGTGTCCTGTAAGGTATTTTTTGGGATGACTCATGAAATGACCTAAAAATAAATCCAGACAACAGGCAAAGGGGATTTTTAGATTTGGTTGTTTCTTGCTGAAAGTGGATTCTGCCTTTGTTCTCTCTCCTCCTCTCTCTACCGTAACTATTTAGTAAGAAACCTCAACAGTTTGTCATCTTAACTGGTGCTTATGCAGTACTTTTTTTTTTTCCTTTCAGACTTGTAAAAATTATACTGTACCTTATTTGCCAGCATAAAATGGAAGTCAAGATTTGGTAGTGTATTGGTTGACTTTGTACAGGCTACTGCAGAAAATCTCTTAGCTGTGAGACCAAGCGCAGTTGCGTACTTCTGTGCCAGCAGTGCAAGTCGTAGCCGTGACGAAGGCACACTTGCTGCAAACCCATCCGTCCTTTGTCTCTCAAGTCTTCTGAGCTTCCTCCCTTCAGTTTGGTTACCAGTCCCTCATTTAGGTCCCTGGGACACTGGAAGAACTAAACAAAGGTAATCCCATGAATAAATCTTGCTAATTCACATAATGAGATTGCTGTCCATCGAGGTAACAACGGTTTTCTCAGGGCTTTGGGGCGCTAGGAGTGAATTTGCAGCGTGCTGAGCTCTTTCACTACCATTTTTCCGTACAAGATAGATGAAGGGGATGTTTCTGGGCTGCCTCCCTTAGTGCTTCACCAAGCACTGGTTACAAATGCAGTCTGTCTGGGAGAGAGGAAGTTATCTCTCAGTCTTCCTAAAATGGAAATGGGAGCTAAAAATATTCTACTTTAATGGATAAAATGGAAGTTACCCTAAATAATAACAAAAGCTGAGGGGAGGGGGGAGTATTATTTATAACCTGGTTCCCTACTGTAGATCTGTCTACATGAAGCAAATGAGGATCGTTCTTTTCTTCCATACCCTTTCACTGGGAGTGAGCGTTATGTTCCGATGAGCTGTGTGATTTTATTGTCTCCTCAGGAAGAGTGCAGAGGCAAACAACTGGAGATTAGGACTGATTTGCAAACTTTTTCAGTGGTGAGCATGCCTTTGGAGATGTTTCCTGTGTAAGAACTGCATCATAAATTTTACAGGCTACCTGTGTTCAAAGAACTAACTGTGAGGGGGATTAAAATAGCATCTCGGACAACGTCTAAACATTCTTTCAAAATCCCTTAGGTTGTCATTAAATCAATGAATTCTACTTCTTTAATCCACTGGCGTATTGGGTTGGCAAGCTCAGGCAAGTGATCTATTTAGACTGAATTTCTTCAGCGTACTTTAAGGAGGACTTTACTGCGTCTGGCCAAGAAGTAGTAAACACGTCAATGAAATATGGAAGCACGCTGCCTTCCTGCGCTCGGGTGTAAAACAAAAGTGCTGCTCTAAGCGTTGAGGTGCCTTTTCTAAGTAGTGGTTGGCAGCTGGTTAATCTGCCCTTTGCAGGCGTTCCTGATCTCTGCAGATATGTTCAGATAAGAAAGGAAGACAGCAGCCCACTCTTACTCCTTTTGCAGCAGTGCTGCCTGCGGGTACGTGTGAAGTGAGAAGGAAAAGAGGAAGAGGAGAATCCTCCTCTCCAAAGCTTCATGTCTGTGCTTTGCAGGCACAGCTGATGTACAGCACAAGGAGTCACTTTTACTTCTCAAAAGTCTCTAAAAGTGGCTCTTGGTACCTAGACGTAGACAACTTACCCTCCTAAACTAGGGACAATGCATTCACTTAAGATTCTTTGTAAATAATAAGGATGGGAGAATTCGCCTGAAAAACATGTAAATGTTAATAAATTAAATCATTTGTTCTTTCTGGAAATCCTGCAGGTTTCTGAAAGCTGTAATCTATTGAAATGCATTAGTCAGAGATGCCCCTTCAACCCTAAACCCGTCCTGATTACAGTTTATTAGATGATACATTATAGAATGGTACATGTATTCTGACTAAGGGAGTGATGCCCTGGAGGGTGTTTTGGGTGCTATTTGCAACGGCTGGTAGATTTTAGCTGCCTTGTGATACGGAGAAGAAGACTCAAGTAACTTCAGACAACTTCACAGCATCTAAACCGTCAGAGCTGCATCTCAGCTGGTGCTTCTGCTTTCAAGTGATGCTGCAGATTTGGAGCAAGTGGTATTGCAGACAGAGCTGAACGTTGCCACGTTATGCGCTAAAATGGAAGTGGGTTTCTCTTGTGCCGTTACACCTCTCTGTTGCTTAGCAACTCCAGAAGCTGAACTACCTCCAGAAAGTTTAAGGAAACTGGGCCCTGGACTTGGCAGCCTGTGCCCCAGTGAAGCAGAAGCCACCGCTGTGTGAATAGCAGGGGCTTCCCCTGAGGGAAAGGGCGGCTGATAGTTTATCGTGCAGGCTGATGGATTTACCTAAGATAGACCTTCTGTTTTCTGGAAAGTATGTAACAAATGTTGGTAATTTTCAGAAAATACAAATCAAGTGCCACGTGTGCCACAAGCAAGGTGGGACTGAGTTCTGATCGCACCTTGCCATGCAGTTCTGCTGTCAGTGTAACTTTGGTAGTTACCAAAGCTAACTGCCGGCATGAATTCCTTCTACTTTCTTCTGACTGGCTCAGCAGTAATTCTGCGTGTGGTAGAACACGTGTCCTTACAGGGACTCTGTGGCTTTATACCAGAGAGTAAGAGGCTACAGCTGGTCTCGAGCATCTTGTGAGCGCTGGCGGTGCTCAGCAGCATGTGCCAATTCATGGCTTGCTCATTGAAAATGTGTGTTTGCCTTTGAGTACCTGTTGATGCTCCATCATCTCTCGGATCAGGGAGGGAACCCACTCCCTAGAAAAGCGGCTGTGGGGTGTTTGGACCTTTCCCTCCAGCGATGGGGAGGGCTGCGGCAGGCTGGCTTTCTCCCAGTTCCTGCTGAGGCTGCTCTCAGCAGATGGATGGAATTTTGGGCTTCATAAAACTTGGCAGATGAGTGAGTGCCTGTGAGCAGATAGAGTATGATGTGTTTGGGAGGACGGCTGTTGTTACGAGATAAGAGTACAGTTGTTCTCTGGAACAGGGCCTTACTCCTTACTGAAGATGTGTTCGTGGGTGTTCACGGGATGGATAACTTCTTATGGCTTGTAAACATTAGCTCTTATTCCTCCAATCCTCCAGCAAGCAGGGCAGGGTAGCAAGGCTTTTACTGAGCAGCTCAGCTGCTGGCAATGCTCCATGGCTCTATCTGGAGGCACAAAACCCAGTTGACTTCCAGTCTGTTAGAGAGAAGAGTCTTCTGGCTGCCGGAGGCTGAGCTGGTGGCTGCTCAGTGTGAGTATTCAGAGAGGGCACCCTCCTTGAAGCACTTTGATGGGTTATCCTTGAAGATGAGACAAGAATGCCATGTAAAACCTAACGGATTTCCGAGTAATCGTCCACATGGCTAACAAGGATTGCAAGGAAACAGGCTTGCCATGCCACAGGCTGCTAGCTTCCTAGCACTAGCTGCTCTGGATTATCGTTCTGCTTCAGCAAGCACAACTTGGTGTCCCCTCCAGCTACTATTTGAATGGAAATGTCTGCATCAAAGTTTTCTAACTAATGTCAGTGGAACAGGGAGACCATCTGGTTTTTCCCTTGTCTGAGAGGTTCACTGCAATAGCCCTGCAGGGCCCCGTGCGAAAGGGGGCTGGTTCTCATCTGAACAGCCCAACCCCCCCCCACTGGATTTGTCTCCCTTGAAAGCTGAGGGATTTGAATGAAGAGTGTATTTAGTTCCCAGCCACGCGGCTGAGTACTCTGCTAGAGCTGCCGCCTCTAAAGTTTGGCTGTGAAAAACTAGCTAGCAGGGATGGAGAGAAGCCTGTTACCCAGGTGCTGCTGAGGATTTTGGTTGCATGCATTGATTTTTTTTTTTTTTTTTTTTTTCCACATTTTGATTTGGCTTCAGTGCAAGGGTTCCCTCTCTCTTGCAAATGATCTTGGTTATCTTGAAGACTGGCAGAGAAGACTTTGAGCCTTCCTCCTTTGCTCCCCCTGCATCAGCTTATATTTGTCAGCAAAACATGTTACCTAGGGTGATGTCTGGTTCAGAGCCTGGGTGACTTTACCAACTTCCTTCAAAGAAAACTTTCAGATTTGTTTCTTTAGTTTGTGCTCCTAGGTGGCAGTGTGTATCCCAAGAGTTGTTCTGTCTGATTGCTCGTTAGGTTAAAGAGAAGGTGTTCTGAGTATTGCTGGAACTGCGTCTGGCTTTCAAGAGTGAGACGCTGAGATTCCCGTGGCGTTGGCAGTAGGCAGGTTCTGGTCTGTGGTGGCCCTGGACTAAATCAGGTGATCAGTGGCCTATTTCTGGCAGCTCCATTTCCCACATTGTTCTGAGGGTGGTGTTCTCATCCAAATCACTCTTGCCTAGTGCAGGCTGGGAGGAAAATTAGCGTATGTCCAAGATGCACTCCTGCTGGTGTGTGGGGGCAGCAGCAGATCTGTGAGGTGCCATAAAGTGGATGAAGAAGTACTCCAGGCCTCCTTCAGATCCAATGAAAGCTTAGAGGTCTTATTTGGATACAGAGATCTTCTCTCTTTCTACGTGCTTTGGGAAGTACTATTTTTAAAATGCATCTGTCCAGTTAGCATGGTCTTTACTGTGTATCCCAGATACTAATAGACCTTGAGGTCATCTTATACTACCTCCTAATATTTTAGTAGAAGGCTTGCTGTTAGCTCAGCTCCTTAATATATAATTTTTTTATTATTTTTTTTTTTTTACAGTGACTCTTACGACTATGTGAGAAGCAGCCAGCAGCAGGTCTTCTGAGCTGTAACTCTCATATTCATAGTGAGTTTCTAACCTGATGAATCAAGTGCTCTGGGTGAAAAAGCAATTTCGGGTAAGTAAATTTTGTGTTTTCAAGCACATCTATTTGGAGTGAGTGATGGTGGGCTTTTTCAGTACTTTGTTTACTGTGAATGTCAGAGCATCCCAAAGAATAAGAAATCAAGTAAGAGAGCTAGGAGACCTGTATGATTGAGCAGGGAGCTGATGAATAAACTTAAGTGGAAGAAGGAGGTCTATAGAACATGGAAGAAGGGGCTGACCACTTGGGAAGAATGCAAGGAGGTTGTCAGAGTGCAGGGATGCGACAAGGAAAGCAAAAGCCAATTCAAAATCCAGGAAATAGAAGTAAATG
>VWZK01007371.1:0-59055 GCA_013396935.1 Baryphthengus martii
TTCCTTTTCCTTTTCTTTCTCCTTCTTCTTTTCCTTTTCCTTCTTCTTTTCCTTTTCTTTTTCCTTTTTTCCCTTTTCCTCTCCCTTTTCCTTTCCCTTTTCCTTTCTATCCTGCCTTTGCTTCTTTCCTCCCTTTCTCCCTCCCTATAGAATATAACATATAAAAATAAACAAGGAAAAGTTTTCTTCAGTTAGGCCCTCTATTATGCTCCTGTGAACTGGAGATAAATTATTTCAATATTTTTCCCAGGAAAACAGTTCATACAGTTTTATGATAGAAAATTCTAAAAGATTCCTCTTCTCCCTTAAACACTTAGAGTATTAAAAAGAGAAGCAAAAGAAGTTTTTATGGAAAACCGAAAATTATCATTAGTTCTAAAAAGCTCTCTTATGCCTAATTGCTGTTAAAAGTACGGCTGTAGAAAAAGAATGCCTTGACTTATACTCTCACTAAGTGACTTTTAAGGTCATAAAATACTTCTGCTTTGCTCTAGCATTTAATTACCTGCAAATGCTATTTATTACTTTGAGCAGTCCAGCACTGTACTGATTATCCTTTAATTATATTACAAAACATAAAGGTTCATAGAGGCAGAATTTTATTTATTTTAAGATTTGTAATCCATTATATGAAATAGTAATTATAAGAAAAAAAGAAGATAGATCGCAAGTAGATTCAGAACAGATTTTTTTTTGTTGTTTTTAACTTACAAGGAAAAAAAAAATCTTAGCCATTCCACCTGCAGAAATACTAGCATTATTATCCATGCTGGTTTTTTCTGTTTCTATACACTGAAATAGATGCATATTAATATGCACAAAACTGTCAATATCAAGACATTTCTGTAATAGTCTTTGCTTAAAACAAGTCTACTTTGATTAGTTATTATTATGTCAATAAAAGAGAAGATACTGACTCTCATTAATTTAGCTACTTACATGTAATCCCAACCTGAGATGTCAAACATGAGAGCACAAGTAGCGCAAAAGCAGGATAAGCTCTGGAGATACACTGTGATCTGCTACTCTGACACTTTTATTTTCCATGCTTACTCTGTGTAGTGGCTGTAAAGGATCACAATTGCTGGTGCCGGGTCCCAGAGCCTCTAGGACCAACTTTGCTGCACCAGTTGGCTAAAAAGCCTTCATGCTGACAGGAAAATGCAAGAAACGTTGATATTCCTGTGGTCTGCCAGCCAGGAGAGTTTGGAGGTGGGGGCGGAGGAGTTGGGGGAAGCTGGAAACACAGATGGATTCTTGTCCCAGCACATGGCTATGGATTAGACCCATCACAGTAGTAGCAAAGAAGGAACTTGATGCTACTACTAAGTATGCTAAGAAAGGAAACAGAGATGGAAGGTTAAGGAGAAATCCTTATAAGCAAAGAATCATGAGTACTTGGTGTGAAGAACAAGAGAAATGATGCAGCTGGGATCACAGACTTTCTAGAAGTGAGTAAAAATAAATTCTTCTTTACATGATGACTGTTTTGTGATTGGACAGTAAAATACAGCAAACAGCATCTATTACGTGGAAATAGTCACCAAATCTTGAACTAATCATTCTAATATCAAAATATTGTTGCAGAATACTATATGGGAGCAGGACTCCCTTGCTCCCTCCGTCCCCCCCTAAAAAAAAAAAAATAAAAATAAAATAAAATTCGGGAATATCAGGTTATGTACATGGAAAAAAGAAGAAAGTTTTGGTTCTTCAGAGTTAACTGTATGCATATTGTTCCCTCTCAGTACAGGAAGGAACAGACTAATATTTCTGGGCAGTCTCCAGAAGTCCCTTCTCACCCCAACTAGTACATGATTCTGTATGAACAACAAAATCATGTCTTTTGTGTATATTCCAACAGAGGTCCATCTCAGTGACTTGCAATCATTTGGGGATTTGCTTTGAAAATGATGATGATGATATTTAATACTTAAATTTATTACTGTTGGAAATTTTATGTATTTCTGGTGGTATTACTTTTTCCAAGGTTAGTCTGGTTTAGCAGTGTTTTCAGTATTTCAGATGTGAAAATAATGAATACAAAAATTCTTAGTGCTTTAATGCTTTTGTGGGTATATAGGAAGCATTTTCTAATATCCGCTATAGACACAAGGAGAAACTGGAAAACTCAATAAAATGAAATTAATATAGTTCCTCTAGCTTAAAGGAATAAATGGAAAAAATAAGAAAGTTGTACCTTATTGACTTTTCAACCTGAAACTGTTGTATGCTGATTCCTGCTAGAAGAGGAGCAGGTGGTCATTTAAAAGTCAAAATGGAATAGAAAGCATAATCTGATTACTTTCAATGCTGATATCATAAGGTCAGTGTCAACTCTTTCTTTTTGCTGTCTGACTGATGACTTTTGGTCTTTTGAAGCTGGCAGTAGTTCAGGTGGCGTCCGGGCTGCCGCAGACCCACCCACAGATGTTACATTAAAGTACTGGGATATTAGTAGTGTCCCAGTAACACCACATCAGCTTCTCTGAGCTGTCTCCCCCACAAGACCCTGAAGCAGACCCTGCCACTTGTGCACCAGCTGGCTCTGGTCCTGCTAGTCTCTGCCCATCTGCCTCTTGCCATGTGCTGACCACTACATTTGATTATTTTTCGTTTCCATACCAGTGGCCAAGGTAGCCTTTAAGCAGGTTTAACACTGACCAAGTAATTCTCTAATCTTTACACATACAAACAGAATTCAGTACATTACAAATACAAATAGAGATTAATACCGTACTGGCGGAAACAAATCAGGTCTGCTATACAACGAAAAAAACATTTTAAGGTTTTTCCTGCTGTGAGACAGAATCACAAAAATAAACGTTAATCCTACAAAATTTGGACTCTGCGGGTCCCAGAATTATGAAATTAGTGTAATTATATCCCAAACATACTTAGAGTAAATCTCTCTAACCATGCAATTAGAACTTGAACTGATCCAATTATGTGATGTAATGGTGTAGAGTAATTATGCATAATGACACAATTATAATTTGTGATTATATCGTAAAAATCCTTCTGAAACTTTCAGAAAGAATATGGCGCATAAACTGTCGCTCTTCTTTTTAAATCGAAAAAACTCACCCAATTGAGACGTCTATTCTAAAATATTTATCTCACGATGCAAGCAAATGATATATTAAAATAAATTTTTTTTTAAAGGGATTTAGTTGCTTAAAAATGATTTCTAGGGACAGGGGAAGGTAAATGTAGTGTTCATTGCAGCAATGTCTAGAGCTATTTAAAATGCACTCTTAAAAAAAATATATGAAAATAAACTTTTAACCATCTCTACTAGAATTTCTGTCCTAGTAGCCTGTCTTGACACTTTTCGTTACAGTATCTCAGGACTCTTCCTAGTAGATATTAAGAGTATCTCTATAAAACACTTCTATATAAAAAACAGATATCAATGAAAATACAAAAAAAAAGCCCACAAATGTTTCTACAACACGAAAACACATTTTAGGGCAGGTAGTTACTTTATCATTATTTTTCAAAGCAGATTTTCTTCAGCTGAGAGCAAACAATACACATCTACTACAGAGACACTAAAGGTGAAATAGCCCTCTGGAGATGCCTGTCAGTTCTTATATTTCTCACTGAGACTAAAGTCGTAGTTGCTCATTGAAAAGATGTTCTGTCTTCCTTGTCTAAACAAAGGAAGTGAAGCCAAGAGGCTCGTGATAGCACCATGCCATTGAGCATGGGGAGACCTGGAAAATACTGACGATGGTTCTGGGTATTCTTGTTCTAACGCTAAAATGTCCATCTTTGGAGGCATCCCTATAACATAATATTACATATTTTAAAATGATGGAAGTGAAGACGATGACCACTATCCTAATAAACTTCACATCTCTTGTCTCTTACTATTTACATGAAGTAGTTTATAATACTAAACCATCAAAAACTTGTAACTCTTCTTTACTAATACAGCTCAGCTGTTTGAAATGCTTCCCCAAAAAATTGTTCTGAATTATCACTCAATATATCACGTGCAAACAGTACGAAAATTGGATTCTAAAGATACTTCTAAGATGACATTTTTCACTAGGGATGGGATTAATCTCACTAAATTGCGGACATCTGCTTTGAGTCAATTGTATAGGCATCACACTGTTATTATGGTAGATTAGTGAATATAGTCAATTCTTATCTCACTAAAGTAGATTTTTGAAAGAACTCAAATGATCCAGCCTAGAAATGTCTGTTCTCAGTTTATATAGAATAAATAATTTCACTATATCCAATAAGAATGGGCTTGCTTTCTTTTTGAACAGTGATGTTAGGAAGCCTACTGGTAAATGTATTATGTAATTCGTAATTAACACTGGAAAAGATGTTTTACATGTGTATCAGCTTTTGCAGCATGAAGTAGAATTTTTCTAGACCAACTAATTTCTGTGTATGTTTGAATTATCTGAACTTCGATGCTGTGGAAGACTTTCTATTTTGAAAGAAAATTCAAGATACAAGCATCATCAAAGACATTATTAACTGCGCTGCCCTTGAAGTGCTATTCTGAGCATTACTTCTCCTCAATTCAGTTTTAGTTAAGTTGCTGTATTCGTCTAATATTAAAAGAAGATAGTTTTTTGAAGAAAAGATAATATCCTTTATTACACCAACTGATACATCCAGGAAAAAAAGCTTTGTGGCTTACAGGTCCACAAAGAGACTTTGAGCAGAAAAGCTTATCTGAATGTTTTAAACATATTTTTCTTGTAAAGAGGATTTTATCTCTCCTGGTCTTGTTTTTTCCTCGGGTTACTTTAATATAGAATATATTTTTGCCTTTCCTAGAAGTCTGGAGTTTTCCTTTCTATTTCTGAAATGGATAACTTATTACTTTGATATGTTGAAGGTGTAAGCTAAAGCTTACTAGACTGAGAAAATGCAGTACTTGTGATATGCAATAAAGTACTTTGCTTCCAACTACATTTTAATATGCCTTTTATAAGGATTTGTAGCGAAATGAAAAAAAAATGTCTTGAACTTCCTTTATGTTTCCAAAGTTTCCTGAAGGAAGTGTTCAAAACATCATAAACAGGTCCTTCCATTTTTAAAGCAGTCCACATTTCAATCTAGATTGGTAGGAATTGTGTTCATAGCTCCTGAAAGAGGGATTTACCCTCACAGGAGACACTCCTATAGGTCAAGAGAAAGAAATGTAGCAAAATTTAAATATGCTATATGCTTTTAAATGGGTTATTGAGGCCTCTCTTATCTTTTTCTTTGAAGTTAGTCCCCCTTTCTGCCACATTGATAGGGCCAGGAAGTCTTCTGTGAATTATACTAGTTTTATCAAACTCTAGGTGTACAATGTAGAGGAAAGCTGCATCAAGTAGTATACATCTTCATGGTAGAATATTTATTATGAAAAAAAAACAGAAAGGGAAAATGAAAGGTTTTTGATACAATTTATCTGGTATATGGTAGAAAGAGCTCTAAGGTGTTCATGTAGTACACATTGTATAAATAGGAGTTCATGGAATAAGTCAGGCTTAGGGAGGTTACTGACTAAGGAAGCTAGTTAGAGATTACTCTAAACAAGGAATCACATGAGATTAAAAAAAAAAAAAAAAAAAAAANAAAAAAAAAAAAAAAAAAAAAAAAAAAAAAAAGATATAGCCATAAATTGTAATGGAGAGACACTTGTAAAAAGGGCGGAAGCTACTATGCAATTAGGACAAAATTAATTTGGGGACAGAATTATGGAAAACTATGAGAAAAAAATAAAAATACAAAGAAAAGAAAAGCTACAAATGGACGATATCTCTAAATAAAGCAGAATGGAAGAGACAACAACATGTAGTTGTTGCATTTGTGCTTTTGTCAAGCTGCCTTTTTCCAGAATAAGCATCTAAGACTGTTCTGCATGATTCTGGTTTGGAGGTAAATATGAAATTTTATCTGAAATCAGATAAATTGACAGTGTCCTTGTGAAAAGCTTCTCTTTTGACAATTAAATTCTGATGCGAAATAACAACATTTCTTAAAATATTTCCAAGCTAGGTTTCATTTCTACTAAAAGAGAGTGGGAAAAACTAAAGGAAAACAAAAGCAAGATTAGTTCAGCACGACAAGAGAAAGAATAGGAAGACAAAAACTTAGAAAGTGAAGAGGATTCAGTCTGAGTTCTTTCACACATGAAAGGTGACAGGATATCCACACTGAAATGGCTAATAAAAGGGATCAAAGGAGGGGAACACAGAAGGGATAACGAAGGAATAAAATAATTCAGAATGACAGTATTCCAAAGAAGACTGAAAATGGGAGGAGATTGGTTCTGATCATTCACAAAACAACAATAATACGAGTAGTGTCCAATCTTGGTATTGAAAAACTTCAGCTCTTGCATGTAATGTCGTTGGTACATAAGGAACAATATGTGTTAAATGTCATTGATTTCCCTTATTATTTCTTTTCATAATTAATACATCTGACAAATTAATGCACATTTGGTGCATACATAGGCTGAACTAGCACTGACAGCTTTAATTAAATAATCAGTTGTTACGCGTGATGCAGCTTTTTAAGATTATTACTCAGAAGACAGCTTTGATACCTAGATAAAAGATCCAGCCACATCCTACTGGACAGTTTCCAACAAAATTGTTAAGAAAGTAGCAAGTTTTAAGTGCTGAATCCAAAGCAAATATTTAGCAAGCTGCCCTTTTTAATCTTTCATATTGCTAGTGTTAATAAAAGCCAGGCAAGAGGATTTGAATTTAGATATTCTGCAGAAATGTGCCAAGCTTTGCAGATTCAACCATTCTGGGACCTCGTTAGATTCTTTAACACTGGAGTGTGGTAGTTTGGAAGAGCCACTCTATATCTTCTTGATGTCAATTTGGCATCAAATCATCCTTTCCAGGGAGTTACATTCTGAACAAAGAGTAAGAGATGGTCACAGAAATATTGTCTGATGAAATATTTGGGAGAATAATTACAGCTGATGAAGATGAAGCATTGTTAAGGTTCACTTCCCTTGAAAATCGGCTGTCCAAGCTTATGCTGAAATTTTGATTGAAATATTTCCATCAGTCAAGGTCATAAACACTCACAAATGCATGCTAATAACTACTTAGAGGCATTTAAAATATTCAAGTTGCTATTATTACAGTAAAGCCAAGAATAAATTTTCAGCAATCGAAAAGCCTATTACTCTACAAATAGGTTAGTGATACTTAAGGAGAAATACTCTCACAAAAATACGTACAACTCTGGGTGAGGAACCAAATGATCAATGCTGATGAACAAATAAAGGAGAATATTTAGTAACCCTTGCCAGCTGCATATGTAAATGTGTAGAAATCTCTGGTCTGAAGCCTTAAAAGACTTGGCACTATTTGTTGCTGATATCTGTATATTGACTGGAGTGACAATAGCCAAGGGCTCTCCAAGAAACTAACCTAAGAGACAGAGTCTGTTTCATGATAAGAATATTTCTGTTGTTTTTTTCTGGATGTGTGCATCAGAGTGTGTCTGTACGATTATTACATGGTAGCTTGAGGAATATTTGTTCGAGATTCAGACATAATGGTCAGATACGGCTGGCTAGAATGAAGGTCTTCAGCGCACAGCTGCCCAACTACTTACTTTTGTGGGAAGAATCCCGTGTTCTATTTGTTAAAGTAATCATCTAAACTATGGCTGGTTATTCAGACTTTGATGATTCTCTGGAAAGTGTATTTTCCCCAAAAATATAATTCTTACAACTGTTAGGTCCATAACTTCGGATCAAGAAGTCATGCTACCCGTGGCTAGCCAGCCAATGTAATCTACTATCTCACATTTAGTAAGGTGTTTTAATAAAAAAAAAGTGAAAACTTGAACAAATTGGTTTAATATCTTAAATAAAACCCTCTAGAAATGACATCCAAAACATATTCTTCCAAATAGCAGGAAGTTTGGATAGGTTACTGTGTCATTTCTTCAATTATTTGTGTCCAGGAGAAAGATGATGAAACAAGGAAAAGGATAGAAGAGTGGATTTAGTAAAGATTCAAGGCTCTGGCTTTAGAGAAAACCCCAGTGTTTTAGACTGACATATACCTGTTCTATGAAGACATTCCTCTAAAATAGAAGTGAATCAGGACTTAAAAATTCCTACTTCATTATACTGACTATAAAGAGAATTTAGGAGTCTGTCTTAAAATATAACTGTCTATGCAGTGGTTTAACCAGTGAACGTTGCTGCCTAGAACGTTGAAATGTTATTGGAAGCAATCAGCTGTAACTATGGCAGAGTCTGAATCTGAAGTAGTGCAATCTTTTTCTTTCTTTCTTTTTCTTTTTTTTTCCCCAGAAAATCCTAAACTCATGCTGTTTCTTAACCATGAGATAAATAATATTATCAGTAACCATCCATTTGAAGTAAAGTGATGGTCCTTCTTCATAGAAGTTTACTAGATTGCAATTTTAACCAAGATTTTGACTTGAATCTGTATGAAGTATATGATCTAGATAACAGCAATGAAGATAATAATCACAGAATCACAGAAGCGTAGGAGTTGGAAGGGCCCTCTGAAGCATGCTCATTTGCAGCTTAACCAAACTGAAGCCATAGCTGTCAAGTCACATAATGTCTGGAATTAGCTGACTTTGGGGGAGTCTCTGCTGGTGGAAGAAAAGCTTGATATGATTGAAGTGGATCTGAAACTTTGAGAAATAGAAGAATTGTCAACTGGTGGCTTTTCCTTTACTCTTAGTCAAGGCGTAAGGCACTGATTTTTTAAAAAAGTGAACTAACTGCTTCATATTTTTCAGAGAATGATGCATACTTCTAACACAGTCACTAAATGCTATTCTTAGTGATAAAGGAATAGGGAGTTTTTGCCTAGCTGAGTCTTATGTCACTGGAGAGATAGATATTGGAGATAGCAATTGTTTGATAGAAATTCCTGACTGAAAGTAATAAAATTATCGTGCATGATTTAATTGTTGGTAACATAAGAAAAGCATGACTCATCTCTTCTGGGTACTCCTGAGTGTTGGGGGAGACCGACTCTGACTCGGAAAGGCATCCTGAAATTTCAGAGAATTTCAAGCTGTTAGTGCATCATACTAAAAATAAGTAATCACAGCTAAAAAAATGAACAGAAGTTATTTAGTCCTTTCAACATTCATTGCACTGTTGGGAATGTTTTCTTGGTGATATTTGAACATTTCCAACAAGTGATCAAATTTAATTACCTCATGCTTATTATCAAAGAGGAAAAATAGTAAAATTAAGTCCATGTTATTTTATTTCATCTAAAAGTAAATTTATTGGCTGAAAAGGGTTATATTGGTTAGTAATAATTTTATGAAAGCATTAAGAAAAGTAAATATATATCTTCTGGCTACAGTCAAGAATCTATCTACTGTGTTTGCAAGTGGGCAAGTGGCACTTTGAAAGACAAAACGAGTGATTAGCCTTCTCTCTTTTGTGGCTTCAAAGTTGTTTCTCAGTCCTTGAACATTTAAAAAATAATAATTAAATTTCATAATCCTACAGGTTATAAGCAAATATAATCGGTCTCCTATAGTTAATAGATTAATAAGAGCTTTAATCAGTAATATACTGACATTCAAGGTATCACTTTTAAATGGTGTCTTATTTATAATAAGTATAGTTTTGGTAAACTTGTATTAGCCAAAGACAGTAAAAAAAAACAAATTATGGTGTCTAGTAGATCAGTGGTGGCAAAGACACTGAAGGGTGAATATATTGCTCTTTTCTCATTTTATAAAGTATTTCCAAATATTTTTTCCTGTAATGAATTTTCTTATTTTCTTCCATAACATCCAGCATTACTGTGATATTAAGGTGGTTTTATGTAGTTAACATTTTATTTTAAATGTAAATTATTTCTGATAATGAACTCTCTGGCAACTGATGCTAATTTTCTTAAATATTCCCCACGATTAATTTAAATGATCAGAACAGTACTTAGAAGACAACTAGTTACGGAAAACAAAACACAGTTATTTTACTAATTCAAGCACTAAGTACTGTGAGCAATTTATGAATGCTTGCTTTCAGGACAGAACCACATTGTGTCACTGAGAGAAATTAATACATTGGCATGAATAAGATGGCAACTATTATCATACTGATAGCATCTCTATTTCTAATTAGGCTTTAATTACCCTTAAAGCATTTGGCTTTTCTTAGTAATTTCGAAGTTGTTTTTTTTTTTTTTATTGCTACTATTCTTTTGTCTTATGATAAAAATCTCTGTCATTTGTCACATGGGATTGACTATATTTAAGCAAAATTTAATTTACTATGGATATCTTTATTCTTGAAATGCTGATAGTACATAAGAGTGAAACAATACAAAATTAGAGATTACTCCAGTTCATCCCATAAAGAAGATCTTCATACATAATCCTTCCTGTTTCCTAAAAGGCAAAAAAAAAATAAATAAAAAAAATTAAAGATGTAAAAAAAAACCCCCATAATTAAATTCCTTGTAACAATTTATTTCTAGATTATTCTTTGAAATATAAACGGCAACGCTGTATTGTAGTAATGGAGTTAACTGTGTTACATGGTTTTCAAAATGTTCTTAAACAATATGCATCATCTGAATGTTAATAATGTTAATGTAATATTGGATCTCATTTTGAAAGGAATTTTTCATATGCATGCACTCCCATTTATCTACCTTGTGAACTCAGGAATCCATGAAAAATATATGCCATTTAATCTTATTCAGGGCTTTTTAGATAGCCCTTTTGATCTCACCTACGCTCTGCTCATTCCTCCGTATCTCCCAAGGGCACTTCCAACACGCTCATTTGTTTAAACTTTATAAAATACCAGTTCAATTAAAGAAAGAAAAGGTTTTAGAGGACAATGATTTTGTGGTACATGAAAAAGCTTCCATTACATATGTTTGGAAACAGTGTGACTGATGAAAAACATAGCTGCCTTGAGCAAGGGCGATCCTAGGTCTAAACTTCCAAACAGTGTTTCCAAATCTCCTTCTCGTAAAATTACCATGTACCGACTGCAATATGACCATTATCCATATATGCCTCACAACAAGTAGCCTGCTCTTTTCCATATAGAGTTAAAATTTCCTCTCTTATCCCATATAATGGATATGAGGTTGTTCATTGTATTTTATGTGGCTTTAGGAGTGTGATTCTGTAAGATGTAACAATTTCTACATATCTTTGTTCGATCTTTAGCACTTTGTTTTTCAGCTAAACTTGTTTCATGGCATCCAGTTGCACTTTTCAGGACTGAAAAGAATAGTAGGTATATGGTATGGAAAATAAAGGGAATATATTGTAGTGTGGTAGGAAAGGTAAGACACGAGACACAAAGGATTACAGATGGATGATGTGAAATGAATCACCGGGAGTGAACGAACTAGGGAATGTGAAGGTTTGGGACAATTTAGGGACTATCGTTCCTATCAGGTGCTAGAGCTTGACAATATCCAGCCCTAACCCTAAACTCACATCAGTACGTTCTTATACCACGCCTAACTATAGAATTGTATTGGTGACAGAAAGATGGAATGTAAATAGTAAATAGCAGTATCATTCAGTAAGATTAAAACTTCCTACCATTCACCTTAGCCCTGGAGAAAATCAAGAGGTTAGCCTTCAGTTGTATAACATGCTTACAACAATTAAAGACAGAAAAAACATTGTCAATTAATTATTTTTTTCATGTCAGCTAATACAATAGGCTTTACAGAATATTAGTTAGAAGAAAACAGCGCAAAGAAGTCCTCTGAGTAAGGCCTTGTGTTAGCAGACGAGAGGTATCCTTTAACAGAACGGCTTGGAATTCCTTGTTTCATATAGATTTCAAAGATTATACACATCTTCCTTGTCATGCATTTAGTGTGATTGATAAACACACAGGTGAATGGTCTTATAATTTTCTAAATGTAGTTTCTATTCCCATTAAAAGGAAAGGAAAAAATATCCAATTTAGCAATCATAGAAATCGCTCCAGAATTTAACCTTCCAAACAATGCTGGTGGGTGGTATGGCTCTGAAAGTTTTTTTCTTCTGCTTCTCTTAACAGAGAATTAATCCATCATATCAAGGTGATAGTGTAAGTGTTTGTTTTATGCACAGATGATTTTTTAAAATGCTTTTTACATTAAATTGAAAGGTATATTTTAAAGCTTGTGTTTCTTCTAATTTAGTCTGATTTAGCAGAACATTTTGGCAGGTGCATAATTTTAAATATATGAATACTGCTATATAAAGTCAAATGCAGTTCACATGGTGTATTGGTTTTGGCCGAGCTGGAGTTAATGTTCCACATAGAAGCTTTTATGGTGCTCTGCTTTATCCTGGGAGGTAGATAAGATGCCTGTTTTGTGGCTGCTGCTGAGTAGTGCTTGCACAGCACTAAGGCTGGCTTTTCAACATCTTCCCCCCCACACCTCCCTCTGCCCGGTGAGATGGGGTGGGCAAGATCTTGGGAGGTGACACAGTGAGGACAGCTGACCCAAACCGGCCAAAGAGATATTCCACACTATATGATGTCAGCTCAAGTATGAAAGGGAGAGAAAGGAAGAGGCATCCGTTTGAGAAGACGCTTGTCCTCCGAGAAACCACTACGCGTACCAGAGCCCTGCTTCCTGGGAAAGGCCAGACATTGCCTGCTCATGGCAAGTGGAGAATAAGATCTTGTTTTGCTTTGCTTTGAACACGCAGCCTTGCTTTTCTGCTTTTTCCATTAAACTGCTTTTATCATAACCCACAGGCTCTTCCCATCTCATTCTCACCCCTTGTTGTTGCGCTGAGAGAAATAGGGAGAGTGATCAAGCAACTTGGTGGGTACCTGGCACTCAGTAAAGTTAAATCCACCACACATAGGTTAAAAGGTATGGGGTGATCTGAGGTTCTTATGTGATGTGGTATGTGGAATAAAGTTAAATCCACCACACATAGGTTAAAAGGTATGGGGTGATCTGAGGTTCTTATGTGATGTGGTATGTGGAAAGGAGGTTGATATTCAAGACTGCACGAAGTATTTTTCTAAGCAGGCAAAATGAAAACAGGAGAAGAGAGTAATATTTTATAAACTAGTATTAAAAAAAAAAGAAACCATGTCATTCGAGTTAAGCCAGTCTTGCTTCATTTTCTACTTTTGATGCTGTAATCTGCTTCCTGAAAACATTACACTATCCACACGAGGAACCTTACAGGGAGCAAAGTCCCACAACTGGACATTCTTTGTGCATTAGGAAGGTCATCCGCTTCAGGAATCCAGGTGGATATTTTATTTCTTGTTAGTCCAAGGAGAACACATACACTACACTGTCTGTCTTTGCTTCCCTGGGAGAAGGTGCATAAGAGCCTGCAATACACAGTGGAGTCTGTTGTCCAAGACTTAGACAAGTGGGATGAAACGAGTATAAAACCTTCAAAAACACTATGATCCAGTTAAGATAAAGTAATTAACTGCTTACTAACGATGCAATCATCATTTGCCTAGGATAGAGTTTTCAGTCTGCACAGACTTGAGCATTCAGAGGAACAAAAGTGCTCTGCACCACAGAGAAGCCCTTAGGCCACTGCAGAGCACATTTGCCAAATACAGACATTATCTCAGCCTTTACTAATCTAATTAAAGACATTCTGTCACATAAAACAATGTGAAGCTGGAAAAACCTGAAACATTGAACCCTGTTTTGAGTTTCACTCTTTATCAATGCTTGCTTAGCGCACGTGATAGCTACTTTATTCAAGGTTTTCCCATTTATAGCATTTTATTATTCACCTGCTCCAACTCCCTTTCCTGTGGAGGCAGTATGGGAAGAGGTATCCCACCTTCTGAGAACTAAGGTGGACAATACCAATGCAGCCATTTCACTGCTCAGTGAAACTCATTATTGCGACATTAGGAGCTGGATACTTATGTAGGAAAGCTTCAAAACCTTCTCACCTGTATGTTCTAGCTACTCTGAATACTAAATAGAAATGTCCATTCTTGCTCCATTTTCACAACTAGCCCTTCAGACTATACTTAGAACTGACTTCAGTGCAAAAGGCCTGTCCATATTAATTCCAAGACCACTGCCCACTTTTTGTGTTAAAAACAAAGGTGACTGGAATGCTCTTCCATCCATTTGGAAAGGGAATAGCAAGGTTCTTGTTAGCCTGAACAAGTCCAAATACACATCCCAGGCAAATGTCCTCATAATTAACATGCAAGTAAAGCTGGAGTAGAGGAAGAAGGACAAGGAAAGGTAATTTCATTAAGATAAAAAGGCAATAATTTCATTAGTCTCTAGCATAACAGAAGATATTCTTGTGGGAATGGGAGTGATCTTAGAGTTGATCTCTGCTAGAGAGACATGTGCTTTTGCACTGAGAACAAATTAGATAAACAGTACATAAACAGTCCTTCTTATATTGCTGGATATTTTGAAGACATCTCTAAGGCACAAACCCCTTTTCATTAGTGTATGTGGAACTGAGAATTCCAGTTCAGACTTGCTGATTTTGCTACTGCAGTCTTTTCTCTGTGTCTCTTTCTGTATTGCCAACATTAATATTCGAGGTATATTTAGTCTTAACTTTAAGTGCTTAGATCAGAAGCCCAATCTAGAAGTGTAGTCACATTCTATTTATTACAGTGTCAATGGAGAGAAAAATGCACCTTCCCACACAGTGGTGGCAAGGGGGACCTACCGTAGCCATCTTGATTTCATAGCTCAAATTTTGTGGGACAGTGGGTTTCATCTCACCTAAGTTAGGACACCTAGCTTGACACATCTGCACCTAATTCAGTCCATGTGAGCTCCTTTCATAGCCTAAAAAGCAAATTCGTGGGTGTTGTCTTATTTAGATGCCTATCTTAAAATGGATTTCACTATGGAAACATCTGTTTTATCCTTTGAATTTCAATGGTGTCCTGAGTAATTTCCTTAGAACCAGATGTTTAAGTTTTAGATGCCCAAGTTTTAGATGTCCACATCTGGGCAAATGACTCACCCCTTGTGTTGAAAAGCCCCTGTTAGAGTTAGTCATACTCTGAAATTCTGCTATAGCTTTCTTAATTCTCCCTGTTACACTTGTATGTATAAATCATAGAATGGTTTGGGTTAGGAGGGACCTTAAAAATCATCTAGTTCCACCCCCCATGCCATGAGCAGGGACACCTCCCACTAGACCATGTTGCTCAAAGCCCCATCCAACCTGGTCTTGAACACACCCAGTGATGGAGCATCCACAGCTTCCCTGGGTATCCTGTTCCAGTGTCTTACCACCCTCAGAGTGAAAGAACTTCTAATTTCTAATCTAAATCTACTCTCTTCCAGTTTGAAGCCATTACCCTGTCTATATAAAGACATATCTTTAGCGAGATGAATCTATCACAAGCAACTTAAATTACTGAAAATAATTACCTATTAACATAATTGACTTCACAGTATAGACTAGAGAAAAATTATACTGTTAAAAGTAGATCCGGAGTATTTCTTGCCATGAGAGCTGACAGATTTCTCCACAAATTAGTCACTGAAAAAACGCAATGTTTAGTGCTATTTTATGTATAGTTCTAGTAAGCAACAGGGTCGTATAGAAGAAAGCCACTTGGAGAAATAAAAAACCTTGTACTGAAAAGGTATGGATTGTTTGTGTTTAAATGTGTGAAACACTAAACACAAAATAAGTCTGTAAACAAGATTTTTAATATTAAGAGAAGAGACTGAAAAAATAACTGGTATATTAAAAAAAAAGAACAGAGACTATATGAAAATTAAAACCTTAAAATGACTGGAAAATGCAGTAGGAAATCAGAATAGGTAGTTACATCTTAAAAGACTTGAAAACATTTGGTTAAAGTAAAAATATCTGGTAACTCGATTAGATCTCGTAACAAAATTAACACAAATGATAAAGGAACCTTTAGCCACAAAAATTAAAAAGAAAACCATAGTGGAACTGACAATGCAATGTTGAAAGGACACAGAATCATACAAATAATATTCATCTCAGACAAGACTGCAGATCACGCATCAGGAGGTTAGGTGTCTGACGGAGACGTGCAAATCAGCATAGAAATTGCTGTTATCTGGACAGTGCCAGGATGTAAAAACTACGCTGATAAAGATAGAATTCTGTGAGTGATCCTTGTCCCTCAGACTATGTGCTGAAGAATTGCTTGTGTTTACATAGTTCAGAGTTACTTAACTCAGAGCAGACGGGCTGGATCCACGTTTTGTAATACTTTGTCTAAACGGCTTCTGGTGCACATCTGGCAATCCTAAAACAGGCTTTTTTTTGATCAAAGAGCATAAATGGTGTAAATGCTGTGCCATGATAGAACTTTTACATCATGCTGTTGAGGGAGTGTGACAGATGCACTGGGCATCGGTATGAGGTTATATAGAACATGAAGGAGAGGGATAAATGGAGATTGCAAGTGTTTTAGAGTAATGGTAAATGACTATCAGACAAAGCATTTTTGAGGGAACTAAACTTGAGCACGACCCACATTGCCTCTAATAGCTTTTCTTCTTCTAAGCTACATCCAGAACTTCATCTGGTTTTCATCTTAAAGAAAAAATATTGGTTTGATCCATACAGAAATCCCAGGAGTGCATATTTGTGGATAATAAGACAGTCAATTAATTGCAAGTACGAATATATTCAAATGATTGTATGTATGCAGATTAAGGAGACTGATAATATCCATGTCTGAATACAAGAAGAAATTGGGGACTTATAGGAAATTGCAAGCCTGATCCCTAATGTTTGTATCAGATTTTTAGAATGGATCCATATCTATCCCTTCAGAATAACAGTTATTAGATCTGTTTAAGCGAGGAAGAAAAACAGCACCAAAGTTAAAGATCTTGCATGTAATAATAAAGAGCAAAAAAAAAAGTTATTAGAAATGGTCGGTTTATCCACTGGTGATGACAGCTGGTCTAGAGGAATCAGTAAACCATTAATGAGATGTAATTGTGCACAAACAATAGTGTCCATAGCATCTATTGGGCAAGGAACTGTCCGTAGAAATAGAGGAAAATGTGCTCAGATCTTTTTATGTTGTGCCATACACAGTTCTAGTTGATTGTATTCAAGAGAAGAGTGTTCATACTGGATATTATAGCAGGGGACTACCAGAATGAACAAAGTGGAAGACCTGTTTTAAAAAGGGAAATTAAGAAAGGATGTTGATTTTTTGTTGTTGGGTTTTTGTTTGTTTTGTTTTTTAACGTAAGAGAAATAAGAACTAAACCAAATTGATCTCCAGAAATATCTTGAAGTTACAAACACCAAGCTGAACGAAGACATATTCAAAATAAGTGCTGGGACAAGAATAAATAAGCTTAATCTGGTCCTGACATGAAAACAAAAGATTCCTGATTTTCTGAAGCATAAGACCTGTCCTACTCACCATATAACAAGAAACTCAAGTGGCTTCAACATCCTGGGAAATGGAATAAATGATAAAATATCCCCACACAGCAGTATCTGGGTATGGACCTGATAAGATCAACATATTTATTCTATCTCTTTTAAAGCTTTTTCCTATTATTTCAATTTAAGAATAAAGAATGTGGATTTATTTATTTATTTATAGTGCTCTTGGTGACTGTAAAGCTATTGTGCAGACAGATGCAATATAAAGAACTGGAATACAGATTAATATTACAAGCCAGGTGATGTGATTAATGAGCCACATTTCCATTTGTCACTGATATCATATATAGGTAGATGCATAGAGATATATGTCACATAGGCATAAGGAATGTGCATAATATCGTCAGATATTATTTCAATAAATTTGATCATCTAAACAGTTACTGTTTATATTTGGAGAGAACGTGACACAGGAATGTGTAATGTTAAAAAAGAGGACGATGAAAGAAATTGGAATGGTAAAGCTGATCATTTTTGAAAAAAAGAATATGATTTTTTGAGTGTGATTTGCAGTTCAGGCGCATTTTTATGAGTAATTTGGAAGATTTCAGAAGGAAGATTTAGGAATCTAGATATATCCTTCAAAAACTAAATTATATCCTTGACATTTCTTTTTATCTTGTATTTTCCAGTTCCTGTTACACAATATACCCACATATGTAAATATTACACAAAACACATTTTCCTTCCATTTTTTTATATGTATAAATAGAAGAGCGATGAATTTTTATTGCTATTTCTTGCTATTTTACTGAAAAGGAATTGACTTAAAATCTTACCTGTCTTCTCTGACAGACATTGTTTCACACAGTTTCTAGGATATGTAGAATCAAATCTTGTGCTGACTCCATGTTTCTGGAAGAAAGGGAGCCTAGGAAAACTCCTTACTATATTTCCATATCAATAGCCTGGTCCAATTACTACCAAAGTGAAAGTCAGTTTTGCAATTTATCTCAAAATCAGTAGAGTCTGTGATCTGAATATGATGCTTTCTTAATGATTAATTCACTTTCACTTTCTCTTACGTCTTTGCAAGGATTCAGATGTATCGTTTTTATGACACCACTGCATCAGCAACCATGTGAATAAACACTTAATATCTCAATAATCCCCATGATCAAATGCATTTGTTTCTCCCTAGGAATCATCTAAGAATATGTGATGGAATAGTAAATGCTGTATTCGTGTCCTCATGCCCTAAGATGGCAAAGCTACACATGGATCTGTCACGTGGGTATTGTGGGTTTTTTCCTACCATGAACTATCTTTGTCAACACATAGCAGGGATGATGCTCACAAATGCCTACTCTTCATCAGCCCTAAAAAGTAAGTGCCTCAGTAGTAAAAAAAATAATTATTTCCAAATTATCATGAGTCATCAAAAACTGAAGTAACATTTTCATAGACAATGGGAAAAAAACTCGCTATCTTGTTCATATTGGTGCTTACCGATAAATTCTTAGGTTACTGTTGTTAAAATGAGCGTGACTTAAACTAAACCAATGTCTGGGTCTTCTGTCTCACCGTCGTTCACCAGCAGTATTCCCAGTTTCTTAATACCTCACTATCTCTTTGAAGAGGTATTGCACCATCATTCATACAGAGAACTGTATCATTTTTACAATGGGAAGCAGAAGTAGGAAAGATGTGCAAGATCATTAAAGTTAGATTTAGGGAGTGTGATTAAGCTTTTGGACATGAATATGCAAGAAAGCCAGGTGAAAAGGGTTAATAACATGTCTGTAATACATTTTTGCAAGTAAAAATGTCATCTGGATACAACTTTGGGGGTGGATGGAGAACTGAAAAAAAGTTAAATAACATAGCATAATTTTTTAGGAGTTTTGATCTCCTGAGCTGGAATTTCCAGATGGCTTAACTAAATTAGGATCTCAAATCCTACAAAAGATATAAGGCACTCCAAAGAAGTGCTTTTGAAAATATCATTTTTTGGATTTTATACAGGAAGAAGCTATTTTAGAACAACTATAATATAAAACATGTTATTATTAGAAATGTACACAGTCTTCAAAAGAAAAGGTGAAGTTTTGACTTGTCTCATTTCTTAATCACATTTTGGTGCACACTGCATTATGTTCATTTGAAGTATTATTACTTAGTGTCATTCTTCAAGTAAGTGAACAACCCTAAAAGCCTTTTTTTTTACATTTTAGAAATTGTGTTTCTTCCCTACAATTACTTCATTTAACTCTAGGAAATTGCTAAGAGGGAGAGAAACTGTCTTGCATGACCTCTGGAAACACCACAGAGGAGTGAGGCAGATTCTTCAAATTCTTTAGATGGAATCAAGAGGTGATAACTAGATTGGGCTGTAAATTTTCGGTTTCAGCATCAGTCTGTTAGAAAGCTAAGTCAACAGAGCAAAACATTTCACTACAATATGCTGCTTTGAAAAAATCTTCTACCAGAAGGGAGGCAGGGTTCTGACATAGCCCTGCTCTGTTTTCTGCCAGCTCACCACAGCCAGAGGGGCATCAGACTCTGGGGTTTTACAGCCTAATACTGCCAATATTTTCAGCATAGGACACCCAAAGCTCTTAATACCCAAAGTCTTCCAAGTAAATTGGCATCCTCCTTCCAACAATGTAGGTGAACACAACATAAAAAATCCCAAAACAGCAAGGCAAGCGCTGAGATAAATGTTTGCTCTGTTGGTGTCTGTGGACTCTGAGAAGTCTCTGCAATTCTAGAGTGACGGCCTTCAAACACGAGGCTGCTGCTTAAGAGATCTATTCAACTAGGCAAAAATCAGGTCTGATTCTGATCCATGAGAATGCAAGTTTAATCAGGACATCTTAAATGAAAGATTTATAGCATTTCACAGCATTTGCTTTTTCAAGCAGGAATTCCAAATCAGAGCAAACAAACACTGAAATTTTGAAAAATTCAGTTTATAAACTAGAATTTTCAGCTGTTTTTTCTTCACTCTATTTTTTTTTATTATTATTTTTTCCTTTTAACATATCTTTATTTGATCAGGTTTACAGTTAAAATCCTTTCAAAAAAATATATTAAAAATATGTATTGTCAGAAATGCACAGGGGACAGCCCATTTCCATATGGCCCATTGGTAACTGATTTAGATACAATATTTATTTTAATCTCTCTAAAGTTTTTCAGTTGTTATGTGAAATACTGCATTTGAAAATGGCTGCTGCTCTATCTCACGCAAATTTTAACTTGTGCTGTCCTTTTAATTTTCCACTTTCGTGATTATTAGTATTTCATGACCAAAAAGTGTTTATGTTGGCTAGTGAGGGTGGATGCCATGCTCTTCTCTACATAGCAATCAGCATTTATAACTTGTCCATTATTAATAATTACTTGTTTTAAACTTTACATTTAATGCTGAGAACATACTTAAAAGATGATATCCACTTTTAGTGAACCTGGATGATTAAGAATATATAGCAAAGGGCTACTACATATCTACAAACTGAAAATAAGCTCTGGAGTCAGTGCTGATGAGTTTATTGTACATTATCTGTTCTGCAATCCAATGCTTTTTTTTTTTTTTTAATTTTCCTTACAGGGAGAGAATTCATCGGCATGGGCAGTTTATATTTGTTTCGTTTGGTACACATAACTAAGCTGAAACTCTGAGATATTGTAATTAATAAAAAAAAAATGTATAATTTGAAGAGCTTATAATACAATCATAACAAGATTAAGTGAAATAAATCAGAGTCAATTTGTGCTTGGTGGTTTTGGGAATAACATTTCTGTCAAGTTGTTGAACAGTAATCATTAAAACATGGGAATAATCCTCTTCCTAATTAAACAACAATAAACAATTGTCAATGGCACATAATTGTTAAAAGTCAACAAAGGAAGCATTAGAGTAAACAAAGATTAGACACAGTTCTTGAAAATGAGAATGGAAATGTTATTTAATGCCTGACCGAACAGACTAGACGCAGTAAGTATTTGCAATACTGGAGTCGTGAATACCTCAATCAATATCATTTAGATAGTAGAGAAGCTGAGTTCTTTGTTGATAATACAAAGAATATGTTGCATATTTTGTCCCCTGTCTTTACTTACCTTTAGAAATGTTGTTACACTCCCTGTTATACAGCGTGTTTGTATTTTTTCATAACTCCTAGTCTTAGGAGCAGGAATATTTTCAAAATACTTTTGAGGTCAAACCATTCCATTCCACCAACAGCTATTTCAGAAGCTACACACTGGTTAGTGAGGCACTGAGAGCAATTTACCAGACCTCAAATCGCTTTCTTAAATTCCCAACTAAGCTACTAAGTTATAAGCTCATCTAATTACGAGTACAGACACACTCCCCATAAAAAACAAACACATATGTACACACATATAAATATGTATATGTTAGGTACGTAAGAGTAGGTGTCCAGATGCCTTACGTGTACATCTTCGGTAATTAAGAATCTAAAAAGATTACATCTTCAGTAATTAAGTATCTGAAAAGTCTTGTTTCAATGCAATTTAGAGATAACCCAAATTCCACAGATGCCTCTGAGTATAGGCACAGTGATGAGCTGTCAGAGGGTAGGGTGGAGTATGAATTTTCAGAATTCCTGGGAACTCTGCTGTAATTGCTTGCTCTAGTAGTATAACTTTGTGAGTTTACCTACCGTGCACTTTGCCAGAAGGTGACAGTAAAGCAGTTCTCACAGGAGAGCTGAAGTACCTGAAGTTCAAATTTGTCACATGGAAATTTGTCCCTGTTTTTAAATCAATCTGAAGCTGAACTTCTCAGATCCTTCTCCTCTTGCATGTATAAGATTTTATACGACCCTGCAAAATTTTAGTAGATTGAAAGCTGAACCAAATTTACACACAGCATGTTTTTTCAGCTCTCACCTGAACAGGTTGGAGTCTTATTTTGCTAAATCTGCAATCTACACTGCAGAGTTTTCACACTATGAAAAGGAGTTTCATGTAAATAAAAGTACAACTGAGCTTTGAATCTCAAAACTTTTCTCAGCTTTATAGTGTTAATGTCAATGACATGGTGAACTAGCCACTAAATACGCCATAAAAAGCAATTCCTTGGTTTTGAAAAGTTTCCGGTGGTGCACATTCTCACTTCTATAGTTTGGTTTCCTGCAGATCTGCAGATTGTGAAAAGGAGGAAGCAATTGTTAAGGATTTAGGATTAAAAACAGGTCTTGAAAATATACACCGTATATAAATCTAGCAGTAATCTAGATAATCTTTAATGCTTTATTCATATCAAACAGACTGCTTTTATTGTTGTAACTCTAATGACTTACAGCGTTTTGGTACCAGTGAATCTGACGTGGCAGCTTTTTTTTAAACACCCATGGAGAAAAAATCAAGCCAAACCAGATATAAGGACTCTGGGATTAGGTCCTCAGAATATATATATACATACACTGCAATTGCAATTTTAGTCTGTGATATTTATAAACACACATATTGAAATATCCAGGAAATGCAAGGCCTACAGGGAGTTAGAAAACTTTTCAAACATGAGTTTAGGATGGTCTAGCGACTCCTCATTTAAGAATGAATCATGGATTTTCTTTGACTCTTTCATTACTGAAATTTTATCCATAACCTTCCAGATTTCCCCAGAAGGTAAATACAATACAGTACATCGCAGTAGTTCACTTTGCATCCCGTACAATCTGTCCAATGAGAAGTGATGTAGCGTAATGTTAGTGGCACACTTTTTATAACAGCTTTGTGTTTTTCTTAGCATGTCAATACTTTCAAGGAAACCATTAGAGACTCCATAACAATATCATTACTATGTCAGTTGAGGTCAGCTAATCCTGTCTTTGAGCATCATATATATCATATATACATATATATCATGTATCATTCTGCACAAATCCAAGAGGGGACATACACATTTATTTTCTGTATTCTAGTCACTATTACTGTTTCCAAAATCAGCTTTCATGTTTATTTTCTTTAGGGAGCAATTATGGAGAGACACATGTATATAAAGTTGTTAGATCAAGAAAAATCTATAGGGAAACCAAATTTATAGTATTAATGATACAGTAGTTCCAATAGTGATATTCTCATTAAAGAAACGCAATTGTGTTTCAAATAGAAAATCGAAAGTAACCACCAGTTTGAAAGCTGCCATCTCGATAGACTATGGATATGTATTAGATTAAAATTAAGGGCCTTGATGACCTATTTGAAAGCACAGATTTCTAAACTGCAGAAAAAATTTTTTCAACAGCTAATGGAGCTAATGGTCAAGGATTCAAAGGATTCAACTTACATGTTTGCTAATGTGGGTGCTCTTCCTGCATCAGACAAGAAAACACGTTCTCAATTCGTAAATTGTAATAATTAATTTATAAGATCTTGATCAGGATCTCCTTTGAGCAATGGCTTGAGGCTTGAGTTCAGTGTAGCTGTTTTAAAATCGTTACTTACCATGCATAGGTGTGGCAGAGCACGACCCAGTGTCATTTCCAATTTCTGCACTTTCCCTTAAAATAAAAAAAAAAACATTATCTTTAAAAAAACTAGTTATTGTCCCTTTCCTTCACATGTGATATCTTACAGTTCTTCCAGGGAAAGTTATGCATCTCTTCAGACACTTGCTGAATCTTTTTCTTTTAATTAAAGAATATTAAGGCTTTTCTCTTTTTTTTTTAGTCATGTAATGTTTTAATTAAGGAGACGTGATCCTGCTATTCAGAGATTAATTCAAGTGTATCATTGAAAGGGCAGCAGATGTGATAATGTGCAACAAGGTTAGGGACTTCATGGATGTAATTCCCTGGCATAATGATCAGTGTAATCCACTAATGAGTTTGTTTCAGTAACTTACAGGAACGTAAAATTTCAGAGATGTTTGTTTTTCCTTCTTCTTTCCAGTGAATTGAATTTTTTTTTCAGAATGAGTGGCGGCATCCTTGTGTTCTCAAAGCCGCTGACAAATCCCTCGCAGGGCCCTAGAGGAGAACAGTCCCTGATTTAATTAGTCCTGCTTTGAGAGGAGGGACAGGATAAGGTGACATACAGAGGGCCCTTCCAACTTAAACTACTCTGTGTTTTCTATGTAGGCAGATAACACAACTTTCTTAAGAAATACAGTGCATGAAATTTACTGCCTCATTCAAAGTCCACTGAGATCGATACATAAATACCTTGTAACCAATCGTTTGTTTTTCCAATTTGGTGCCACCTTCTTGTCTCTTACCAACTTCAAAATTAAATGAGACTTATTAAATTCTTTGGGCAATATACACAGTGGGACTTGATCTGGCACAGAAAATGTTTGGGAACATAGTATAAGCATATGAAACCAGCAGCATATCTTTTTTTATTCTGATGCAGCACTGCTGTCTTCTCTGCTTTAAAGAATCCAGACTTACCAGGTTGGAGGTTTCAAGCCTGGTGTTCTTTGCACTGCATCTCATTTTGAGAAATCTGCACGCCTTCTGGAAAGCTAGTCCCTGAAAATTTCACCCATTTGGCTACAAATCTCACCTGTGAGATCAGAAATTGCTTTATTACTTTGTTTTATTTTATTTTATAGTTTAGTTTTATTTTACTTTATTTTATTTTATTTTATGATTTAACTTACATATCTTTTCTCCATTGATTCTTACACTTCCCTCTTCATATATTGTATTTGTGTGAAAAAAAAGATCAGTTCAATGCTTTTATAGATAAAATTGCATTTTTCCTTTTTTTTTCTTCTCCCCTCTTTTCAGCTCAGCCTCTGAAGTCAATAGGATTT
Source organism: Baryphthengus martii (assembly GCA_013396935.1). Classification (NCBI taxonomy): domain Eukaryota; kingdom Metazoa; phylum Chordata; class Aves; order Coraciiformes; family Momotidae; genus Baryphthengus; species Baryphthengus martii. The sequence continues at coordinate 25,148 of VWZK01007371.1, forward strand.
TTCCAATTGATCAGCTATTGCAAACGTTATTGTAATTGACAACACAGTTAGCTCTTCTGACATTCCAGTGAAGATATTAATGCTATCTAATATTGATAAAATATATACTAAAGAGATTAAGAAATGACTAACATAGCAAAAAAGTCAGTCATCCATGGCAATTAATAATCAAATAGGATGCTCCTAGTGTGCATACACATAATAGTCATGTTATACGGAATTCGATATTTTCCTCAATGAACTGGAAATAAACATAAAATTACGATCGGCAACATATGTTAACCACATAAAGGTTAGACATGGTGAGGAGAAAATAATTATCATGTGCAACTCAAATTGCTTGTTTAGCTTAACCCCTTTAAATTAAATTTAATTCTTAATTACTTAGTCATATACAGGCCATTGGGTCCAATAGGAGAGAGAACTTGTGAAATGTGGTCGCTCATGATACAGTAAAAATCAGTCTACCTGGCTGAATTCTACAACCACAACTTAGCAGCTTGTTAAATATTCACATTACCCATTTGCTGAAGAGAAATAAAACAAACGCACATGTATGTCATAATATTTAGAATGGAAACTGAAAAATAATATTTTCCCTATGAATATTTGAGAACAATCTAAGTTAGTACAGAGCAGTTATCAGCACCACAATTTGGCAAGGACAGTTGCGGTAGTATTACTATTTTCACAAAGCTTTTACGAGATATTAGACGACGGCACATGATCAGGACCTTTATCATCTTGTAAGAAAGCACATTGCACTATAAAAACATGACATTGACTGTCTATTAGAAGTCATCCTATTTGTTCATCAGTATTTCTCCCTATAACACTTGATTATTTCCTTGGAGATCTTCAATCAAAACACTGAGCTCAGATGAACCCAATTAACCCCTAAAAGCTAACAGAATAAAAGCAGGAAGTAGAGCAGTTGCAGAGGGTGCTGTTAGAATGAATTTTTGAGCACACAGACATTAAATACAATAGACAGTAGAAACTACATTGTCAGCTGCTTCCATATGTGCCAGAAAGATCATAGAGATCAGTCTGTAGAGATAAATCATGTTGAAAATAAATGAAATTTACATACACTGAGAACAACCATGTGCAAATGAAGTTTCCATGCTAGTCAATGAGTTTGTGGAAATGAGAAGTAGATTAGACAATATTATACTATGTGTAAAGCTGTTCATTAAGCTCCTCCTCCATGTAGTACTAAAATTCAGGTGTTCACTCCTAACTAAAAATCCCCACAGACTTTAAATTGCTGCTGTGACTTTCTATGTGATTATTTTTTTTCGTGTTCAAAGCAGTACTTCTTTGCTTATAGTTCACTGCTTCATTTAAAGTTCACTGACAAAGAAAGTCAGGGACACCCATTTTTGATCTTTTCAGCATATACGGAGCTAAAATTTGAAATACACTGATGTATCGGAAGAAGAATCGTAACAGAACATGTTGCCTTATTTTATTTATGAGTGTGTGTCAGAAGATTACATAACAAAACCAGGTCTATGTATTACTGTAAGCAGGGTGTGTAACAGGCTGGTAAACCACAGATGTTTACTGCCAGACAAGAACACTTTCAGGCACTGCTAGGATCTGTCTTGAAGCCTATTCAGGGTAGTATGTTTCTTAATGACTCTGAAGAAACAGACACTATATACTCATAAAACTGGAGGCATATTCCAGCCTGAGAGTGGTTGTGAACACTCCAGGATACTTTCCAGAATTCAAAAGACTCCTCAAAAACTGGTAGTTTGGAAATTAAATAAAATCAAGTGCTACTCTTAACTATGGCTTTAAAGTCAGTGAGTGTAGTAAAATATTTTCTTTCCCATAGTTTCACTGTGAGCATTTGCTGTGTCTGTGAAACAAATGACATGAATTCAGCAATCTGGCACAGGACTTGAGTATTCCCTCCATTTTGTAAGTAAAGATTCAAGAAGAGTTTAGAATGACACAACAGAAGTACTGGGTTTAGGATTTCAAAGACGCCAAGATTAGCACCAGCATTGCTTAATAAAACCCTATAGTGCTTAAGAAGAAATCGATTTCTCAAGTAAAGACTGGAGAAGATGTAGGAGGCACCAGTACTGTGGAAAAAGATTTAAGTAGTATAGTGCATTTCCAACAAACATGAGTCAATATAGCAATGTTATTGCAAAAAGTGCAAATTTCATTTGGGATGTGTTAATAGAAGTCTCATATCAGATAAGAGAGTAATTATTCCACCCCTTTTGGAACTGATGAAGTTTCAGAAGGGGTGTTTTGAGCACCATATCTCAGAAAAGATGCAGACAAGCCAGAGACAGTCTACAGAAAAATACTGGCAAAAATGAAAGATTTATTAATTTCCTTTAAGGAAAGCTTGAAAGAATAATATTCTTTTAATCTAAAAAATAGTGAACTCAAGTGGCAGAGAGGTAATGCAGAGGAAAGAATGGTCACAGTAACAACCTTCTAGCATGTACAAAAGTTACAAGTAAAACGTGTAGATCTCTATCAGCTCTGTTTTCTCTGGAAGTGGCAAGAAGCAAGTGCCCTATTGTTGCTTATTTTTGCTTGCTTCTAGGCACTGGAATCTACAGATATATTTGAGGGGCTGGGGTTTTTGTAATGTTTTTACAGTCTGTTTTCTGATAGCTGAAGACCTCAGGCTGACAAACATTATGTTCCTCCTCAAACTTTCCAGATTTCTGTCAGTGTTTCATGGTCACCATGTGACTGCAGAGGAGATGACACTGCTAGTAATTTAGAAGCTCTTTGGTTCTACTGTCATTTATTATTTTTAATTCTGATTCAGTCACATTAGAACAAAATGAAACTGAGGGAAGAAGAGAGCAATAGCAAACAAGCATTGCACACCTTTCAATATTATATAGAAAAGCTCAGGGGAAAGACTGAATTTCTTACTTCTGTCCCTTCATTGTAATCCCTTCATCTCTTCTCCCCTCATCTTTCCTTAGGTTACTTTCTTTATTGCTTGTAAAGCCCTATGGCTGATTTGAGGCAGGCGCTTTTTATTCTCCTCTCCATTGCAGCGTAACTGCTGTAATCAAGATTTTAGAGTCCTGAAAGCTGAACAGGAGAGTTCTAAACTTTAAGCACCAGATGTAAAAGGCCAGTAGTGCAATAATCCATATAACCTTTCAAAACAGGCAGAAAAAGTTAATGAGTTACTCCACAAACAGTGTTCATCATGTTTCGCTCCAGTCTCTTAACTATCAAAACCTCATGTTATTCATTTTCCCATGTCTAAACACTTTTAGTGGAGTGCACTTGCTTTTGAAAGATTTCAGACTCTAGCACTCTGTATTCTCTTATAAAAAAATGTGTTTAGTTCCCTTGAGGGTTTTTTTTGTGTTGCTTTTTTTTTTTTTTTTTTTTTTTTTTTTTTGTTCTTTTTTTTTTTTTTATTTTTTTTTTTTTTTTTTTTTTTTTAATTTGGCACTTTGTAATTTATTACATTCCTTTCTTGCATGTACATGCACGTTGGCATTATGCTGCTTTAATGTGAAGACTGGGAACTCATGATACAACAGGTTTCCAAGGACTGGCAAGAATGTATTTGCACAGAATATCTCAACAGATATCTGACATTTAGCTATATATGGAGAAATTGCTAAAAACAGCTTTGAGGAAAGAATCTGAAGAAATACTTTCATTAGATTCCAAACCAGATGTTCACATGTACATATATAGAAAGTGGGACAGCGAACACATTGATTTGCCTGTAATGCTCTTTTTAACCCGATATGTAGTGAAAGCAAAAATGTCACCTAAAAAGAGATCCATCTGCCCTGACTTACGCATCCAACATGGTAACTAAGTTACAAAGTGACAAAGACACTTACTACACTCTTTTAACAGTCAACAGAGAGAAATACCATCTCCAGACAGCGATTTGTCTCTTTCTAAGACAGGTGTCTAGGACATATCAGATAAACTCCCCTCTAGGGATGCTTATGTCTCTTTACTTACTGTTAGGGGAATGAGGATAGCTTGGACTTGGATATCCAGCTTCTAGACTTCTGAAACGTGATAAATTTCATTCTGCTATGGCCAAAGAAGTGACAAAAATATCTTTGTCCTGATAAAAAGAAAAAATCAATTCCAGTTAAATCCTACAAGTTTTATACCCAAGAATACCGATGAATGAAAACTCAAGAATGTTAGAATTATTTTCACTGCTATCTGAATTATAGTTTTCTTGATGATACCATCAGCTGTTCTCATGCTAATTTGTAATACACCTTTTACAGGACAACAAAAATTTCTGACATCGATAAGGTTTCTGTATGAGACTATAAAAGTCTAGAAAAGAAGTATTAAAACAGCCTTTAATGTTTATAATAATAGTTATTAGGTATAATTAAGATATCTAATTAGACTAATACTTTTTATTATTTCAAAGGCTTCCAAGTGATGTATGAACCGAGTAATGAATTTTGGTTGGTTTTAGGTACCTATGTGCTTCAGGCTGTCTTGAAAATCCTGCCTTAGTAGCGTATACAGTCATATGATCATACATCTTTAAATACATCTCATGCAAAATAATCCTGTTGTATCTAAATGTTGACTTCAAGGCTGCCATTCACGTTAGAAGTAATCGCAGAATCAAGACCAAATGATATGGCTTTCAGGAAGTGGTGTCTTCTGAGATTATATTTTCTTTAAGGAACTTGTAAAATTCTCTTTTCTTGTAAGGTGTAAGCAAGAGAGGCTGTTGACAAAAGCGTAGTTATTCTTTCATTTTTGAAACTGGAATGAGCACAAACCGTTCAACGGTGTTACGGTAAAAAGAAATGTGTATAAGAAGGGCTGAAGAACCAGGGATGCGCAGTACTTATGGGACAGAGGACCACGCTGGCAACTTGCCTGGAGCTTTGAGTAAATACATGGTGGTTTTACCACTAATTTTAGAACACAGCTTTCAGGCATAGACACTCAAACCAGCATACATGTTTTCAGAGCTGTGAAAGAAAGGTCATCAGTGAGAAGTAAATATCACAATAGCTTTAAACAGCTACTTCTTTTTGAGTGTTTTTACCTCCAAGGTGGTAATGCATATTACAGAGCTCAGCTCTGGACCTGGTGAATAATTTCTGTATGAAATAATGAAAAGAAGTATGCTATTCATTGCCACAAGTGCCGATACTGCACAACAGAGGTCCCTTCTAACGATTTTGGATTAGATTTCATCTAAAATTTAACAGTGAGATAATATGTAGGATTAGCTTTGGAACAATATCATTTTTTTAATTTAAATTTTCATAAGGAAAATCAGATTTTGTCTTCAGAGGAAGATGTAGGAATTTTGTTTTAGAATTCTGGAATTCCAAAAGACTGCTGGTTTATGTTTTTTAGTTTTTCATCCTCATTTACTACAGCTTTTTAATAAGTCAGAGCAATGATAAATAGAGTTAAACAGGAATGTCAGACTAAAGTTCTACATTAAAAATAAAAATGCTTTCTCAACAAAAAAAAAGATAAAAAATATAACTGCTCTAAATTTTAATTATCAATGAAAAATTTTCATGAATTATAATTTCAAATAAAAACAAACTTTAGGAGTGCTGAAATTTCCTTTCAGTCTGAATAGTCAAAAAATTGAGCAGTTGTGCATCAGCGATATCTACTAGCATACAGCAAGAGGAAGAGAGAAATCAGGCCCCGAGAAGGACTGATACAGTCATTATCGCTTATCCCCCGTGTAGACAATGGTTTTTGATAAACTTCCTTTATATGGCCCACACAGTTAAAGAAGTTTGGCATGTTCTTATTCAGAGCATGGTATGTTGACTGATTTTAGTTTGAATTGGTCTCATTTTCTTTCTATTCCTTTGGGAAAGAGGCCTCCAAATGTCATTCCCCGTTGCACAACAGCTGAACCATTTCCCTAAACACTTTTTTGTGAGAATGTGGATGAAACAGAGGAGAAGAATATAATCACAGGAACTGGAAGAGGCATTTTGGGATCTCATGGGTTTCTCTATACCTACCTTTTACCTTTCACCAGCTGGTTTAGTTGAACAGTCCTCTTTCCCACCCCTTACTTTTCTCCCCGCACTCCCTGTTTGTAGTTTCTCAAGTCTGGAGGAGAAGGCTCTGAGGAGACTTCATTGTGGCCTTCCAGTATCTGAAGGGGGCCTACAAGAAAGCTGGTGAGGGGGTTTTTAGGATATCTGGTAGTGATAGGACAAGGGTGAATGGATTCAAACTAGAGGAGGGTAGATTAATATTGGACGTTAGGATGAGGATGGTGAGACACTGGAACAGGTTGCCTAGAGAGGTGGTGGAAGTCCCATCCCTGGAAGTTTTTAAAGCCAGACTGGATGGGGCTCTGGGCAGCCTGGTCTAGTGGGAGGTGTCCCTGCTCATGGCAGGGGGGTTGGAACTTGATGATCTTCAAAGTCCCTTCCAACCCTGACAATTCTATGATTCTTGAAGTATAGTCATTGACTTATTCAACACACAGTATATTTTTGCATGTTATTTGTAGAATGCCTAACAGAAATACGTTTTGATTGGTCCTGGGATCTCCAGTAGTCCTAGAAAGACAGTTATAGGTCTAATTAGGAGTAAGAAAAGGAGGACCTGGATAAAGGATGTTTTCTGTGGATGTGGAGGATGGAGACAAGCAGCAGAAAGATCAGAAAATGAGACTTGGAACTGCTCTGGACTGCAGAGAGAAAAAAAGAATATTGAAGGTGTCCACTGAAAGGTGAATAGCTAGACAAAGGTGGTTCCTCTCTGGTTTACCTCTAAACATTGGCGTAGTTATGCCGATGGAAAATTCTGTCTTCTTTCTTTGCAAGCCTGTTCAGCTTTCAGTGTCTCTACTACGTTGCCAGTGAGAGCTTTCTTAACAGCTGCCATGTAAAAGGGGTTGCAATCTGCATCTGTCACAGAGGATCAAAACATCTCAACAGCCAGTCATGAAGTGATATTTCTCAGTCAGACTTCTGGCAAATTTACATGTTTATACCAAGGACTAACACTTCTCAGTTATCTCCTTCATGTTCACCACTTCCAATTAGTTCAGCCATTCCCCTAGAGATTAATCAAATGATTTCTCTGCAGAACAACAAATACTAAACTTATAGAACAGCACTTTCTTCCTCAGGTTGCATTAGAGCCCTCTAACACTGTGAAAAGCCTGTTAAGTTTAGTGGAAAGATTCATCAACTTTTCAAGGTGCTAGAAAATTAGGCATTTACGTGGAATTTAGACCGGTGCTCGTGATGCGTGGATTATTTTGGGAACAGGAGGGGGTATTACCTCAAACAGGAAGTCCATTACAGTTACATCATAAAGCTTGTCTGCTAATTAAATCAAGTCTGCTTTGGAGGCCATTTGTTAGAAACCATGAACTTTACTGAATCTTTCTTAATGGTTAACGAGGTAAATGAATGAGAAATGTAACTGATGAAGAAAGGTAAGATTGGTAGATTTAGCTGTTAAGACTTGATTGCATTAAGCCAGAAAATACTATGCATTGTTTTTTCATTTTTCATTTCCCCATCCTCAAAGGGATGTGTTTTTTACTATTGATCTGTGTTTCTGCTTTTTTTGGTGACTTTTTTATGATTTCAGTTCCTTTCAATGAGTATTTTTGCTTATCTCTTTAGTTAAAAGTAATGAGCTTCCAGTTCATAAAATATTGTTTTTCTGTAGGAATTTTCTGAGCTGTTTGCCTTTCTTCTGTAGTATGATCATGCTGCTAAGGATCAGAGGAGAAATATTTTGGTAACAGATACAGAAGTATGCAAATGTTAGCTTTTCTAGCAACCTAAGAATAGCTAAGCAAAGCTGCATATTCTCACGTTCATTATTCGCAAGTAATATCTCCAGAAGCATTTACATTGTATTTTTCGAGCAGCCAAGCATCAATAATTTAAGAGAAATATTCTGCTATCAAAGCTGGAGATTCAAGAGAGCATGTAGCTCTCCATAGGATCTCTGTGTGGAGGCTGCATGATACATCTGTGCATATAGATTGATGCATGCAGATGGATGGGAGAAAGGTCCATGGGGCATATCTGAGAGGAAGTTTTCTCTAGAAATTCCCCAGAACATCAGGAAAATGTTAGGGAGAGACAAGGCCTCACATACTGCTCATGAGAAGTGATCGGCCGTAAATGGAACTGTAAACTCTCTCCCATAATTTCTCAAGGCACAAACGAGCTCTTACAATTCCTTTCACGTAGGGGCATTGCTACATAGCTAGAGAAATTGCGTACGCTTATTTATAACACTTACAACCAGGTATCTGTTTGTCATAGTTTGGCATGTCTCTTGTTCTCTGAGATTCATTTGATGTATGTGATCAGTTGTAGCTTGATAATGGTTAATTCCCATACTCAGTCTTCATATTTTCCTGCAGGGCATGGAAGGATTCTATCACATTTATAGTATTATATCTAACTGAAAAGAGTTCTGTGTATGTGGAAAGAAGGGTGTTCACAAGTTTGATCATGAGTTGTTCTGGCTGCTCTGCTTAAGGGACGTGTTGATTCTAAATCAGACTCCTTTATCAGAATAAATTTGTAAGTATTCTTTGTCTTTTCTGCTTTTATTTATGACTAAGTTGAGGTAGGTTTCACTTAGACTAAAAGGCATTAGAAATGTGTCTGATCGTTATGTCCTATTTGAAGATAGAAAAGAAACAGCACGCAAAAATCGTCCTTAAATATTATTAAATCAGTGGCAGATACAACCAGAAAAGTTAGCAAATGATGTTAGCATAACGATGGCCACCAGCTTGCATCTTTTGGCCTCCTAAGCTCAGCTTCTGTACTGAAATATGGGAGATTCAACAGAAAAATAACAGGTATTTATATTATGCAGTGTATCAAACTATATGTCATGGCTGTGAACCCCTTCCAGAGGTGACATGCCTAACTATTTTTCAGAGGACGGGTCCTCAAATTAGAGGGCCAGTATGCAGGTAGAATCTCAGCTGGGGGCTGAGAGGCCTCTTCTCAAAGAGCAATATCTTACTTCTATAATACTCGTTTTCCATCTGTACAATTTGCTGGATGGAGAGCTCAGAGGCCAGGGAGGCACCGCTTCCCCGAGCTGCGTCGCTCAGGATGCTGCAGCTCCAGGTCCTGGTTTTGCTGGGCGCCAGCATTAGAGATCCCTGATCCCATGAAGGATGCTGCTCAGCTCTCGATCTCCTTTCTTCCCAGCCAGATCCGGGAAGAAGACTGACTTGTTTCTTTTTCCTCTTTTACATCTTTCTCCACGTTTCTGACTCGTTTGCTGCATGAGATGCCTCCTCCACTTTTGCTGGTTTGGGAGCAGTGTGGGTCTGCATACATTCAGCTAATATTTTGGATTTTGTGGAACAGAAGCAAGAGAGAGGAAATGCTGGTTTGTAACAGTTTATTCTCTTTTGTTTTCAGAGAGACTTTGATATTTGGAGCAGGGAACTCCCTCAGGCAAGATACTCGTTTAGTGGCTTTTTGTTTGGGCTGTGAAATTCTGCTCAGCTTTCACTGGCAATCAAAACTTTAAAAAGGCCTCAGGAATTTTCATTAGACTGTCTTCTGAATGGAGTTTCTACTTTCTCCTACTGCAATTTTCCTTACCTTAAAAACAGACCCTTAGATTTTCTTCTTAGACATAGTGTTGCAAAGATGTATGGTAAGTTTTAGGTCTTCCTAATATATTAAAATCCACCTTAGGTAAGAGTGAGATTTAATTGTTTTAACTCTAAGTTGACAGTTTGATCTTTGACTTACTGCGTGCATCTAGGATGGATTCAGATACATTTACCATATACCTCCCAGGAGATTTTTCCTCCTCTGCTGATCAGCTGTTCTGTTTGGTATTAGAGGATAGGATTGGGAAGTAACAGCTTTTCCTCATCTTTGTCTCACCTGTGGTTTGAGGAACTGATTTAATGGAGACTACTCTGCTGTCACATGTGGTAAGGTGAGCAGCTCCTGAATATTTTGCAGATTATTTTGGTTTAAGAGAATGATCCTCTCATATTTCAAAATAAGTAAACTTCCTTGGACTACATTAGACGATTTTAAACGTACCAGCATTCTACAAGGATTTTCTTCCTGTTTCCAGTACAGGTTTGTTGTATTTTGCTTTTTCAAAGTGAAACTTCATTTTAACCTAATCAGTCTCTCCCTCAGGTCTGAAAACATATGCCAGGCACTGAAGCGATTCACTACAGAAAGACTCTTTCCTCTTAGTAACTAAAACTTAGCCATTACAAAATTGTCACTCTGATAACTCCTTTCAGAGAACACGTGAAAGGGGAAGAAAATGTGAGTCAGTATAGATATAGTTGATTCTGGGGTGAAGTGAAAGCATGTTAATTGTGCAGTGCTGAATGGATAAACTATGTGACCTGACATTCACAGTACATGAGCTGCAGCAATGAGTGTTTTACCTCATGATAACTCATTGACTTGCAAATGAAGATGCAGCTTTGGAAAGCAGAGACCCCTGTTTCCAGCCACTGGTGGAGTCCTACGTTCCAGTACTCTGTTACATTCTCAGGTACCTTTAGAGCCATCCCTTGTTATTTATAGACACAAAGAGTTGTTTATAGACATAAAAAGTACTCGTAAAAGTACTGCAATTTCACTGACTTCCATGTGAGATTCTTTGAACTTCAGTATAAAGTATATCAGAATCCAGCTTAGTATTTTGACAATACCAAGCTAACATTTTACTTGTTATGAAAACTCTGGATTTCACTCTGGATTTTGACAGCATCCCACTTAGAAGGTCTATTTGACATCAGCTATGAAAACAAAACTTCACAGTTTTCCAGTACAGAAGAGTTTGGTTTGTCCTTTTTATCACCCAATAAATACTAGATGAGTTTCAGTGCAATAACAAACCATAAAAACCATAACAAGGATAAGAATAAACTTTTGTTGTTTTAGCAACAAACCTGTTCACCTTTACCTTTCCAATGAGACACACAAGCCTGCCTTTCGTTTCAGCACTGGAAAGACTCTAACTTTATTTGTAAACATTAGTAATTAATCTTTCACTTTATGTTTATCTGAGCAGGAATGTATACACTAACTACTCTGAACAAGGAATTAAAACTATGAAGTTAACAATATTATATGTGAATAATGCTCCTAACTTTCAGGCGGGGTGGGGGTGGGTGGGTATTATTTTTATTATTATGCTCATATCATGATTAGAAATAGCATAGCAGAGAGAGGGAAGAGATACTATAATAGTTATGCTAATTTAATCATTTGCTTAAATGACTTCTTGTGAGGCACATAACTAAAGAACCCGTTAGTGCTTGTTCCACAGTTACTAAATAGTTGTTGATTTCACATCATACCCAGATGGGGAAACCAAGATTTAGCCCTATTCCCTAGTTTCTTGACTATAAAGAGATGGGCACCATGTGACTCTGAAAAGCAACCATCAGTGTCATGAATAAAGTCAGTGACTGAGTGACAAAACTCTCAAATGAATTCAGAGCTTTTCACTTCCAGATATATGTCAATTTTCTTTCCTCTAAACGTTTTTCAAAGACACATATTTTCACCCAGATGGTCCAGATCTCTTATTTTCCAGCCATATTGCTTTCATTGCAATTACTGTTGAGGCTGTATTCCCAAGATAAATCACGGCATGTTATTGAGCTTCTTTGCTATAAAAATGTATTCTAAACAAACGTGGACTGGAGGAGGATTCATACAAGTTCTCAGTGTGGGAAGGGAAAGGTGTTTTAACATTGCTTTATGTTGTATGGAAGTATCTATAGACAGTGTGACACTGAATGGCACTATAAAGTTTTATTGTCATAACTGTGGAAGGACCATTACACAATGGTAGACTATTCTGGTTTTCTAAACAAGAAACTGTAAAACCCCAGCTGCTCTTGATGTATAGTATTTTGTTTACACTGCAAACAATTTTGTAAAACTTTTTTTCATTTTTAAATTTTCATGTTGCTTTCCACCAACTTTACTGTCTTCTTAGAAGGACAGACTCACAAGCAAGGAGAACCAATATGTCACCATCTTAGATTAAACCTAATCAAACACCTCTTGAAGACTCATATCCCTTCATCTGCCTAAAATTCCCCTATCACTCTCTACAGGCAATATGGAGAAAGGTAAGTGCTTCTAAAAGGTCAATATTTCTACCAGACTTTGTTATCCATCTTTACATGACCCTCAGAAAGTGCCAATTTGGAATAGTTTGCCCAGGGCAGTGGTGGAGTCACCATCCCTGGGGGTGTTTAAATAGCCTGTGGACCTGGTGCTTAGGGACATGGTTTAGTGGTGAGCTTGCAGTGTTTGGTTGAAGGTTGGACTAGATGATCTTGAAGGTCTCTTCCAACCAAAGACATTCTGTAATTCTGTGATTCTTAGAGAAATAGCTTTGACCAGATGCATCAAATTAAATCAATCCCATGCTAAGAATCTCCCTTGCTGTCAGTGGGAAATACTTAGGACTGTGATTTGTTCAGAATCCTAAAATGTAAAATGAAGTCAGTGTTCATACTCTTCAGTGGCTTACTTACATGATTAAGCCTAACATGCAAGAAAATTGAAGTAACTGAGGTCATGTGTGTTCTCATGGACTATTCCAGAAGAAAAAGTTTGGAGAATCTGACCAATAGGGTGAAATTATAAAATCTGTAATTAAATTTTATTCATATTTCTATATCTGTCGTCCTTTGCTATATATTTTTATGTTGTATGTGAAGTATAAGTATTGAGCAATATCTATTTCTAGCATAATAGTGCAAACATCAAATTAAGAACCAGTTCTTATTACAATAAGCATTGCAAAACCAGATGCGCCACAGGCAATTCCCACTCTGAAAAAAGCTCACTGTCTTGGATGTAGGTTTCTATTTCTCCTTCTGTTTACATATGTTTCTCTTTTGCTCATATCATAACTACATTAATGGTGAGTATTTTTGTCGCCGATTCAGTTAGACCAGAAATTGAATTTGGCTTTATTTTGTTTATGAATTTGGGAAATTTACGCATTTTTTTGATAATTAACAAAATCATATTGTGTGACTTGAGAAATTAAGAGTTGGAGAAGCCCTCCTTGTGCTGCCTTGTTTACATTTGGTTTATCCATTCCTAAATGATCTAGTTTTGTTGAAATAGTGTGTGTTGTATTTAAGCACATGTTAATTCACCAGCCTATATTTTCTGCTTTGAACAGGAGACAAAACAATATAAAATAAGTAACATAATTAAACATGCATATGAAAGTAATTCTTGCTGTAATGGTTTTCCTTCCACTCACGTCAAAAGTTAGAGGCAAATTCATTTCAGCGTTAACCCCAAACATCTACTGAACCTAGGCAATCCATTTGATTTGTTGTACTAGTTGCTTTCCATATCTACTGTAGCTTACAGCTTCTTATAGAACATGCTGTAATTGTAAAAAGGAAAACATATGAGCTATTTTGGTTCAGAATGTCTAGATCAAAAAAACTGCCACCTGATTAAAGAACAAGGACTGCTTAGAACTATGAAATAATGTTTGTTATTGGTTCAAGACATGTGCTTTGTAGAAATCACATGATAAGACACTGACACAGAAAAAGTTTCTCTTTACAGCCACCCTTGAATCAGCTGTTCTAATCTTGTTTTGTCATACCATAGGAAAAAGCAATCAAGCAAGCTGTAATGTGCTAATCCTGCTTCACCTCAAGACTTCTGTGATTGTGGTGGCTGCTTATGCTTCTGCAGTCTCAGGAGGAAGTTTTTTAACCATTTTCTGTTGCTTGAAGTTTACAGAGCTCCATCTGGGAAAACAGATTCTAAAACTACTATAGAAAAAAGGATGGAATTTTTCAAATTAAAGAATTTTATTTCCCCTTAATATTGTTAACTAATAATTAGGATACCTAATAAGATTTCTTTTTTTTTTTTTTTTTCCTGAAGAACAGATATTTAAAGCACTTAACAGGAAAGTGCCTAGTTTTGCTTCATTATTTTGATAGAAAGGAGGATCATGCTGATTTACAGAAGCAAACTGGATGAAATCAAGGTAGAACTTAGATAAATTGAGATATAGATTAAGTTCAAGGAGCTCACAGGAAAATATTGCTGAAAATCATTACTTCCATTTTCTTAGATGTATTCCAGGCAGAGAAGGTGATCAAGAAGGGACTATATGAACGATGTGCAAAATTCCACTTGCTTCCAGTGGAACAGAACTTTATCTGAAGGAATTAGTGTAAAGATGTAAAAGCAGTGCCATAGTGTTCAAGATGACAGCTGAGATACTTTCAGTAGTGTGGAAGTTGTTTAAAAGTAGTATTTCTCACTGACCTCTGCAATTGTCTTCAGAAATAGATGTGGGTGTCAGTATAAGGAAAGGCAATCAGGTAGCAGAAGCAGTTTTTCCCCAAGGCTATGACATAGTTGTTACGGGATATTCAGTATTAGAGATATGCAAAACTCCTCTAGAAATGTCCACAAGGTACCGGATTTAATGTTGAAGTTAGCTCTATTTTGAGCAGAGGTTCGGGCCTGATGACCTCCTGAGACTCTTTCCAACTTAAATTATCCTATAATTCTGTGGTATTATCAAAAGTATGTTTATTTTTGTTTGAAAGTGATATGCAAATCAGGACAAGACAATTACTTGAGCCAAACACTATAGCACACTACTCAACATTTCATAAAATAATACCGTAAAATAATGTGAACATTGAATAAAATTGATCATGAAGTTCTATTTTGAAATTACAGAAAACAAATACTTGCTAAAAATCCAGCACAATAAGGACACTGAAGCATTTTCCATAACAAATTCTGCATACACAAGTCCAATTAGCAATAAACACTTTTCTAACAACAAGCATTGAGACAAATCATGTAAGATCTACATGTATTTGGTATATGCCTCTCACTTAACTGATCAATATCAATGCTATTTCTCAGTTTAGAAGTTTCAACCCTAAGACACAGCTAAATTGATTTTGATATAAGCCACAGGATTAGTAAAAATTATTTGTTAAATGTGCTTACATACCTAAAGCTACAGTCAATATAACCTTTGGGACAGGGTTCTTTTACATTTGGGTAGATCTGTAGCAACAGTAGTTACACTGGAACTGTTCAAAGGGTTTTTCCTTTACTGTCCAGTACAACAAAATAAAAACAGGACAGCATTCTCTATCACCATGGGAACACCAATATTCACTGCAAGCCATGCTATGTTGAAAGGTATTTACTATACTTACCAGTTTGAAAAATTGTTCTAAAATATAATATTATTTTCACAGAGAGGCAACACCCTCGCTGTTCTGAAGTTTAGTACTTTGTGAAAACAGAGACATAAATATTGGCTGGACCACCAGCCAGAGACTTTCTAAATTGGAACTTTTTCACTTTCCTGCTTTGAGTAATAGGAAATGACTATGCTCAGAGTGCTGAAAATCCCTATTGTAGGAAACTCCCCTATTGTTTTAGGCTAGAGATTCATAAGGAAAACAAATTATGCAGAAGGGAAATCCACAGGACTGGATCACTAAAAGGGTTCCCCAGCTTGTGCAGAGAAGCACAGGACCAGGGAAGCACAGTGGCAAGGTCTTTTCTGAACTTTACAGCCTACTGTTCAGCCAAAGGTTATTTCTGAAACAAACAGGTATATATCACAGCTGATGTTAGGCCCTGGGGCCCTCACACAGACCCTGAGGTATGACATGCTCTCTACCTACCAGGTCGATGGAATCTGCAGTTTTTCCTTACAAGTGTTTGCAGGATCTCCCTCTCACCACTCCCAGCTGGAACTATGGGCAGTCATCCTGGATGATTCATCTAAAAAGAAAGGAGATTTGCATTCCTAGTGGTTTCTGTGAAAATCCAGGTGCTTGAAACCAGTTAATAGTCACAGAAATACACACAACATCCTTGAGAACTACACCCCTTGGGTGAACCCGGGAGAGAGAAGTTGCACATACCAGATGTTGCACAGCTCGACTGTGCCTCAGCACACATACATCTGAAGGGAGTGCTCTGCAGGAGGGGATGCAGGAGACATCACGTCTCCCAAAATGCTCTGATAACACAGAGCACATTCCTTCCCTTCCCAGGGTTTCCAATGGGTACAGAGTATCAGGGTGTGGCGAAGGCTAGACTCAGCTTCTTTATACAAACTGGTGAAGAGTGAAGTAAAATTCCCCAAATATAAAGCCCACAGCATCTGTGAGTTAGGCTGAACTGGAGAGGTGAGTCAAGGGTCTTAATTTTTTCTTCTCTGCCAGCCTCGCCCTGTGAGGCCCAGCAACAACACATTGTTTAATGCAAAACTGTTACAGTTTGATTTTGAACCTAAAATTCACTTGGAGCAAGTTTCAGGAATAATTTTAGCAAAGACAACAGCTCACCCAGTGTCTCAGTCAAATGTTCCCACCAATTGTACTTGACTAGAACAAAGGTTTTCTGAAGTTTATAGAAATTACTTTCAAGCCTTTTAAATGCCAACATATAAAAGGCAGATAAATCATTAATACATAATATTGACTGTTTATGGCAGCATTCACCTTCCTTGATCTCATACCTCACTGGACCACAGATTCTGCCCGGGCAGTACAGCACAGGTTTTTGCTGATACTGCAAACATTGCTATTGTTCTCTCTAGAAACCTTTATTCAGTAAATGATTTATAAGTACTACAGATTAAACAGGAAAAAAAAGCAGCAACATTGACATGGTGTTCATGTGATGCAAGGCACAGCACCAGATTTCCATGGAGCAGTACTATGTTTTCATGGTAAACAGCTTTTGAGACATTGTCTTGGGTTGCCTCAGGGAATCAACTCATCTGCACATGCTCTGACAATGTCAGATGATTGTTGGGCTTTTAAACATCACATGAATGAAGGTCTGAGCTGCCTGAAGGCTCTCATGCAGTGTGGGCTAAACTAAATTTTGCCCCCTTGGAGATGAGGGACTAGAGCCTTCCTCAGCTTCTTTCTACGGAAACAGGATGAGAAGAAAGAAGCAGCAGAAATGTAACGGAGAGTAATAGGGAAAGTTGATGTTGGAGGGGAGAACAGGAATAGCAAAATCTGAAAAGTACGGTCAGTTACTGCTGCTTCATCTTCTTTTATGTCCTAGCAGAAACCTTTGTATCTTTTGCACAAATGGCAGGGGATGCCCTGGGTTTCCAATCCCCTGCTGCAGACAACAACACCAGAAGGGTCATGGCCTTTTTATTTCTCCTTTTGCCTGCTCTTTCCCTGTACAGCCTCATAACTTGTTGCCTTTGGATTTTCTATGACAGTACTTACCTTCCTAGGTCACACACCTCACAGGGCCACAGATTCTGCCCAGGTGATACAGCACAGGTCATGTTGTAATAGCAAACAGTATCATTGTTCCATTTAGAAACCTTTATTCAGTATAAGATTTATAAGCATGGCAGATTAGACACGAAAAACAAGGGGCTTTCTTTACATACACCTGGGTCTGGTTGTGATGATATGAGCAACAAACAATGCAGCTCTTCTGAGCCCATACCAAAACCGTACCCACAGCACTCTGCCAGTGCCTCCCCAGATAAATCACAGTTACTACATTCTAAAGAAACCATCTCTACCCTAACTTCAGGGAATTTATAATCACAAAGGCTTTTAACCCATAGTTTAAACTTTGAATTGATTTTCTGTGCCCAGCCTACTTTTCTTCTCCTAAGAGCTGGATTTGCTCTTATATGTGCTGCTAATTGTCGTTTATGACTCAACACCCTGCCTTTGTAAGTCCCTGGCATCCCTGGCATGGTGACAGAGACAAAACAGTCATGTGTTGCAGTTACATTGTTAGGACTGAAGTGAACCCAGAAGAAGCTTTTAATCTTTAGGCCAGGGGCTAAATAGGTAGCATGATAAATTCACGAGCATCTGGATTGTGCAGTGACTTGCAGAACTGATGGCAACCTGAGGCTCCAGAGCGAATAACTGATGAAAACCTTGAAATGGGTATGTGGGGGGAGAAGTGTGAAAGAGACCAGCTAAAGGCGTGTATTTTAGATAGGAAAAACACCATCTGTTAACAACAGTTCACGTGAGAGCATTATGACAGATTATATATCCTCTTCTCCTCTGTGTTAGTGGAAGTCAGGTGCAGCAGGGAGGTCAAAAATGCTGAGAGATCAGGTTCAGGCTGAGGCTGTGTCTCTTCACTGTGTGAAAGCAGAAGGGATTCTATGTGGCTGCTGAAATCACTGGGTACCATCAAATGCTTGTTATTAATTCAACATGCCTAGTGCTTGGTGGTGTAGGCATTCAATCAACATGCTCCTCTGAAAAAAATATACAGTGAGACAAAGCCTTCGACAATCCCACTTACTGTAGCTTGTACTTACTGACTTAGGAACCTCCAAGAAGATGGGGCTCATTGGGAATGCTGTAGCTCCAAAGGGGCGTATAAATGAATGTACCCAGACACCTAGGAAATAAGTTGAGAGTCTGAGCTTGAAACCAGCTTGAAACCCTATCTGACTGTGGCTGTGTGACACAGTTGTGAAGCAATGTGGGATAGTGAGGACAGTCCAGCCAGACCCTGTAGGAGCACATGCAACATGAGGCTCACCTCAAAGCTAACCCTAAATCTGGCTAAATCCAGGCAGAGCACCCAAGGCAAAAATACAGCTCAAGACTGCCCTGTGCACAGGCACTACAGAAGCATCCTGTGCACTTTCTTGGGAGCAGAGCAGATCTGATCATGGCTGAGTGTCACCTGCAAGGAGAAACACACTCCCACTGTCGCGTGCTCAGGAAAGCGCGCGGTTCGTTTACAATCATTCGCTCGTTCTGTGATCTTCTCTCTGCTGAAGCATGTTAGCACTTACCAAAAAAAACCAGGAAAGCCGTGGGCTCCTGACCCATATCTGCATAAAGCCCCAAATTAATCTTCCTCTTCTGCTCTCTTCCATCCTCAGTGAAAACTGAAAATAAGAGAGAATAGTGATTAGATTATTTTACTAATCTTTATCCTATTTATTAAATCATGACATTTCATCCCCCATTGAATTGCATAACTATACTACTGAGAAGTTTAATATGATCCATTTTTCTTTCAAAATACTGAATAAAAGGCACATTTATGACACATTTCAGAGGAAATTAGACAATGGCATTTTTGTACTCAGAAATGAGATGTGTTTTTATCTTGCCATGCTTAATATTCATGCTAATTTACAATGCACTTTTTTATTGTTATCAGAGACGCATATTCTTTCTTTAGGTGCAAATCTGATCTACTGTCTGCTAACTCAGGATAGCATGAACATGGCTTTTGGCCCACTTCTCATTGCAATCTCCTGCACGCTACCTTGAAGTGCAAGATAATGTAAGTATAAAGATGTTCCTGATTTTTTTTCCCCCTCTTATATTTTTTAAATCCACAGAAAATCTGGCTTGATGTAGGTAGATGACATGAGGTTATTACTCAGCTCTCCTCTGTCACAGATGGATCTGAAGCTTTTTTTACTCAAAGTACTTCCAGCTTGCTTTATACTTCATTTCATAATGTTTTATTCTACTGGACTTTAAATCAATCAAAATCTAATAAGAAAGCTATTCCCATGGCTGAAATAGAGCATCTTATAGTTCCCCTCCCCCTTATCATATTAGGCATGTTCAAAACTATCCAAAACTCTTTCTAGCTCAGTTTAGGGATTTGTGAATACATTTAAGTCATAAAATTCTTCCATCACATTGTTTTTCAAAAACCTGAAAATCCTGTGAGCTTTCCTTTAACCACCAACAGCTAGATGAAGCATTTCCATCAGGATTTTAGGGAACTCTATACATAAGAGGTTCAATATGTGCAAGCTCACTTGAAAAAGCAGGATTATTTATTTTTAATCACCTGGCCTGATAGCTGCCTGTTGGATAAGTCTCCCTTCTTTTTACAAAAAAAAAATAAAATAAATTTTAATCTCTCTAGCTGACCCCCAGCTATCTTTTTCCACAGGAACTGTATCTAACAACCACCTTAGCCACAGCTGAGGAGGCAATTACTCTCTTCATTACTGTTTTCTGGGCTGCTGTAGTGTGTATTTTCTCTCCCTTGGTGGCAGATTTCAGCAGGATCTCAGAAGATGGACCTTGCCCTGGCATGTGGACACTACGCTAACAACATGAAACACTTCCCATAGTAGATGTTTGAGCAGTAGTAAACACAATAAGCAGGTGAGATGCAGAAATATATATATTGCAGACTAGTGGACATGTGCTACTTTTAGTATACTGATGATTTCTCAATAGAATATTTTTCCTATCTGCTAACACCTGTCTATGAATCTAACTTGAAGCTGAAGAACAGATAAGTATCCCAAAAGATGCCTATGGAGGGCATAACTGAAAGTTTCTTAGCGGATGAAGAAATGGTTATGTTCAATTGTTGAAGCTGCAATACACGTGTGTTGCGTACGAGTGATATGTACAATACAAGATTCTTCTCTAGGCAGGAGCTCTTCTCTGGAATTGTCCACCACCATTTATAAGGGATAAGACCTGTAGAACAGAAGGCTTTGTTAAAGTCTCTCTCTAACACTCTTTCTTCGGTGTAATTTCTGGACTGCTGTGTTACGACAACAAGACATGGACCTGGGTTGTAAAAGGAAAACTGTCTACTAATTAGCTTTCCTCAGCTTAGACATTGAGTAGCACAGTTCATCTTGCTTTGCACAGTTAGATAAAATATCCATTTTCACACTGGGAAAACCATAAAGGCAAATGAAAACTATTTGGATTTTCCAGTGCTAGTTCAGCAGGTCTGCATTTAAACCCACATATATGCAGTGAATTTTCAGTAAACCAGCACTTTAAGTGTATTAACTCTGAAGCGTCCAAAATAGATAACATTACTGTACCAATTATCCGAAGTCCACATAAGCAGATTAATAATATATTTTAGTCTCCACATATTTTTACATAAGTTATTCAAAATACAAATGATCAGAATGAAAAAATATAGCATGGAATATGGACATTCTGACTGAAAATGCAAGTTCAATCCTTATAAATAGCTTTAACATTTTCTCACCAATTCTGAATATTAACTACATAATTAAGATCTTTGTTCTCTTAACCCAGGCAGATTTTAGTACATACTCTGTTTAAAGTCCACTTAACAGAGATAGAGCAAAGTCAGAATGAAATCTGGATTCTTTGTTCAGATAGAACTAAATATTTGGAAAAACAATGTGAATATGCAGTGATTTAAGAATCACAAGCAGAGTGCTCCAAACTCTTTCTCAGCCCTTTCCCATGGTCTAAATGGCAGCTGACAAGCAGCAAATATTTTCTCTTTAATTCCAATACAGTTTCTTATGACAAATTTCTGTCACCCGAGTCTTGCGGTGATGACAGAATGCCTCTGCACTACCAGTAAGCCTGGTTTCTATTTTTGTCTTTTTTCTTCAGCATTTATGTTGCAGTATTGCTCAGGTATGATCCACTTCCAGTTAACAGGGGAAAAAAACCAAACAAGACCAAAACCTAAACAACCCCTTTTTCTTTTTTTTTTTTTTTTTTTACGTCATTGATTTTTTTTGTGGGAAAATTCACTATCATAAGACTTTGCCAGTAAATCAGGCCAACTGATTTTGTAAAGCCAAATGACTGGAAACATGGTCAGCTGATTAAGGCACTGGGCTGTGACTCAGGAGATCTGGATTCAGTTCCTGGCACTTGCTTCATCACCTTGGGCAAATCACTTTACTGCTTTTACCCTTGCAATTTCAGATGTGGAAGAGGAATTTTAGCAACATTTCTTTTGCCCTTTCCCTCACTAGCTGAGAAAATGGGGTTTGCATTCAGCATGAAGCTCCCTGGTATCAGCTGAAATGAGATATAGATATAAAAAATTCTGTTTTGCTGCCTCAAAGGCACTCTGAGGTGGCCCTACAAATCAACAAATTGTGAAGAAAACCCCAAAGCTGTCCTTCAGAAAATCCGCTGTGTGTCCTCCCGCCTCTCTGGCAATGAGAGAGACATGTGTTGTTAGTAGTGGCAGTAATGGAGCTGCTGCAAGCTGCTCTTGCTGATAAATATGACTGCTGCCAAAGCACCTGCGAAGCCAACCTCCAGGGCGTTGCCATGCAAACACCTGCCAAGCGTAGCTCCCCGGCTCCTGAGGGTGCTCTCTTTTGGACTGGGCTCCTGTGCAGCAACGTTTCCTTGTGGAGGCTGTGCATGCTCCAACAGCCATTTGTGGACATGTTCCTTTCCAAGTTGTCAAGGAGTCAGAAGCAAAGGAATTACTTTTCAACCTCTGATCTCCCAAGTATTCTTAATGGGCTTGTATCCAGACATTTTCATTAATGTAAGTAGCAGCTAACTAAACGGGCTAATAAGTTGTCTCTGTTTTTCACTCATTTTCAATCAACACAACTAATCAACATGCCAGAGAATGCAAAATACTGTACAAGCCCTTGAGAGGAGAAGCATTTTTAATCATCGTGATTGTTCATCTGTTGATAAAAATGTGTCTTAAAATTAATATAATGATAGCTTGTGATGCTGAATCCTTAATAGCGTATGGAAGGCACATCCAATATAGAGTGGAAAAGGGTGCTGTGAGATATGCTCTGACTCACAAAAGTGCTGACAAGAAAATTCAGGGAGATCAAGGCACAGTGATGGAGAGTTAAATACCCTACGTGGTTAAAAATGAGAAATGAACAGGGGTCAACATTCAAACTGAGTTGAAAATGCCTGTGAATAGGTGACAGTAACAAAGAGGAATAACATAGCTAATCATGTTTGGCATCTGTATCCTTCTGAGTTTATCAAGCACTTTATAAATCCGAATGAATAAAGGCAAACCAGGTCATAATGAGATTAATATTATAATTCACATTTTACATACGGAACAGCTGACACACAGAAAAATTAAAACCAATATTACCAAAATACATCTGCTTTAAAAAGTCACTCTGATGCTTACTAACCTGTCTATCCTTCACTGAGAAGTCAAGGTTCCCAGACCCCTGAAAAGAGAATTCATTTTAGAGGTCTTAACTCTCAAAAATTATAATTACCCATATGTATGCAGCAAGCCCTTGTAAAATTAGTAATGGAAACCATAATGATTCCACCATATTAAGCTTCTGGGGCTCAATTTGTCTAAGTCAGTCACCATGGACATCCTTTAGAGTTAAGGAATTTTCATTAGTACTGCCGATGGAGTCTAACGTATGATTCATCACATCTTAAAGTGGCTGTTTTAAACAAGCTAGATAAATTACACCTTAAAATGCATGTTCCTCAGCATTAACTATAAAGAGAGCCTGGCATGAGTAGAGCATTTGTAGATGCTGCAGTCCCAGTTCTGGAGCTTTGAAAATGCTCAGTGTCAAGGGGTTGCTTTAATAACATTTTGCCTTAGATACAAAGCCAGCAGCAGGTAAATCCTATGCACACAGAGTCATTTCTGTTTTCTAAACCTTATTCTGATAATAAATTCCTTATACCTATTGACCAGCATCACAAGCATCTGCTAAAATTTCTTCAGAAATATACATGTTTCCATGAAGTATACATATTTATATGACCATTCATGACAGTCGACTACTGTTGGCATTCTCAAAATTATACAGATGACAATCTGACCTGTAGTTTATTTGGTCAAATCTCTTTTTTAGCCAGAGAAAATAGAAATCTGTCATTATCACTGTTTGTGTTCAGTCAAGGCATTTTTTCCCACAAGCACTGAAAACTCCGCTGTATATTTGGTAAGGCCATCTAATAATTAATTTTACAACTGCATTGCAGAACAAGCCTCACTAACCCAGGTTATCTTTTTAATTACGATGAATTATTCTGTCAGGTGACATGAAAGGCATTAATGAAAATACAAATTTGGGAGTGCTCACAGAGAAGTTCATCTGTTGTTCCAAATCTTCTTCTGCTGGAAGTATTTGCTTCAGGTACAGGGATGAAATCCTGCTTTTTACCTATGGTAATTAATGTGCACTCAGGACTCTTTGAAAGCCTTGCAGTCTCTAAATACAGGTCAAAAAAAGTTCATGTAAATATGATTTTCTTAGTTTTACAAAAAAAAAGAAATGAAATACAGTTAGGAATTAGTTTATCTGAGAGTTCAGGAGAGGTTTCTTGTGAAGCCAAGGGTCCCAAATTCCCATCCAGCATTCTAATCAGGACGCCATCCTGCTGCTATTGTATCTGAGGAATCACAGGAATATTCCATGTCTGTTTGGCTGTGAAGATGACAAGTTAGCAACCCTTTTTACCAGAAGCCAACAATGAAGATATTACACAAGCATAGCTTTATTTTATAGTGTAAGTGACATTCAAGAAATAAGAATCGATCTTGGGATCTCTCTCTACAGAAGTGAAATAATTCTAGGAATTAACCATCCATAAGCTCTATCTTCATGAACTTTGCAGGTAGACTGATTTCATCCTGGTAATACTTCGCAGCAGTATTTGATCTAAGGGCTACATAGCTGAATTATAATGAAACAATGACAGATCTATTAGCCCAAATGAACTGGCTTATTTTGTATTCACTCTCATGCTAAAACGGTTATATAACATCTAGATTTTATGTGGATGGTTCCACATACGTGAAGTGGTTCGGATATATGGCCAAAAAAAAGACACAGTGGACATCCCAAGATTGTGTATCACAACACAACCAAGAAGAATCTCATGTTCTGCTCAAATTCAAACTTGTTCCAAATCCCTTTCGACCTGCTTAAGCTTGAATCTTTGTGTTATGGAAATGTTTTAGCCATTTCTATCTGAGATTTGCTTCCTCTCAGCTTCATTGCTTTTTAATTATGAACTAGACCACAAAGGGAAGAAGGACAGGAGAGACTGACTATATAGTCTACTACTTACAGACATCTTACAGAAAATGGCACACTGCTGGTTTTTTGTGAATGAGGACAATGTCTCATTCTCAATAACCAGGGTTTCCCATAGACTACTCATTTATTACACAAGTAGGAAAAGAAAAACACTGCCTGTCCATGTAGCGCACAATCAACCTGTGTTGCTTGTGACACATGGGCTTGATGCAGAATTGAGGCCTGTGGAGGACATATATGTGCACATTATCCTGCTAAGGTCTGCAGGACAGAGAGAAACCAGTCAAATCAGTGCTGTCAAGACTTCAACATTTCTACACATATCCACTCTGAACAATATATAGACATTTAGAAGTGAGGGCTGAGAAGTGTTTTTGAGGACCTGAATCTACATATCTCCAAATCTTAATTGTAGTACATTCAGAAAATCCCATTATCCCATTTAGGATATATTTAAAAAGATGTATTACAATCAAATATTACAAGAGAATAAACATTAAATTTTATCATCGGAAAGCATTAATAAGCAGTGAACTAGTGCAGTGGGGAAACCCATGTTGGGATATGTGCATGCATATGCTTGTGTGTGTTTTTATATCACAGAACATGCTTTGTGTGTTGAGGTACATAGTGGTCAAGTAGCATAGAATCCAGAATTAATCTGGCAGAATTAAAATTAATTCCTTGTCCTCGGTGTTGGCAAGTGTCTGTGTATGTTTGGTAGCCTAAGAGTGGGAGAACGACCTTGTCATGGTTCTACTGCTAACACTTTGTTTTTTCCAGCAATTAAATATATTAACCAATCATTTTTGTATTGCTGATTCTGGAAGCAGAGCAAAGGTGGCAGAGGACAGGAGAACAGGAAGGTTTTATTTGCTCATGGCAAGTCTGAAATGAGCTTAATGAAGGAATTAACACCTTATGAGTTCGAGTTTAATATGAGTTAGAGAAGAATCAGATTAAAAGATTTCCAGTTCTCAGATGAGTGGGTATGATTCTGATGTATTATTTGCAGAGTGGTGCTGAACAATTTCATCCTTTCTCATCGCTCATGCAAGTAAGATCAGCTAAAGTAACCATGAGCTGGTAAATAGTTTGAAATATTCCTTATTAATGCTATAATTTGTGACTTCTTGGATACTTCAAAACCAGAGGCGGGAAAATAAAATAAGGTAGTGACAAACGCTTCTGTACCGGCACCCATTGCAGGACTCAGCCCTGTTTTACCATCTCAGATTTTATACTGGATTCTTCACTGAATTTAGAACAATGAGTTCCTATTTGAGATGGCAGCATATTTCTAACTTTAGAACCCCTCAGGATTTAATTTGGTTGGATCAGAGATTAATCCTCCCCTTATGCTACCCCAAGGAGCTGGTCAAAAGGTCATCTAAATCAATGGAAGGGTATGAGTGCATTTCAAAAAAAGCTTTGCATTAGTCCCTAAAAGGCATAAGAGTTGAAAGTATCTGTAAACAGTATTTCAGTCAATAAAATATGTTTATATTGTTTTTGTGAAGCAGTCCGGGAATTTTTGGCACTCAAATAAAAGGTGCACTAGTGAAAAATCAGTAGCTTTACGAGTAGCATGTTCTGTTAGAAATAAATGATCTTGAGTTCCCTATGACTAGAGGAAATGCCCAATAAATAAATGACATACAAAAAAGGAAGGGAATTTTCTTGTCTTGATTGTTCTTGAAACGAGATACATGTTATAAAGTCATCTGCTGGACTGAGTCCAATACTGAATTTCTCAGATTGAGGCTTTTAAAGTGAACACCACTAAGATTCAGACACAGAATGTTTAGATGTTTTGGTAAGACTACTCATCTAAATCTTGATGTACCTTAAATTCTGAAATGAAGTTTAGATAAGTTTTCTTTTTGTGTTTTTTTTTTAAAGTTTTGTTTTGTTGTTTGGTTTTTTTTCTTTGTGTTTAGATACAAAACAGCAGTAGAAATAGCAGTAATAATAGGAATGACATTAGTTTCAGATTGGGTATAACACAGTAGGAATTTCCTATTATTCTAACTTTCTTTTATTCTGGGATAAACACCTACAGACACTAGATGAATCATTTCAGTATCACTCTCCAACTGCTTCCTTTGATTTTGACTGAAAGGTATTGCAGTAACGATCCTGCACAAAGGAAAACACTGATATTGGTTCATGCTACCAGGATTTATACATTCAACTGCAGCGATTAAATTAGGAACTTGTATATCCTGGACTCCTATAAGGTAGATGGAAACAGACACATATCAACAAAGGGGTATTTAGCCTCTCTGATATCTGAATTGCCTTTCTCTCTTTGTCTAGGACACTGATAAAGATTAACCGGTATCTGTGGTGAGTTGGGCTTCTATCAAGAACTTGCCTGGCACCAACAACAATTAGCTATAACACTTCAAAAATAGCCACCTGACTCCAAAACGTGCCATTTCTGTAGAAATTTATCTATTTCTTTTATAGAAAGAGCCTTGAAAGACTTGACTGAAAGTCTAATTAAAGGTATCATAATCTCAATTTTGGTTCATACGGAGGATCTAAAGTCTGGGTCATGCCTAGAACTTAGCTTATTATGTTTGCGTAGGTAAAATTGGAGTTATACATTCTTCGGTACATTTAGTGCTAAATGAGATAGAGAGAAGCACAGCCCTTTTTAAAAAGCAGATGGGTGAACCTGACAATGTAAATCTTTCTAAGGGCTTTAATGATTGCTGGCTTGGACTTTGTTATGCTGGTAAATAAGATACTTTATGCTACAAATAGAAGATATAATTTGAACTACACATCTACATTTGAGTCGGAAATTAACTGTAAGTACTTGAGAGAAAATCCTAGGACAACCAATGAAACCGTTTGCATGTGCAGCAGTACTCAGAAATTAATTCTTAGGTAATGTAATATGGTAGAAACAAATACAACAGTGTTAAGAAAACAGTAAATAAAATTATTGTAGATTTTCAGCATGGGAATGGTTCTAGTCACCTAACTTTAAAATTATTGTAGATTTTCAGCATGGGAATGGTTCTAGTCACCTAACTTTAAAATATACAGTAGAAAGAGAATCAAATCAGAGACAAGAAACAAATTAAGGCTATAGAGAAAAAAACACATTAAAGGAAACTGAAAATTTAAGGATTGTTCAGATATCGTAAGGGTAAATAATGGATGAAAAGCTTATAGGAAATAATGAGTGAACTATAGACAGTGAAGCAGATGTTCCACTATAATTTGTCCCATAACACAAGAAGGGGGAGTAATCAATAAAAATTTGCAGTAGCATATTGTGCACTGCTCAGCAGAAGTAATTTTGAACATAACACCCAATTAGCTTGTAAATCTAATAATTGCAAGATGTCCTTATATATATAAAAATGAAAGAAATCTATGCAATACTAACTAAATCACTATATTTGAGGATGTAAATACTTATGGACAAATCTTATTGTTATTACCCTCACGGGGATTATTATTATTTGTTCTAAGCAACCTGATGCCAGTTAACATCTAAAGAATACATAATGAGATGGGCTTCTGGCTGGGTGGATATTGGAAATATTTGCATCCTTTTTATATTTCACTTTGCAATTCTGACCTCATGAATAGAGAACTCCATCGGTTTGATGTTCCACAAAATGATAGCTGATATAGTAACTTCCAATTTATTGGGCAGATATATTCTAGTAGCATATGCTACTAGAGACAGAGCCAGCAGTGACATCTAATCACTGAGAGAAAGCTCATTCTAACTTTGCTGCCAATGATTTAGGTTAGATAAGAGATGTGCATTGACTTGATAGCAGGTGGATAAAAGGGTATAAACTGTGTTTTGTGCCTTTTGTCTGTATTACTTATAGATTAGTTGATGTTAGGAATTTAGGAGAGATTGTGCCATACAAATTTAGTTTCTGTGAGGGTTGAATGCTTGTGAAAGACAATATATTGGTAGCTTTTGATTTGAAATTCTCCAATTATGTGTAAGACTGATAAGTAAGTGAACATGGTGAAATGTTTGTCAAAGATTTATTATGTGTAGGATGAAGTTGTAACCGAAAAGCACAAAAGACTATCTTCTATTGTTGTGTTTTCCTTGCAAAATGATTACTATTTGTAGCTTCTTCTTATTTTTTGGTTCCCAAACTTCATTGCTCACGAGACAAAACCAGAAGAGCTATGTGTGATTTTATGCCTTTATGGGTTGGGGAATTCATGAGCCAGCTGCTCAGGGAAGAGTTGAGAGCAATTGCAGTGAGGAAAGGAAATACAAGGAGATACTGTTTCTGCCAGCTTCTTGCTGTTTATAGCTGTATTTCTGGTTTGAGATGTGCTTTGAAATAAAACTTATTGTCACATTTCAGGAAATTAATGTGATTTATAAACCAAACCTGTCACTCAAGTTATTCCACTGTAATAGAGGCAATAGCAAAGGAAAGTTCCCAGACAAGCATTATCAAAATGTTCTAGCCTTAATTTAGAAGAAAGACCTAAAAATGAAAATATAGTTCATTCCCTTAATTCTCTGGCCTCCTTGTCATTCTCAAGTGCAGAGAACTCAATAACATTACTGTTGGTTCATGCACATATATGACCACTCAAACGGTCTGAGTCCAACAGATCTGCCAGAGAAACAATGATCACATGACAAAATCTTTCCTCACTACACACTCAGAGAAAATCTGAAGCAACAAGTTAATTAAGGTATTGGTTTTATGTTTGCAATTTGGTACTGAATTTAAAAAAGGGTAAAACTCAGATGACTTACAGAAATGTTCATAAGAAGGCAAGGTGAAATGGCTCTCTGAAAATTATATGAAGTATTTCACAGAACTTCTGGGATGCAGATATTTTTTCTAGGTGGAGAATGGCTTAGAAAAGTCAGACAAAGGGAGCAAGTGAAGGAATTAGAGAAGTCAATCCAGAAGGCCTAAAGCTCACATCTTCAGCTATGTCACATTTCCAGATGGCCTCACTGCTTGGGGTGGACAGGAACAAAAGAGGCTCTTTAATAACCCTCTGCTGGACCATAGCTCTGACTGCGTCTGTTACCCACCTGACAGTCAGGTGCCTGAAAAGACTTTGTTCTTGCTTCTCTTGCCATGTAGTATTCAGGCTCCCATATATCTATTTATTCTCTCCTCACTATTGAAGAGCCTGTACACAGTTGAACAATGTGGAAAGTGAAGCAATATGTTATGGCAACAAATGTATTATGGTACTAAGGTTTTCTAATACAAAAGACCAAAGAATTAGAAGCCATTTACCTCTTTTAGGACTTCACACTTATAATTCCTGTTACAACCAGAGAGCAACTTCCACTTCACTTCCTTCTAGACTGGAGTGAACAATGTGCTTAATCTGGCAGAACTTCACAAAATCAAGATAAGCCTTCATCACACAGTTTCTCAGCCGAAGGGATAGCATGCAGACTATGACAATGAACCAGAATTTAGCACTCCCTGGGGAGACTGAAGAATAAATTCCCAGTATTTTGTTTTACTGTGTGTATTTTATGAATACTGAATTTAAAATGACAGACATAAAAAAAGAAATATTCCTTGGCTACGAACCATACATCAGATAGCTTTCATTAGATCACAACTTTATATTGGTATTTGCATTATTGTTAAATTCCTGTCCTAAGGAATTGCCTTTATTTAATACACCACATGAAGATATCCCCCCTGCTTTACATCTGGATGGTTTCCATCATGTCAGGTGAAATGCCTATTATTTCAGTTATTGCTATCTTAACTCATGCATTGAATGATTTCTAGAATGTAGTACTTTGAAAGATGCAGGATGATAGAATTATTTTTTTTAACAGATATTTAAGTCATAACTGAAAGTCTATATTTTGAATAAAAAGTATTGAGAATAATTAGAGGCAATCTAATTGTGGAAAAATAGGTATCAGTTCAGCATCACAAATAAAAAAGACTTCTGAGAACATAATGCTCAAGAAAAGAGAGATCAAAAGCTTTACATTTTACCTTTACATCTTTACCTTCAAACAATGCTTCAATATTATTATTGGAAGTTTCTAACTACTAATACCTAGTTTCTCATTTCCATTTGTATACACAACAAGAGCGACAGAGTCACTTTATGAAATGTAGCCTAATGTACTCAGATGACCTTTATTTTTTTTATTTAATTAAATTTTTATTACGTAAAATCTTAATTTTCTATTGAAAACTAAGGGTCAACCTGATGGAAGGAAAACACTCTCTACAAAATATTCTATGAGAGGAAACCACTATAGTTAATACACCTGCATGTATGTATAATGCTGTGAAAACTCACACTGGGGGATTAACTGGGCACCTCTGTAAACCTATGGACAAATTCCAGTAGTTTTTATTTGGAACAGCCTTTCATCATTTGTCTGATCTGTAACTTTGACTGGACAATATTTTTTCAGAAAGGAAAATTATTCATGTTGAACCAGATCCAGATCTGTATAATTGGACTGGGTTCAGTGGCATTAAACGCAGGATGGATTGACCCAATGTATTCTGAAATGGATGCCACACTCTCAGCTTTCAAATATTACTGTTACTAATAAATAGGGGAATACTTACTCTATTTATTAAACTTTCTAAAGCCTTAACAGCAGTTGTAGAAAAGGAAAGATTTATCTACCAATAAAACCCCAAAGATTACATTTACCAAATCCCCATTCTTTATTGTAATGAAATTTGTCTTTCAGCTTTTAAAATGCAGTTATAGAGCCAGAAATGTATTCTGGTCCACTGTCTTTGAGATGAATAACCACATTATTACTTGCCTGTCAAATCTAAGTAGGGTTGTTAATAATATACAGACAGCTACTAAAAATTCAAAACATGGGAAGTTTCCTTTGGAGAAAATTGCAATTTTAACCTCTTATTTCCCTTCTCAATCAATTACTTTCATATACACCTTGCAATGCCTGATCTCCAATCAGAAGGGAAAATTGTTCAAAGAATTCAAAGATTTTCAAACAAATCTGTGGAAACACACTGCTAGAATTTTAAGATCCTACAATCTTTAATCTACAGAATACCTGTCCTCTGCACATTAAACAGCAAGCACAGTACAAGATT
The DNA here is from genome assembly GCA_013396935.1 of Baryphthengus martii. Taxonomy (NCBI): domain Eukaryota; kingdom Metazoa; phylum Chordata; class Aves; order Coraciiformes; family Momotidae; genus Baryphthengus; species Baryphthengus martii. Next base: position 57,073 of record VWZK01007371.1, read on the forward strand.
AATTTGATGGAAATGTAGTATACAAAGAGTTTGTTGTTTTGTTTTGGTTTTAAATCTTGCACTTCAAACATCGTTTTCCCCTTAATCTACATTTACAGTCAGAAAAATGAACATCTAAACCCAAATTCTTTTCTGATACCACTTTTTAGCACAGTTTTTGTTTAGTGCCTTGCATTAAATGAACAGAAAGAAAGATACTCCACAGTATAATAGATAAAAGAGAGAACCACCTAACCTGAAACAGAACAATATAATTTTCTTTCCTAGTGTGTACTGTTTAGTGATACATTCAACTAGTCTTACTGGATATTCTGACAGATAAAAACTTCTCCAGATTTATAAGAATATTTCCCATTATTTTTATTAATAAACAATGTAAAAAGCTACAACCCAATTTAGGACTTCAATTTCAGTTACATGTGACTATATCAGTCACTTCTGGAATTCCACTTGTGTCTTGTGCAGTGATAGATCTGGTGTCCTGTATCACTATTCTATTTTCTGGAGTCTCCCAACTAGGTGATATTATCCTTTCATGCATCATAGACTTGTGATTCCCACAATGCACTGTGGAATATGTAAATGTAGGAGAGTAGCCCAGGCCATAGAACAGCAATAACAAATACTGACCTGCAAATGCCACCATGTAAACCAAACCTTTTTCCTGCAGACTTTGGTTGGTCATCCTCATCAAACCAGGCTGATCATTAACCAAGGAAGTGCTGAAAGACAGTCTTCTCCTGTTGACTGGATTTATTTATAGTTTTTAGGTTTTGGAAGATTTAGTCATCTGAGAATGAGATCAAAACCAACCTGTATAGTTCAGTTTATTCACTCATCATTTCCCTCAACATTCACTATTTTTATCTCATAGCAGTAGAAAAATAATGTCAGGGTCTGCTCCAAGGCTATTTTAGTTACAAACACCAGATAAATCTTGATCTGAATTTTGCTGTGGAGAATCTTGCAAAGTGTGCAGGGGCAGATCTTTAGGAATCTCACTACAGAAGGAATGAGATGTGAACTCACAACAGAGATGCTGTTAATACCACTCTGTAGAATAGGTAATGATTGTACAAGCATTTGAAAAAGGTTTCAGGGGGTTGTTTTTTTTTTTCATTTGTCAAGCTTGAGTTAAAAATATTTTAATTATATTTTTCTGATGGGAGAACTGAAATATTTGTATAAAATGTATTTTTTTCTGGTGAGGTAACAAGAACATTGCTAGTAGGCTACCTTTTCATCCTTATTCAGCAACATAGTAGTGATAACCCACACTCACATTCATTCAGTTTAACATCATGTGCCAAATCAACCAAACGTATATCTCACATTTGAGGTGTTTCATCACTATGTTTAAAAAAAAAGTGTCCCAAGAGTTTCTGCTCATTATTAAAGAATTCACTGATATGGTCCTCAAGTGTCTGTCTCCTCACCTATGCATTTGCCAACTCTGGAAAACCTAATCACACTGTATTGCCAACTCTCCTTTCAAGAAAGTCAGCAGATAATTATGCAATCTGTTCATGCAGTGCAAATAAGCTGGCATTCTGGGAGCCTACCAGTGCGACGGGAAATAATTCTTACTTTGTGGGGATGCGAACACCTTGAGTGAATTCAAATACTATGCTCTTCTAATGCCACCATATGAGGAAGCAGTGGCAACATGCAAATATTTTTAAAATTACAGAGCTGGCTTTGAGGTTGGATTATTATTTATTTTTGACAGCTCTTTCCTTTCAGATATTACACTTGGTAAAGCCCAGTGTTCATCTGCATGACATGCTGCTTTTCAAACAAAAGCATCTGCCTTCTGTAGTATCATATGTTTCCAAGATAACTACTGCTTGCAAAGTCTACAGCTCTCTCCCCCACGCCATCAGCTCCTCTCATTGCAGTCATTCTCTTAAAATGTATAATGTTGTTTCTTTTTTCCCTAAGGCTGTTGTACAGAAGCTTTGGGGAAAAAAAAAAAAAAAAAAA
>VWZK01007371.1:59092-255906 GCA_013396935.1 Baryphthengus martii
CACTTTTGTGATACAACTTGTGAGTTCTCAGTTGAATAGCTGTATTTTCGACTATTTAATTTCCAATATATCTAATAAGGAGACATCTACATGACCTACTACATTCCACAAATTCCAGGTAAACACAGAGGCAATGTCTTTGGTTAATCAAAGACATGTTATGAAGAATGTCAGGGTTTGACTGATGGTTGCAAGTGAACAGACAGGTACACATACAGCAAAACAGAATGTAGCTGCTTTGTTGGCTGGCTCCAGCGAGAGGAAAAACATCCAAAATATCCGATTGTTGGAGTTTCTTTTCAATTAGTCATGTAAAGAAATAATTTATTGTACTTATAGGATTAATGATCTACACTTGCACGCATACGATTTGTATTTCATGTGCACATTCCTTTTTAAAGCACGACAAGAAAAAATACATTTTAACCTGTAAGGAATAATGTGGGAAGGAGTGCTAAAATGTCAAGGGACATAGAAAAATTGTGGTGTAAGAGAATCTTAACCTCATGTAAGATTAATTTGAATAAATGTAATTTTCTATTGCCACAATGTCATGATGACTCATCATTCTCCCATAATTAATTTACAGTAATAAAATCAAGATAAGACTATTTATGAGGAACAGAAGTATATTTCCTTCTTAGAAGAAGAGCAGTTACAGAGAATCTTATGAACATAAGCAAGGTGCATCATGCTCTCAGAAAAGAAAGTTACTTAAAAGTACAAAATGAGGGTATAGGATTAGTCATTTTGCTTCAGATTATAAAAAGATTGTAGTTAATTGCACAACAGCAAAAATACAGCAATACAAATAAATACGGCGGGGAAAAAAAAATGAGAATAACCTTGAGCCAGTCTTGCAATAGCACTGCCAAAGGTCTATCAACACCTTCTTATTAGAGTTGTAGCAATAGCTCTCTAGAGATTTAAGCCCCTCTAAATTTGTGAGCTCACTGAAATCACCAGTAAGATCCACATTGATGAGGGAGCATGAAACTGTACCGCTGGGCACTTAATTCACCTGACACTTTCCAAGTGCTCAAGGCAGAAAAGCTAAACGAGCTGATGAAGACAGATGCTATACAAAAGATTGCTGTATTGAAGCATCCTGAAACCAAAAGGTGATTCCTTTTGGCAGGAGACCGCGGAGAGGTCCAGAGAGTAACTGGGGGTGAGGAGATGAACAGATTATTTGGCTAAACCCAGGTAGAGCTTAGTTTAAGATTTCTTTCTTTTGTTCTTGATGTAAATACACTGTTTAGGAAGGATACTGGAGAAAACGTCAGAAACTAAATTTCTTCTTATTCCTAAGGAAGAGCTAAGGTCTACCTAATGCTGACTGCGTCCACAGGAATCTGTTTGAGCATAAAAAAAATCACTGAAGTGACTGGAAAAACACCAGTGGATGAAAAATACTTTCACATTTCACTATAATCTGACTACTATTTCTTTATCAATGTATAAATGCTTGGCAAAATTTTTATACCCTTAGTAAAATTATTTATAGCTGACATTTTTTTTTAAGACTCCTCTAATTGTCGGAGATAAATAAGAAATTCCAGCTCATGTCATCGTAAAAGAAACAACTAAAATAAAATACCTTAGCCAAGCCCTATACATGCTTGTTGCTTCTCATTAGCTGTAAAGGTTTTGATAGTGACCACTTCAGATGTAAATGTTTGCATCACGGATATCTAAGGGCAGTCAAAGCATCCTCTCATCTGTCATAATAGATGATAAAAAATTACCTTTTCTCTTTAACAGAAAAAAACACTACAAAGTCAGAACTTAATCTGCCCCGGCAAAAATGGTGTAGCAATTTAAGAAAGTCTTACCTTCTGCCTTGTTATGTACATTCAGGATAAAATAAGAGGAATTAATGTTTTCAATAAATTGACATTTTAAACAGAATATCTTTATGCAGAGTACCACTGTTACTAATGCTTCTTAAACCTTCCACTGTCATTAGATTTAAGCCTATGAAGCTCAACATGGTCTGAATTAGAGGAATCATTTTAATCCTCTGGTATGGATTGATCAACAGGGAAGCTATCTTCTCCCTGGTCTTTCTCAGCAAAATTTGCCCTCAGAGCTTTCCTTCCGTATGATGAATGCTATTCTGGTTCTCCTAGTAGAAGTGAAGTCAAATCACCGAACAATTGTACAGAAAAATCCTTAGGCTACTTCACATCCAGGTTTCCTTCTGAATGTCCACCTCATTATCCTTCCCAGGCTCAAATTTTCATCTGCTTCAGTGAGAAATCTGGACACATCTTTGACAAAAAGAGATGGAAATAAATACTTCTTATTAAAAAGAAAACATATTTTATATCTACCAGCACACAGTAAGCATATAGAACCTTTTAATATCCCTTGGTGAAAGATTGCAAGGAAAAGCTAATTGTGTTAGTTACGCTTCCTAAAGAAACGAGGCTTATGTTATCATACAGTTTGTCCATCTGTCTCTCTGTTGTTGCTGTCCCCGGAGTTTGTTGTTTAGTCATAACCAAGTCTGACATATGTAGAGTCTCAGAGATTAGAAGTTCCCACTCATTTTCTATGAATGAGTTCCTGGTTACAGCAACAGCCCTTCAAGGAAGAACCATTGTAATACAGTACTTTCCAGGAGGAAACAGCCAGCTGGACAGTCAGCACACACACATTTAAGTTTAAGTACGTTCGGACAGTCAGCACACACACAGCCATAAGCCTGCCATAGCATTTGCCAAATATGTTGAAAATGCAGGAGGAGTGAAGATAGCAAGGAGTATGTGGGAAAGACTTGCGAGTATTGCGGAGAGGGTTAAGGAAAGGTGAAACGAGTCTTCATCTTTTATGTTGCTGATGAAACAGCCATATATGGTTTCGTGTATATGTGTTTGCACCTCCGAAGCTTTCCCCTTTTTCAGGAATGCCACAAGTCCTAGATACATTTCCTTATTTTTCACGTCATTTCCATAGTTGGTCTTCTTAATGAAACTATGTCTGCTAATGTTTGTGAGTGGGAATATGGAAGCTTAGTTGCGACAAAAATGAGGAAGTATGTATTTGCATTATCATGAGAACATTATAGAAAAGTATATGCATAATCCAGCTGACACTACAGTTCCTCATAGAGGGCAGTGCACTTGAATAGTCTAAGTGCTTAAAATGCATCCAGTGAATACATAAATACTTGAAAAGAGATTATATTTTATCGCCAGGCACATGGTGAAGGTTGCTTCAGACAGAGTTGCTTAAAAAAGGTTTGAAGACCAACGCCTTTCATCTTTTTTAATAAGCTGTTTTAGACAAAACTGATATTCACAGGGTGAAGGGGAAGACTTTCAGCATTGCTAAGAAATGAGCCACAATCCCGGATATTCAATAGGAAAGCCAGCTTGTCAGGCTGTCATAGAAGAAGCAGCAGACTCTGCATGCAGCCAGTTAGCCTGCATGTAAGCTGCTTAACTACCTTCTCTGCAGTGCTGTACATTTGAGATTAATGGTAGGCGCAGGAAACTTAAAGTGAAGATTTACCAATGAACTGAAATGCTGAATGAATTATCTCATAAACAAAACGGTATTCTCTAAAGCTCCAAATTCCTGGAAGGCCTATGCTAATGCCAGGGAGAAAAAGAATCAGAACAAGCATCCAAGAAAATAATTGAATTCTTTCATAAGTAATTTCTCAATCAGCAGAACGTTTAACTTTTATATGTGTTAAGTTGCAGTTTTTCAATTGAGAAACACATAACAGAGATTTTAAAAAGTCCTTTCCTGGAGGAAAAGCAATCTTCTTTTTCTGTAAGACAAAAGTCTGGGTCTGAAAAATTGGGTAACACAGCTGAAATAATTCAAGGCTACACCTTGCCAAAACTTTGCTTGGCTAACAACCTGTGTCCTTTTAGGTGAGTCCAAAAATCTTAGTCCTTAAGCTTCTGTCTGCCTCTGCAATCACATGAAAATCTTGAAGACAGATATATGAGAATGTTTGGGAAACTAACTCTCACTTACTTTGTCAAAGTCAGGAAAAATCTTGGAAATGACTTAAACTTCCACCAGTGGAGTTACTGAGCACTTCCTTGTCTATTTGTAGAATTATCCTTTTCTAGACGATACCAAACATCTAGTTTTTTTTCTTCGTATGTCCTGTTCCTTTACTGATCTTGCCTAGAAGTCCCCAATGTGTCGATGTGCTTTCCTTACACCAAGAGCTGCACACCGGAAGGAGAGGAAAACCTCCTTTATTTCTTCATGTGTTAGTATTTAGCATATTCAGCTAGGAAAAAAGGGGAATCAAGTTCTTCCTTCGAGCAGATTTTAGCAGAAAAATGCCGTTCTTTAGGCCTTTCTTATATTTGGCTTTATTATCCCAATGGGTGCCATTCCATTTTATATTTTTTAAAAAATGAAATATTTAAGAATTCCCTGATGTATGATGTAGAAAGTTCAATGAAAAGATGAGGTCATATTTTTCTAGTTAGTAGAAAGCACTAAACACGATCTCTCATCCTGTGTGTTATAACCCTTGAAAGAAGACAATGAGCACTGTTGGAAGGGAAAGGACAGACTAGACATGGCAAAGTGACTCAGAAGAGAGAGTAAAGAAAGCCCTGAGCTAGCACTGACACTATCTGCAGCATCCACATAGCACACCACATCACTATCTGGAAAGAGTAGGTGGAGATAGCAAGTCTGAGGAGATTCTGCGTACAGAAGCACTGCAAAGTGCAGAGCGATGTTATCTTACTAGTGGTGTATCAAATACGTTTCGTTGTTCCTCCTACTCTTGCTCTAAAGCATTCCATAACGTATGTGAAGGGCTGACATTCTTTAGTCACTAACTGCTCATTCTATTTTTAATACAAAATTACTGTGGTATCTTATTTAATGTGGTAATCAATGTAATTTAATCAAAGTTAATCAGTCAGCGTAGGGATTCATGCTGATGCAGCTCGACCAGTTCTGGTTCCTGAGCATCCCTGTCAGCAGCAGGATGGCTTTTCAGCCCTTGGTGTAGCAATGCCTCAGGCACCTGAAGCTTTGTGGCAGGAGGACCTGTCTCTGGGTTTGTCCTCCAACACCTACACAGCTTTTCCGGGGAGCCAAATCCCTAATCAGAACGCTAGTTGGATCCGCTGATCCTTCACATTGTGACATCTAAAGACCCATGCTCTGTGTAGGCAGCTCAGGAATTTAATGGAAGCTGTGGTGCACAGAAAGTGCCAAATTGACTTTACTGTTTGTGTCTTTTAGGTCTCCACTTTCACTAAATGATCTATGTTTTGTTTAGAACCTGCAAAAGCACTGGGCCATGAATAGATTTGCAGCTTTATATTTCTTAGTACTGTTTGCATTGTTGGGCTTTCAGTTGTAGTATGAACATCAGCATAATTTAAAACATAGCAGTTGAAAACTTTACAGACTGCAGCGCAAAAAGACTTATGGCTCTGGAGAAAGTAATGTCTCCAAAATATATGTGAGATTGTATCGAGAAAACAAAAAAAAACCCCAAACTCTAATTTACTTATAAAGACACATTTTTTGTACTCTAGGAATTTTGCATTGAATGAGGTTTGTTCTACAGTAATGACAATCACAAACACTTTAAGAGTGTCGGACACTGGAGTACATATTATTGCTTGACACCATCAGTGTTTGCCCTTGCTCTACTGGGGAACAGATTCATGAGACTACTTACAAGATTAAAGATTGGCTGCGTATTTGTGGAAGGGCCAATTGTCAGGGAATGAAATGTAAACTTCTCTATATGCAAAAACATTATTTATTTGTTTACTTTTGTATTTTCCTAAGTAGCACAGGTTTCCCTGAAGATTTCAAAAAATAGCCATGGGATTGTGAAATACTGAATGAATCCTTATAAATTTTGGTCTACTCTTCTTAAGTAAAATTCTATCATTTCCTACACAAGAGAAATAGGTGAAACAGCATTGAAGATTTCAATGAATCGTTTGGAAGATAAAAATTACGACTAAGACCTGAAGGTATTGTCTCATTTTCTTCATAGAGAAGCATTGCTGAGAAGCATAGGCAATGGTGTTGCCCTACCAATTGCGTAACAAACGTGTCCTACAGTTGTTTGTCTTGTGTGCTCTCAAGAGAAATAAACTGAATTATCCTTCACTAATTCTATAACTTTTTTCCTAAATGCAACATTATGTGCATGTTGAATCTGAGACATGCTTTTAAAATATTAGGAAAAGAAAAAGAAAAAAAAAACCCTAATCTCTCTTCGAGGCTTGTAGTACAATTTCTTTCACTATGTCCCTGAGTTCTAAGGCTTCCTTGATCTCTGTGTATGGAGGGAATAGATCACCTTACGCGGATTTGTGGTGAGTTCAATGAAGAGTACATGGATGTAGGTCGTATGGTTAGGTTTTTTGTTTACACTTTTTTAAATTAGAGGATTTTACTAACCAGTTATGTAACTAGTACCTCACTGGAATTGACTCCACCTGGAGTACTGCGTCCAGTTCTGGAGTCCCTGTTACAAGAAAGATCTGGACGTACTGGAACGTGTCCAGAGATGGGCCATGAGGATGATCAGAGGGCTGGAGCACCTCTCCTATGAAGACAGGCTGAGTGAGTTGAGGTTATTCAGTCTGGAGAAGAGAAGGCTCCGATGAGACCTTATTGTGTCCTTACAAGAAAGCTGGCGAGGGACTTTTGAGGATGTCGGGTAGTGATAGGACAAGAGGGAATGGATTCAAACTAGAGGAGGGGAGAGTTAGATTGGACATTAGGAAGAATTTCTTCACCATGAGGGTAGTGAGACACTGGAACAGGTTGCCAGGAGAGGTGGTGGAAGTCCCATCCCTGGGATTTTTTAAAGCCAGGTTGGATGGGGCTCTGGGTAGCCTGGTCTAGTGGGAGGTGTCCCTGCTCATGGCAGGGGGGTTGGAACTCAATGATCTTCAAGGTCCCTTCCGACCCTGACAATTCTATGATTCTAATTTCTACTGAATTGACATGGGAAAACATTTTTGTATTACATAGTTTCAACCATAATAGCAGTTGTATTTTTAATTTAGGATTTGTAACAATTTAAAGTTCTGTTGAATTACAATGATCACGGAAATTATTTCAGCCACCTGTAAGAAAGAAATGACAAGTTTCCATTGCCAGTAAATCTTGCTAGAAATTTTCTGGCAAAATACTTGATTGTTTTTTTTTTCCATTAAATGGGTTTATTGACAAGTCTGAGACTGATTATAATGATTGATTTCACTTATTGATTTTAACACCCTTTACACAAAGTGGGAAAGCAAATACATTTTTTTTCCAGCTTTTATGGTGTAGTCCTTATAACAAATATATCTGATTTTATTAGAGCATTTATTTATGCTAATTATAATAAAGGAAGAAGCACCCTAACTTCATACTAAATATTTCAAAGCTGCCAAAACAAAATATTTTGAGTGAACTGAATTGATATTTTCTCTTAATTTTGGCTTGCAAAATTATGATGCTTCAACAATTCAGGAAACGAATATTATCCTCTTTTCAGTCTGCATATCAGTTTCCAAACTAATGCTACTGACGAATTATCAGAAGTGAAGAGCAGGACAGATGCTTAACAGGCATCAGAAATCAATGTAGAAATAGTGCAGAGAACAGATTCTTGACACTGAAAACATATGCATGAGGCAATGCAGGCCTGCCCTCTCCTTGCCTGATAGCCAGCTTGGGAACCAGCTCTGGTTTTACACGGTAATTGTTCACATGGCAGCTGCTTGTCCCCTCCATTCCTTTGTTATGTGTCTCATTTTGCTGATATTCATGAAAAGGCTGTCTCAAGCAAGATAAAACATTGACTGTCCTCATCTCTGCACTCAGGCAAAGTCCTTCTAGCTCATAATCTTGATGCAGCTTTATTGGAATGCCCGTAGCATGCCTTTTCATTTCATGGCATTTTTAATCTTAATCCGGTATTTAATTCTGAGGCCTTTTTTCTGATTTGAGATCTAAATATTTTACATCATTAAGGAAAGTTAAATAAATCAACACTGCTAAAGTAAGTTACACAAAATTCTTAGAACTATTTCATTTATTTTTCATTTATCTATTAAAAATCTTAAGTTCTTCTGTCAGATATCATATGTATTTCAACATAAATGTTAAAATCAATGTTCTACTTCATACAGTCTTCTCAGGTTCCCTTAAATAACTACTGAAAGAAATATTGAAACATCATGGTATGTATACAAATAAGAAACTGATAATATACAAGTGCACTGCAGCTTAGATATTGAAAAAAATTGTGCACATTATTCATGAAGCTTTCATGCGGTACGAGTACACTAAGTAGACTTTTCACTGGGGGGTTACAACTTCTAGTGCCTGTTTTTACATTTGGTGTCTCCAAGGTATACAATAGCACAGCTGCAACATTCTCAGGTATAGGGGGAAGCCTCTGGCTCTACCTTCCAAGATGTAAGTCAGTAAATATTTTAAATTAGCTATTATTAGTTTCTTAAATCTTGCTGGTCATGTGCTTCTTCACAATGGGACCTCAGAATAAATGTCAGGAATAATTAGCCGACATTTGGTGAAAATCCCCAAAGAAAGAAATGTTATTTTTTAAATCTCTCAGTGGGAATTTTAGAAATATTTCATTGTATTGTCCTTTTATTGCATACAACTGAAAATCTGCATTGAACTGAGGTCCATGGGTTTCTTTGCTTTCTCTCTTCTCTTCTCTTCTCTTCTCTTCTCTTCTCTTCTCTTCTCTTCTCTTCTCTTCTCTTCTCTTCTCTTCTCTTCTCTTCTCTTCCCTTCTCTTCTCTTCTCTTCTTTTTTTTCTTTTCTTTTCTTTTCTTTTCTTTTCTTTTCTTTTCTTTTCTTTTCTTTTCTTTTCTTTTCTTTTCTTTTCTTTTCTTTTTTCTTTTCTTTTCTTTTCTTTTCTTTTCTTTTCTTTTCTTTTCTTTTCTTTTCTTTTCTTTTCTTTTCTTTTCTTTTTTCTTTTTTCTTCATAAGGAAATGACTGGGAATGCGCAAATATGTTACTATGTAAAAGGGAGGCTTCTCTGGCAGTTTTATAAATCATACTTTGATGTCCTTAGTTTTTGTAGCAAGTAGCTGACAAACATTTTATTCTGAAATTTACTTTGTATTCATTTGTCTCTTTCTTAGCCTCAGAAGAAAAAAATCAATTACATCATGTCATATTCTTTTTTTTTTGTATTATGGATATTTGCTTTTGATCCCGTTCCTAAATCCCGATATTATTTATGCAGCCCTACTTCATTCTCCATAAACTTAAACATACGAGGTTTAAGATACACCTTGTGCTCATTACGTCTTTGCATAGAAGTAAATTTCACTGACAGTCAAGGTAAAAATTCATATTATGCAAATGTCCACTCTTGATTGACATGCAGAGATGATGAAGAAATATATGAAAGCCATGAAGAAATAATAATCTTAACAATAACACTGAAAATCATTCTAGAAGATAGCAATCTGAATCCAGAGAAAAAAGAAGTCTGTGGTATTATGAGTTTAAAATTATTCATGCAACTCAAATGTTAATGTTTTTCTTAAACATATGAAACTGTAACTATTGTGGAGATACAGGTATATGGATATATAAACCAAATGTATGAGTCTTTAGACACTTAGGATAGCTCCAAAACCTGACTAGTTTTCATATTCAAAACATGCCATCTTCACCTTTAAAAACTGTAACATTCCTTGGAAACGTGATTCTACAATGAGCTGCAAATGTTTGCTGTAGAAACACAAGTTATAAAATAATCATCACGAATTGGGTGGCCAACAATCTCATCCTCAGATCCATTTCAGTCATTAATGTTCAGACAAAATCAAACTCTCTGATACCTGGCTATGTTCTCAAGTTAGGATGCCATTATTTATTTATTTTTTGCTAAGTGTCCATTTGTTTCCTTCTCTCTGACTTATTTCATATTTTTTGGAGCTGTGACTACAGATATTCTCTATGGGATTATTATTCATTTTATTTTATACATCACATAATAATAATCCTAAGAAATCATTAACAGGTAGCTATGATGAGAAACAACGCTGACCATTTGGTATCTGCAAACGCACGTAAAGCAGCGCACCGTGGAGATGCAGAAGGGAATTTGCTATGGGCTAAGACTAAGGTCTACATTGGCTGAGAAGAGATGAAAATTTCACCTTTGCATTTACTTTGACCTCTCTCAGAAAGCTACAGTGAACCATATTTACGTTAATGGGGTGAAAACATCTGCAGCAAATCTCTACTAGCTTTATGATATTCATGTTTTGCCACTGGGATGCAAATGATACACATAGTTCTTTCAGGTTGCTATTTTTACTTTATCCTCTCCTTTCTTTTCTTTAAATTAGTGTCCTCATCATGTGTCTGCAATTGCAAGCTTAGGGTTTTTATCACAATTCAGAAATTCCACAGGAAAATATAAAAAAGACTCTGTGTGTGTGTGTGTGTTTGCGTGTGTGTGTGTGTGTTCAAATTACAATTTTTTTCTTTTCTGGTCTCCAATGAAACATGCAGAATATAGGTCAATGGTGAAAAAATGAGGCTGGTCGTGCTCTCCTGGGTCACCATGGCCAGATATTGTCAAACTAGGAACCACGTAGGTTATGTAGCAATATCAGTTGTGTCAGTAACACACTAAATGGGAAAGATTGCTGCTCATTTGAGAGCTGTCACTACTTCTTGCAGGAAGGCTCCTGTTCTGTACTCTCGTGTGACTCAGAGCTGGGTTATTTCTCACTTCTGTTTCACTCTGCAATTTCCTCAACCACTCAGTATTCCAAACTGGATCTGCACTGGTTAGGTGTAATTTGAACTCAAACAGTGCTTCAAATTTAAGCAGTCTCAAAGCCAGCCTAGGGAAGATCTCAGATCCTGGCAAAAATATGAACAGCTAATTCCTTGACTTCTTTGGGGGTGAAGGAGGAGTGTGGGTTTTTTAAATAGAGCATTCACCTATCCCAACTTTCATGCTGTTTATATATATCAGCATTGTATGGGGTGTGTGTGTACTGTTGTATGAATATCTTTCCAATGTGCAAGATTCTGCCTTCTTCCAAACAGAATGAAAAAGGAAAAATAAATCCCATTGTCCATGTCACAGATCTGAACTGAATTGTTACCAAAATTTACTTACGTGAAAACCACATTCAAATTCTTTGTTTTGATCCTTCTGGGGGGTGTGTGTGTGTGTGGCAATTTTCCTTCCAGATAATGAAGCAAGAGACTTAACTTTCAACCTGTCCCAAATGCAAACACTCCTAAATGATTTGCCAGTACCTGTTCTATATTTATACATACCTAATGATAGTTACCTATTAGTGATCGGGAACGTGATTACTGAATAATGTTCTACTTCAGCCATACATGCCAGAGTACAATTACATTGCCTCTTCTACTGTACTCATTGACCTACTTTAAGAATTTATAGAATAAGTGGAATATCATACATTGTTTTTATTGCCTGAACTTTGAAGACTTTTATTTTTGTAGGAAGAATATGTAAACTATTGAAGAAAAAAAAAGCAAATACACATTCCTATTATTTTTTTATTTATACAAATGAGATAAAATTGAGTGCTAAAAGTTTGAATATTTAAGCAAATATTGCTATTTCAAGTAAGAATAAAAAATATCATACTGTTTTTAAACAGTTTGGGGAATGACATATACCGAAGGAAACAGAAAATTCAGGATATCTGAATTTAAAGTGTTTTTCCTCTAAGAATGAATAGTCTATAGAATGATAGATCTTTCTTGTGATATTTTAAATTACAGATATCATGGGAAAAGAAAAAAAAAAAAGTATTAAAAAATAAGAACAGGGAAAACCTGAAAGCCCTCTGGTTTTCCACAACATAGCTATAAAAATGTTCAAGCAACCAGCTGGTCAAGAAGAACAGTTATGTGCAATGCTGGGGATCACGTTAAGTAAGCAAAGCCATATTTGAAATTCTGTGAAAAATTTGGTCATGAGAGACCCAGCATACCTTCCCTAACGTAATCTTTCATGAAGCGTAGTCCCAGGCTGCTCTGGTATTTCTTGCAGAAGGCAATCTGGCAGCTGTAGGTGTGATGTCTCATGGCTATAAAGCAGGAGATTATGGTGGAAAACTTAATAAAAGGACAGCAGAGAAATGAAGCGAGTTGAAAGGCTCTAACTGGCTCATCCTCTCAACCAGACAGTGGAAAATCAGAAGGGAGGAAAATTCCACCAATTTAGAGATGTTATGAAATGTTCCTAAGGATGTTCTAAGTAAGGAATCTAACATCTGTAATGAAGGTGAACCTTTACAAAACACATATTTGTGTGTAAAAAGGCAGAACTTGGTAATATGTCTCAGCCATTTTCCTGGCATTGTGGATCCTGGAATACCAGGATCCCCTGAGATGTAATCTTTCCTTGATGCCCAGTCTCAGCTCTACTGTACATGTTTCACAATACATGTCCACTTTTTCTAGCAGGAAATTTCTGAGGATTTTATCCATTTCCCTAACTTCTCCAGATGGTCATAAATTCTGTAAGAGCTATATTTCCACTTAGGCTGCCAGGGAAATTCTGGCTTTTATTTCACACACACAGGCAGATCAGCTCTATAGTGAGTGAGCATGATAGTGGCACATCCAACCCACCCTGCATGCCCTATGAATTCATAGTAAAGCTGATTTTTTTTGTACATTAGGCTTACTACTTCATCCAGAGATTAATTATATAACATATGACTTTAGCTCTAACTTGTTCTGGATGCAGTCGACCTTCTGCAAAGCAGGTAATGTGTGTGAAGTAAGTCCAAGGTACCTGGCACATATCAGATGGACTGCAGTTCTTCTCAGCATGGACATAGAAGGTGCAATATGTCATGGTGGAACTAAATCCATCAGAAACAACTTTTAACTTCCTTTAGAAAGGTGATTCTTCTTCAGTGGCCCCATAGACTCCTGCTTTCACTGTATGTCATGAGATTTGCATGAAGGTACAGTCAGGGCAATCAAAAACTGATCAAAAACTTTAGAGACATTTCTAATGTATATTTCTGAGAGGTATGGCAACAGTTTTTAACTTTCCTTAGCAGCCAGCCACAATCTGGAGCAAATCTTAGTTAAGAAGAAAAACCAGAAATGTTCCAACTAGGATCTAAGCTAAGGAGGAAGAGGTGAATGGGGTGTGTGGGTAGGTGTGTGCATCCCCAGAGAGTGGAGTAGTGGTGTGAAGGTCCTTGTAGAAAGCGGAGAATGGAGTTAAGATCCCACAAGGCAGTTAGAACTATAATTCTATTTAAAATGCAGTCTCGTGGAGTTCTTCTTTTACTGAGGCTTCCTTTAGTGTCACTTCTTGGTTGAGTAACTACAGTCATCAGTGTTGCAATGTGGTTCTCAGACTCGGAATTTTAAAAAAGCCTAAAGGAATCAGAGGCCTTTGAACTAAGTTAGCTCCCTTAGGCTCTACTGAAAACCTCAGGCTTAATCATTTGTTTTACTTCTTTCTTTAATCATGTCCATAATTTTTCCTTCTCACTTGAGGCCATCAAAGGGATTCCCTCTCTCTAGTCCAGCAAACTGACAAAATTTAGTCACTGGTGGAATAAAAAATGGTCTTACACTCACCTCATTCGGAGCACTATAAGCACTTAAAGTGACAGCTGTCATCTATTGTCACTTGCACTGGCGATATCCTGACATTATGTGCAAGCACTTGAATGCGAAAGCTTATCAGGTACTTAGCTTGGCATCCTTTTTTTGCTCTGCCAGAGCTGATGTGTGCTGTTTAGGTCTAACAACTACATTATTATGGTTATTGAGTAAAACAGCTGCAGAAACGAATGTTCATTTATTTCCCATTGATTTTGTAGAGATCAGGTGATGTTAAATTATAATGTCTGCAGCTTTGATCTTAGTGCAAAATGTGGCATAATTTTAAACCTATCATTTTCATTTTCTGATTTGAAACAGTCCGAAGATAGAAACTAAGGCTAAGTACAATACTCTTCACAGGCAAAGTCAAGTCACCTTACGCTAGTAAATTTAAGAAAATTTTCAAGGACGAGAATAAATAGGTTAGACAGCATTTTGTTTTACAGGTATTTGCTGTAGAAATCAGGAGAGTGGAGGAGAGGTTCACAAACCACGCTCTGAAATTCCTCTGATTTGCAGCCACCATCAGAACCAGTTCAGTTTGTCTCCTGGCAGCTTGAGTCAGTTTAGCTGACAGTTTTCTTTACAGTGGGTGCAAAACGGATTATCATCCCTTAACCTCCCCAGCGCGTGCCTCCAGGCGCTGGCAGACACTGTGGGACCAGTCAGATCTGCTCTCTGAATTTACCTGGCCTTGCTGAATCCTCTAGGTTCCCTCTACTGGCATCCGATCCAGCACTGCCATTTTTGTGTCACATTTAGCCTCAAGGTACCAGCCCAGTAGTCGTTAATAATGAATATTTCCTGAGTGCAGGAATTAAGAAAGACTGATTTCCTGTGGCTTTGTGTCTTATGGCTCAATTCCTTGGTGCTAGAGGAAGAATAAGGTATGAGTGAGCAGTCCTGCTCTGGAGGTGGGATCTCCAAAGAAGATTTCAGGATGGATTCTCTAACAATCCGACCAGTGATGCATAAAAGCTCACTCTACAGGGAGCAGACCACTAAAAAATCAATTTTCATTTTCTTGGCATTTGTTTTTATGAAATCTGGAGGAATAAGAGCTCTGCCCTTGTTATGAATTAGCCAATAGGTACAAAGTTATTAATGGGCAATGGGAAAATTGATAAATCGACTCATATAAATGCATACCCAGAGCAGTATGCTGGAAGCTTCATTTCAAAAAGAAAACACGGTACGAAAATGTGATTAGAATTAAAATTTTGTTTGTGGGTGGAGAAAAGAGTTTCTTATTGACTCTTTCTGCCCCTACATATATCACCCCCTCACCATGTCCTACAACTACTTTGCAATTTCTAAAGGTCAGGCTAAATCTTAACATATGCTTTTAATTCAAGGTCTCAAAGCAGCAATTCCCAAACTAGAAAATCTGGAAGCAAGCCTGGAAATGCAGATAGAAGTGGTGTCGTGAATGGAAAAGTTTGGCAACTGTAGTATAAAGCTTACTCATTCCACCCAACCAGATTTGCAGCAAGATGTTGTAAATATTCAGTTTACAACTGAATTAAGTAGCTCCTTGCATAGATGGTCTTCAGAAAAAAGCAGCTTGTAGGGCTACGATGCCTGTTACAGTCTTCAGGTTGCAGCCATCATACTAAAATTCAAATATTTTGCAGCAGATATTTTAACTTGATCTCTGTTTAAACTCTGCTATAAGAAGAAACGTGGCACTACTCCCTTCCCCCTTCTCCCCCATGAGTACGAGCTCTTTCACAAAATGGCTTTCACATAAAGACAAGCACAGGGCTGTGCCTGTGTGATCCAACTAAAGGATTGAAGCTCTACTGCTGGTGATGTTGAAATTATCTCATAATTATTGGCTGAAATCCTGCCCTGGCAAGCAGTGGCAAAAATTCCCCGGCAGACTGTGTGTGAGACAGGGTTTCCCCTCTTGTCATAGGCTGCAGAGGGTGAATTTCTCAGTGTGAGGTGTTTGTTACTAGCATTGCTGCAGTTGTATTGTGCACGGTTCTAAGAAATTGTCCATCACTGTACTTCAGTTTAATGGGTAAAATCAGCTCTTTGGTTGTGACTCACTCTTCTCATTGGTGGTTATATGATTTTCTGTGGGCATCAAATCAGAAGAGTTTGGCAGGGATTTGTGTGAAGGAAAGGAAGGACAGAAAAAGAGAATGACCATGGACCAATCCATTACCTCCATTGGGAATTGTCTTCATAGAAAAGAAAAAAAGGGGGAAAAAAGCCTGTTATATTTAAGCAAACTAAGAGTAAATGACTGATATGCTCAAGTGATTTTGAGACCTTTATCATAAAACTGTCTACTGTTTTGACATTTAAGTCTTGAATAGTTCTGTTTTCAATCACGCATCCAACTTGCAACATTTTTATACTGCTGCTGTGCACACAGATCCTGTGAATAATTATTATAATTGCTTCACATTTGCAAATGCTCTTTGGGGACTTGAACCCAAGTCTCTCACTCCTGCTCTATTACAGGGGAAGTAGAAAAAGCAACTCCCCTAGTTCACAATAGCATTGGCAAGGAGTAGTTAACCTGAACCCTCAATTATGTGTAGAATATCTGCACATCCTGCCCAATTAAGATTTCTTTTTCCCATGCAGCAGCTTCTAAATTTTTAAATAGTTTCATTGGAATTCTAAAAACAGCAAGAGAGAAGATTAATCGTGTTAATAATTAGAAAGCTGAATACTAACATTTTTCCCTCACAGGAACTGCCTCAATGTTATTACTCTCACAGCTAACAGCAGTTACAGTCTTTGTGTAAAGAACCTGATAGACACGTAAATTGACCAGCAGTTTGTTAGAAGCTGAAAAATTAATTCTAAGGTTAAAGCAATGAGATTAAGTGTGTGTGCTTCTTGATTTGCAGTATAAAAAGGAAGGATGCAGGGGCAAGATAAATCAATTGCTCCCATGACAAACATGGTCAACTCGTCTCTTTGCTTTACTTGTGGTGTAAGGAAATATTGCTTCTAACTAAGCCACATGCTCTTGCAATCCAGTACAGGGAATTATGTGCAGCACCTCTGGCAACTGAGAATACAGGAGATGCTGTTCAGACACTCCTTTTGTGCTTGGGATAAACCTGTCTATCACTGCTCAGTGCAGGAACAGTAACTCCGAGCATGAGGCAAAAACTCCTTCTGATGTCTTCCTCCGGTAAGGTGGCTCCCAAATAAGCTTCATTTGTTAGGATCAATTTTCTCTTCCTTATGGTCTTTAAGAGGTCTTCTACATAGCAATTATCACCTAAATATTTATTTTAAAGTACCATTTTTATATCTACAACGCTGGAGATGCTGTAACTTGCTACAGTCTTGGCAAGGTAGCAAGAAAGCAGAATACGGGATGACTGCAAGACTAGTCGTCAGATGGTGACTTCAAGACCATTTTATTCAGAGCAGAAATTTGAACTAAGTTCTTCTTCTTCACTCGTGATCATACTTATCACTATTAAGAATTTATGCTTCTTTTTCTTTCTCCTCACTTTATATACAAGAAGAGAACATTAGCAGCACGGTGGTTGGCAGTGATAATATACCAGTCCATCTTCGCTGCCATCATATGCAATGAATGAGACAGGAGTTCAAGGATCATTTCTAAAGTAAAGATACCAAAGAAATACTGTACCATTATGCAGAAGGAGGATTATAATGATTGCACACTAACAATAACCTGTTTATTTCTTTTTATTTCTGCGCTTTACTTCAATAATGGTCTTCAAATTTACGGCACCAAGCATGTGCATTTTTATGTGTATATTGAGGTTTTACTTTGTTGTGTTTATTAAAAAGTTTATTTAAAGATATCTCTGGAAAAAATAATTATTTTCCTGACTACAAAATACCTTTAAAAATCAAAAAAAGTCTATCAAATCTCTCCCTCATTTCAAAGGCACAGAGGTTCACTCTTCAGATCCAATAGCACACATTAGGTAAGCACATGTATTTCCCCCCTGGAAGCAGAACTACATGAAGCAAATGATTCTGAACTGAGGTTAATAGTTCTATTCCCCACTTTTTGACCGGTTTATACTAAAATGACTGTAAATTTTAAAATGAAAAGTAATAAAAGTAGAACTTTTTTATATCTTTTTTTGACATATAGTTAAGTTCTATCAAAAAAAAGTTAATGACAACAGATTCTTTAACTATTTTTTTTCCCAGAGGACTTTTCCAAAAAGAGACAGGGTTGTTTATTTTCAAAACTTCCCAACTACTCACTAAACACTAAAACAATTAAAAACTGTGTAATATCCTAACCATCATCAATATAATCTCTCCAGAGCTACGGTGGAGTTTGAATTTTGAAACATTAATTTTGCAGCAAAGTATTTGTGATGATCAGTAAGATACAGTAGAATGAAAACCCGAAGAAACTTTTCTCTCTTCAGACCTTAGTCTTACTTGCACTTAAAGAAGGGTATTTTTTTAATGTAAATTTCTGTCTGAGATAATATATAGATAAAATTCACTGCTAAAACTGGAGAAGGAAGCTTAAATACTATTAAAGACGTACTTACCTGTATCTCTTTTTCTGGTCTGTGAATCTTTTCCATATGGAGAAATGTAATGAGTATTATGAGTTTTAGAGAAACTTGAATTTTGTGTCCCAGAAGTTTCTTATTTTTCCCAGGTTTCCCCATAGATCCAATGTGGCTACCGTAGTTACAGCTGAACAAGAGCTCAGTCTTAGATTTTTTCCTTGCAAGCGAGAGTTCTTTAGGCAAAGATAGGAGCACAAAGTCTCCATAGCTGATGATGTTTATGTCCACTGATTATTGAATTCCTTTTTATTGAAAACAATTTCTTAAGAGTTATTCTTGAGAAAAAGTTGTCCAGAATATTTTATAAAGAGTACCTCTCGGGTTTTATAATCATAGCTTAGCTACAAGATCATTCAGCGGTCCAAGTGGTGATGTTGTAAAAAGCAGAACGGACATGAGCTACATGACCAATCAGTCATGGTGGTCATGACAGGACAGTAAGCCTTACATCAGCATTTATACCTTAAACTTACATAGAAGTTTTTAATATCTAGTAGTTGCCATACTCGAATTTAAAAATGTAACAAAAATTATAATTATGAATTACCATCATCAAATATAATTGTACACGATCGTTTCTATCAAAGTACTGCAAGTTAATGTCTCATATTAACATATACTTCAAATGGGTCCATGATGCATTTTTATGAACTCTTTAATGTGCATTGGTGAAGAATGTAAATTGTGGAAGGGTAAGGAACTTAAGCAAAATCATTTTTGATGTTCATTTCAACATAGGAAACTCAAAAGCTGGAAGTAGTCAGGGCACTTAAACAGGTATTAAATGTTCACTAGAGTACAGTTTTTTTCTAGATTGGATGCTGCACATTACAAAGACGAGTGCTTCAAAAGCTGTCAGAACAACTAGGTGGGAAATCCAAAACTTAGTGGAAATAGCTACAGGGTAACAATTCATGCAAGAATATGAAGTTATTTCTCATATGGAAATTTGTAACTTTAATAGGTGATTATTATATTGTGTGTCTTTTTACAGTCTTTGTAATGAAAGTTCAAAGATCGAAAGGGGAAGAAGACAATTTACTTCAGTACTGCAGAAGTGGTAATTTCACAACTGACTGTGTGTGTGTATGCATACATGGAGATATATATCCCTTATAATACCAGAACTGGAAAAATATGAAATAAATTTCTTATAAAAAGATATCAAAAATTGGCAATTCTTTTTAAAGTGGTTTGGATATTGCAATTAACCCAGACAGATGTGCTGGAGGAGGACAGAGCTGTGCAGGCCTTGGGCTGCAGAGAGGGATGGTGTTGAGAGCAGAGCCAGAACAACAGTAGACTGTTACAGTAGCTGTGATCTGGAGACAGCAATGGCCCACCTACTCAGTGGGCTGAGGAAGGAAGAGAGCAGATCATGCCACGGTAGGGAGGATGACTGAGTGGTTGATACTTTATTTGCAGAGATCCTTTAGGGACAAGAATCCCAGCCCCATGTTGCCCTGAAGGAAGGAGAGCCAGTGGCTGTAGTCAAGTGAAGGGAGGACAGGGACTCCAGCCACAGTAGGAGATGGAAAGTGGTGACTTCTGCCATGAAAAATAGATAAATAAATAAATTAAATGTTTCTCCTTAGAGGTGTTTGGCTGGAAAAATGGGGTCTGGAAACAGGAGGCGAGAAAAAGGCACTGCTGGGGAGACACTGACTGATCATGCCTGACCCAGGTGATGGAGCCAGTGACTTAGAGAAGAAGTGTAATAATGGTCTTTCTATAAAGGATGATGAAAACCATCTGCCAAACAGATTTGCTGTCTAGGGAGACTTGCTGCTCATCTAGGGTCCAAATCTAGAACACTGTGGAGACCTTGCCAAGGTTCATCCAGGACTCAGGCTACTATTGATTGCTGCTTGTCCACACGGGTATCAGTGATACTGCCAAGGGACACCTTGAGTAGATCAAAGGTCACTAAATGGTCCTTGAGGCTAGAATGCAGGGCAAAGATAAACTGTTGGTGTTCTCCTCAACCCTGCTGGTCAAGGGGAAACAGTCAGACAGGAAGTGTGGATCCTGTGGATCAACACCTGACAGTATGGCTGGTGTTGCTGGCAGGGATTTGTCTTCTATGGCCATGGGAATTTCCTAATGACTAGGAAAGAGCAAATGTTACAGCTGTTTTCACAAGGGACAAAATGAAGGATCAAGGGAACAGTAGGCCAGTCTGCTACACATCACATTGCAGAAACAAAGACTAAGTATGTGCTGGGACACACTAATAAGCCATAAGTTGCCAGTAGACGAAGAGAATAAATTATCACCTGCTACTCAGCTTTCAAGAGGCTTCTTCTAGAGTACTGTGCTCAGTTTTCTCACCTTCCTCAAGTATTAGAACTACACTGACAAATTTGGGAAAGTCTAGCAGAGGTCCAATGAGTTTGGCAAATGCTTGAAGCACAGAGCATATGAAGAAAGGCTGAAGGACCAGGTTTGTTTAGCCTGGAAAAGAAAAACCTAAAGGAAATCTAAATTATTTCTTTAATAACTTGGTGGCTACAGAGAAGACTGCCAGACTCTTCTCTGAGATGCACAGTGAAAGGATAAGAGGCAATATTCATACTCTGTAGCAATGGAAATTCTGATTAGATGTAAGGAAAAAAATGTGATGAAAGTGGTTAAGCACCAGAACAGGTTGCCAAGAGAGACTGTGAGATCTGCAGCTTTGGAAATATTCAAAAGTTGACTGGAAAAAACCACTAAGCAACTTGATTTGACTTTGAGGCTACAACTGCTTTTAGCCGAGGATTACACTCAATGACCTCCAAAGGTCCCTTCCAACAAAAATTATTCTATTATCTTATATTCAGTTTATAATACACTCCTGGAAGTGGAAGGTATCTTATATGCTTTTCCAGTACAGGAATGAATCTTACGGTCAGAGATAATTACTACTCCAACTAGAATGAAAGAGCTTTCTGCATCTGAGTCTCTCTCAGACTGTTGATTAGCAGTTAGAGCTATGTATATGAGAGAATGCTCTTGTGCATGAAAGCTTCCAATAATGCAAATGTTTACAATCCTGATACAGAGAAACCATATGTAAGCAGATGATTCATGAGCTTCAAGCTTCTGTTCCCCGTTTCAATCACGTCTGATTTATGAAAAGTAAATAGTGGATCCAAACCCATCCTAGTTGTCAGTGGTCCTTGTGAGGCAGTAAATATGAATTTCAAACTGTTTAAAAATCTTTCAAAACTGCTCAGCATGCAACTGCTTTTATAGTTACATGAGCCTTTAAAATGCACATTTCCTGAAAGGCAAGCAAGCGGGAATAATTACTATTCATTTTTTTTCCCCTCAGCTTAGAGAGTTAAATTATACTCAACAGTTATTTCTCCCTAGTGCATGATACAGCAGAAATCCTTCCAGAGCAAATGCACTGCAATCACAGAATTGGCTTCAACAGCAGAAGCACTAAAAGAAGTAATACAGATTAACAAATGGATGATGTAGATCTACTTTGTCAGCACTGTTTGCCACAAGGATCTCCTTAAGCTCTGGAAATGAAGACTTCCACTGGAAAGTTTGTTTGCTCAGCCTCTGATATGTACTGAGGATCTGCCCTTCTAAGGACCCTTTTTCTCCCCACTCCACTGATTTCAGAAAGCTTGTGTTATCTTTTGGAACATGAAAAAGCTGGACATTGCAAATAATAAAACTCAAGTGTCAAGAGACTTCATCACTGTCAGCAAGACGCTTGTGATGTTTTCTCAAGGATCAACCCACACATTCATCTGTCTTTAATAAAAGCAGATCTGCCTGGCCATACCAGCTGATTTGTTCTGCTTGCTTGGAGTAAGTATAATTTGTTGTCGGTTTTGTTTTTTTTTTTTAATGGGAGGGATTTCAAGATTTATGGGTGTGCTGAGAAAACACGGGAGGAATCTGCTTGGAGGTCTGATGGGTCTCCGTGAAGTGAAAAATGTACTCAATGAAGTGCATTTATACATACCGTCCTTGGCTTGCAGTGGTGCTTTCCAAGGCTAAGCCTCACCCACAGTCTCTTGAGAAACAACTTATTTAGGAGCTTTCTTCTCCATGTGATTTGTTAATTTATGGGAACAGAAATGTTTAGGCTTGTTGCAGAAACATGAGTCACCCTATTAATAAAAGCTGCTCTGAAGTGGGAGGACTGTGGGAAATGAGACCTTGAAGTAGTGAAATACATATAGCCATACAGTGTAAAATACTTAACTTTCTAAAATTTAAGTAAGGTGTTATAATAAGGCCCTACAGCATTTTATAGCAAATTCTTGAGAAATTTAAGATGACGCTTTGCAAAAATTCAGACTAAACAGATATAAAGAATAAATCCTTTATAGAAAATGTCACCAATAATTTGATGTAGTAAAAAAAAAAAAAAAAAGAAAAATCTACGTGGATAAAAAAGAATAGTTCACCGTAATATAAGCAATTAATTGGTTAATGACAAATGCTATATACTGGTCTAACCTCATTCCTGGAACTGAATTAAGAAGTAACTGTATGTTCTTCTAGGAGAGAGCTTGAAATTACTTTGTTTTGGTCCCATCATGCCTTCATCTTGTCCTCTGACCTCAATAATCTAGAAATTAGTAGCCATTTCAGACCTGTGTGACATATATTCAAATCTCTTCTGTCATGTAAAGTAGCAGAGATTTAACCTCTGAGCAATTAAACTTCTGCACTAGTTTAGAAAGTAGTCTAGCTTCACTTTTTCCTCTTAAATATCCTGTGTTTACACAAAATGTTAAGACTTTCGCTACGGGAAGAAAGAACGATAGCTACTAACATCAAGAATAAGACTAAGGATCTCATATTTTTCCCATATAAGGATTTTGTACCTGACCTCAGCTGCTGAAGTGTTCTTATCACAAGAGGTGTGTATTGTAAAAAGAAATCATGACATCCTCATAACTGTTCATGAAGGTACCTTTCTACCAGTTTTTGGAGAAGCTGCAGATCAGATAACACCGCCATCAATAGCTGCATCAAACTGTAGATTTATTAGGGCTGAACCACCAGTTTCAAGTGAAATTTTTGAGAGGCAATCAACCCAGACAAGGAATTTGGATGTTTGCAGGACTCAAGACCACAGCTAATACCTCTGTGGTTAGTAGAAACAGTTTAGGAAGTTTTAGTTTCTAGAAGCATTGCTAGATTTAAGACCAAGCAATTCCAATGAACTAGGGATCAGGCTTCGGCACGCAGCTGAAACAGGATTTGATTTAATCCTGGCTATGTTACAATACAATTTACAATGTTTAATAGCACATAACATGGATTCTGTGTACACAGTGCATATGCTAATAGGCATGTTTAGTTTTATGTGTCAGTAAAGAAAACAAACTGGATTATGACATTAATTACAATCCCTCTTCCACCTAAATTAGCCTTCTAATCTTAATTACTTCTATTGTTCTTTCCTTTCTAAGTGTATAGGTGGACGCCTATCCACAATTGTTATTTTAACTAGTCTCCAGCTGTAAAGCTCATGCCTAACACTTCTTTTTGTATCTTTAATTTATTGTCTTGCTAGTTATGCTGTAATTCGACAGCACACAGGGTGTTATTAAGGGTACTGAACCTGTTTTCATATAATCCAGCCTTTTAAAATAGATGTTATTGACCTTATTGACTTAATATTTGCACTAAAGCTACTGCTAAGTAAAGAAGTGGAGAAAAAATGGAAAATAAAAGCTAGATCTATATAAGAAAAATGGTTTAGCTAAGTGTTTGCTATCTGAAATTGATATTCGGTGTTGATGGAAGAGTAAGTCTTTCAGTCTAAGGTGTATGTAGGATATCTCCAGAAGTTAGTGACATAGTATCATGTTTGTAAAAGATGTAAAAGGTAGTCTACTGAGGAGTTAGATAAACTGTACAGGCTGTGAACAGAAGTCTGCTTACACCATCTGCATTAGTGAACCCTGATTTTAACTCCAATGAAGGATAAATTCAGTTGTGCATGTCCCTGTGGAACAAAACTTTGCAGTTTGATCAGTGACAGTGCAACACGAAAGCGCAGCTCAGATCTGTCTGAGAAATTGAATATAGTCAAACCTCTAGGAGAGCCAGGAACAGCTGTAGGTCCTTTGTACAACGGCATGTGACACTATGTCTATGCCTACACATTCAGCAGAGGATGGCTACAAAATCTCTTGAGAAAGATACAGGATGAGTTTTTGCATATATCTTCCAACTGGATTGGCATCTGTCAAGGAATATACTGACTTTCAAGAAGAATTCCACAGGGATCATAATATGCAGGAAAACAACTAGATGTTTAGCACAGAAGAAATTTGGGGATTGCTTGTTCATAGGCACCTTCTGTGCTTCAGTCACTAACTATTGCATGCTAATTCTCTCAGAGGATTTTTTTTTTATTTTGATGATTCTTGTCCAAGCAGCATTCACCTAATTTTGAGCTGCGCATGGGCACTGATCTTTAACTGTCTACCAGTGGTGGCCACAGATTAGCAGCCTCCAGGAAGACAGTCCAGAGAACATCCTCAGCTGGCTTAACATTAGCATTTTCTAAAGCCAATGGTCAACACAATGACAACCAGAAATACGGATTTTGTACTTCATTCTAGGCAGTGGGAAGGTGATCAGAGACAGTCATTCAGGCACAGACACAGAATAAGGAGAGAGGGCAAAAAATAAATAGGTGTCAGCTACCAGCTCTCAAGTTCACCTCAGGAGGAAGTACTGTTTACTGGGTTTACCCAAGTCAACTGTCATCTAGTGCTCTACTTTCAAATAGTGGTTTGTTGCACATTCTAATTATTTTACTCTCATTTGTTTAGAAAAAATGCGCTAAGCCCAGTCCCTATTGAAGCACAACTTCGTTGGAGGTCTGCCACAAGGTAACATTAATTCCAAGATCTGTCAGACTAGAAAGTAAAAAAATATTCCAGTGGTGCTTTTAGTTGTCTCCGTTGTGACCCTGCTGCCCCTAATGCAGTATTTCATTCCATAGAGTGCTGTGAAGACGCAGACAGAGAGATTAATCTCTGCCAAAGATACGATGTTGTCCAATGAATACCCCACATATGTCCCATAAAGGGGCATAAACCTTGTGAAGGCCTTACGAAAACACACTGCACGGGAAGGCAACCAGTAAACCCCGGTAGGAACATTTGAAGTAGCCACTGAACATGCAGGGGAGAGGGAGGTAGCAGGTTTTTAAGAGACCCACAAAGAATGGAGGGGTTGAGATAATTTTTTTCATGCCCATGCCTTCTTTCAAGTACCGGAGTACACCAGTGCAAGTGCTGTAAAAGCAGGTTAGACCAATATCCTTCTACATGTAGTAGGTACATGTGGAAGTAGATACAAGAAACTTTCTCTATTTAGCAATCTTGGGAGGAACAGAAAGAAATAATTTACTTTGGTTAATTTTTCTCTGAAAGGAAATCTCCTTAAAGAGCATTTCACACATTTCAGATTTGCACACGGTTTCTTTTTTCTTTTCTATATTTTTTTTTAGCGAACATGTTCCTCGTCTTGGTGAATGTTTAGGGAAGAAGTAAAATCCAACCAGTCTGACATTTAAAACCAAATGTCTCAAGGTAAGCATAAGAACAGCTGTCAGTAAGAATTAGCAGGAGCCAGCACTTGAGATGAGGTTGGTATTTGACAGTGTTCATGAATACTACATTTCACACTGAAGATGTTACCTTTAGGTTTCCCTTTTCTTTTTAAGCAATGTCTGGCCTTATTCACCCTTTTAATGTTATGAAGTGGTACAATATTTTATACATGACAAGCAGGAGGGAAGAACCCTATCATCATTCTCCCGTGTACGTGTTGTAACATGAATTAATGTAAGGAGGGAAATATTCATCCATTTCATGAGGACAGCTGAAACATTTGCTGCCAAAATTCCTTGCCTGTCATTTATTACTGACATTGAGAACATTTTTTACGCACTCGTGAAAGAGCTTTTCAAAAAACATTGAAGTTTATGAATTGCCTGCAAATTTGCAGCTGGTAAAGGCGAAATTTCAATACCTTGCAGGGCTCACGTTCCTCTGTATTTTTGGAGGAAACTTTCTGTACGTTTAAATTGCCTTACATGGCAATTTAGATTTGCCCATAATGTGTTATATGCTCGGTGACGTTTTACTGTTGCTATTATTACAGTTAGCAGTTAGGTCAGTGCATATTTATGTCTCCAGCAGAGCAACTCAACCAAGTAGGGGGAAACCTTCTGAAATTCGACAAGGTTTCCAAATTCCTTTTGTAAGAAGAGTAAATATTCTGTGATCTCTAATGCAACCTACTGTTAAAGAACAGGAAAAACTTGTCAGGCCACAGTCTAATTACCATTTTCACAGTAGGATTTAACTCTGCAGTGCACTAAGCTATTTTGACAAATTTTCTCTGATTCAAAGGGAAACAGGATCTTCTTAATTTTCTCAAGGTTGATAGTAGCCTACAGAATTAAGCTTATTCCAGGACAATTGCTGCAATAAGCCTGAAATAATGTGAATACCAACTCTACAGCATGTTCAGTATCTCATTAATTTATTTTGAAATTGTGTTAGGCATATACATAAATATTTTAGAAAACCTAAATAAAAACCTTTATTAACCTGTGGTTTCATTAAATCTCTTTAGTTTTTGAAGGTTTTTTACACAGTTTTAACAGAAAAAAAATGTGTAAAATGTCAGTGCAGGATAGAGCGGTCAATATGTATTTATGTCAAAGAGCAAATCAAACCAGAAAACTTTCCTTGAAGAAAAAGGACTTCAGGATAAAACCCAGGAATTTCCTGCAATAAAAGGTTTCCAGCTACAAAGGGAAGACTTACCAGAATTGGCACTTTCCAAAAGAACATATCAGATTTGACAAAACTATCACATGGAAATGTTTCTTAAGCTCAGGCTGTAAAAGCCAGAGAGAGAGAGACATGGGATGTATAAGCAAGATCATTCCCTAGCCCCGAAGAACAAGTGCATGGCTTACTGTCATCTACTCCAAAGCTCACTCTTCCCTGAAAATAGTCACATGCCTCCATACTATCTATTTGACACCAAACTATGCCTGGGCACTGTTTGAGAGAGTAAGAAGCACCACACACAAAAAGTATGTGGTGAGTGTCCTATTAATTGAACAGTAAAGATGCCCACGTCTCTCTCGTTGTTATCGGATCAAAAGGGATTAGCTATATTCAGAACATATTCTATGTTTTATTCACAAACACAACGTAAATGTTGTTTCCTGAACATGTGTCTAGCTGTAGAAATATACTTTGTAGCTCTTATCAGTGTGAATGAGAGAAAAATAAAATGCAGAACTATGGCTCTCTAAGTCTTTCATTCCCTTTCTTTCCCATTTCCTAAGTACTATATTTTACAGCTTTCCTGACTTTTGGATCTAAAAGATCTAGATAATTACCACAAAACCAGATTTTGTTGGATGTGATATAGATTTCTTACTCTTTTTCCAAGTATGTCAGAGCCGGTACGGCTGTGCCGGTGTGTGGCTTTTTCACACAGACCTCAAGGGAGCAAAGTACTTCCAAATATATCCATTCTTGCTAGTGTATTGCCTTTTACAACTGTTAGCTCCTTGCCTTCCGTATTCTGGTATAGTTTCTGCCAGATAAAAGTGTCTATTGAAATTGGTTCTTTCTCACTTCTATAGTTTCTCACCTTTCAGCTTTTTCTTCTCACTGGCAGCTGTGTGCAGCTACTCATACAGGTTTTTTGAATACTCCAAAGTGGTTTTTGAGAATTTCAGTTGGAAAGGATGGGAAAGGTGGGTCTCAGGGGGTTTCGGGGAGTGCTACCTTAGTGACAATACCAAAGTGAAGAGTTCATGTTGGTATAATTTTAAATACATTTTAATTTTCTTGTGTTATTTAACAGAAATTCATATTCTGATCCAGCAGCAGTAAAGCAAGAATCTATTTTGTTAAAATCCGGTATCTGCCAACAGGCTTTGCTCATAGAATATATACACTTGTCTTTCACATGACTAATGCACACCCTCAAAGTTCAGTTAAGGATGAAATTCTGAGCTGAAATGAGATCTGGACTATTCTACTGAATAAGCCTGTCAACACCAAATTTGTTTTACATATATTTTTTTAAAAAATAAAACCAATTTTTTGTTTTTTTCATTATCCATTCAGTATTTACAGGCACATTTAATAGGGTACTCTGTTTATCTGAGAAATGAGGATTGACTATAACTTCTTTGAACCTTAAAACACCTTCTGGAATTAAGGCCTAATTATCTAATTCTACATTTTTCAAGGGCATTCTGTGTTTCTGTGATTGCAATATCATGATATGAAAAATTAAGATGTTCTCACTTTCTTCTCCACCCCAGCTCTGGCCAGTACTTTTCTATTTTCAATTAACAGTTTGCTGCCCCTTCAGTTGTGATGTGATAAAAGTTTTGGGAGTGGAGGATGCTGTAGATAGAATCACTAAAACCTCTATGTTAAACTTCCAGGAACAATAAGAGAAGTACATAAGAAATGTAATAAGTAAGTAAGAAATGTAATAAGTTGGCCTTGCACAAAAGCTGTTGATTTTGAAACTAAAATAAATAAGAAGATAAGTGCATGTTGCACATACAATGCTTCAAGGCTTCTTAAGGATAGCTAGCACTTTTAAGTACATTCAGGACAGAAAAGCAACGAGATTTTTTGAATATCAAATTCCGTGGAAAATGTGGAAAATGGGGGAAGGAATAGAGTCTGCAAGAATCAGAAGACACAAAGAGATTGCTGAAATCTCCACTTCCCATTCTTCTTGTCACAGCATGTCTTTTTTTAAGGTCATACCCTCCCAAAAAGTTGAAAGATATACGGAAGTGTTCTTACAAAAAACCCAAACATTTTCTAAATAAACGATGCTATTTTTCTCCCATTGTGAGTGTTTTTCAAGGTGAGATTGATATGCTTATACATTTTCAATAGGAAAATAAGATTAACTGTAAACATGTGCTTTACTGGGTGCAGCATAAGCATAATTTCTACAGTAATTTCTGATTAGAATATACATCAGTGCATATTTGAGCTTACTGTAGCTTCAAATATTTAAGTAACCCTCTGGGAAAGGTCATGGTTTTCCAAAATACTCATCCAGAACTCCCTCTCATGCTCACACTAACAGCAAATACTCCTCAGTAGACGTTTTGGTTTCCCCTTCTCCCTCACATCCCTTTAGCGATTTACAAGCAACTAAATAGCCCGATGACTGTTATGGCAGGATTTATGTTCTTCCAGTTTGCCACAGTTATATGGCTTGAAATGAGACGGTCAGCTTGCAGCACTGTATCTCCAGCTTGCTGAGCATCGAGCTCCTCTGCAGTGCCATGGCCCCATCCCGAGCACTGCTGGTTGCTATGGAAGCAGCACAGCACAGCACTCTGAAGGACTGGGAGATGCTGTGGGACTATTCATCATTTGGTAGAGATGTATCGGTGCTCTGATGTAAACTTATACCACATACAATTTCATTGGGACCAAGTGGTCGTATATCCTTTGCTTTCTGGAAACCATGAGGATTATAATTTTTGCTTCCTAGGAGGGTGTGTAGGAAGAAGAGATTGTGAACATCTGGATCCATTTACTTCTGAGCTTCACTGTTTCTCCATAGTCTTGGCTTTTTTTGTATGTAGTAGGACAATATTTCTCTGTATACTTTGCCACGTTTTCAAGCAGAGGTAAGAGAAGGAAAAGGTGGGTGAGATGGCTGTCCCCACGCTGAACATTCCTGACAGTCCCCAAAATCATCCCCTGCTTGGCAGGCTGGCAACTCAGGAGTGAGACCTGCTCAGAGCCAGCCCTTGGAGGCTGCTTCAGCTCTGAGGCTGCAGTCTTTTGTAGTAGGGGAGACCAAACACAAGCTGATACGTTGTCACAGCGACAAGACACTTTTCAGTCGATTGCAAAGGTCACATCTTGAAAGGGATCAGATTTACTGCATCCTAATCCTTTACTGAGTATCCTAAACTCAGTTGTCCAAAAGGAGAGAGTTTAAGCCTGCTAAAGAGTATTCCTTAAAAATCTGTATAGGTAAAGGTGAGAAATTATTTTCTTAACATCACAGGTAGGAATTAGTTTATAGGATAAAATGGCAGGAGTGTCTATACGTGAGACAAGTATCTGAGCTGTATTCATTGAAGGTCTCATGCATATCCTCTTCCCAAAGCTATCAAGATAAAAATAAAGCAGTATTCTGTTTTTGATTCTAGAATTTGTCAATTAGTTAATGTCAACAGAAACCATCCCGTTCAATTACATCCATCTAAAGATTAGATATTTAGGTTAAGACTCTTTCTGGAGTTGGCACATAGAACACTTTCTCAATCAATCAGAACTAAAATACAATATTTCTGGAGTGTGATCCCACTTTCTTTAGATGCTTTTTTTGGATGGGATGGTTGATGTCTGAAGGATCCTATCTCACATCCTTGACTACATACAGACGAAGTGTGAAGACTTGTGCCAACAGGCAACGGTTCATTTATCTATCTAAATTAACATGACCAGAAGTCTGCATATTTCCTCTTAATAGTTATCACGACAGAAAAGGTTAGGTGACCAGTGTTACTAATCTTATGTATAAAATCAATTCTATTTAGGTTATTCTGCAGAGTTTACTATCTTACATTCTGGGAGGAAACCCAACACCGTGTTCCTTATGGTTAACAAATGCTCTAGTTGTATGTCTATATAAAAATAATTTGAAGGCCTGGGAAACAAGTGGCATTTTAACTTGCAAGCAAGTAAAATCATTCACATTAAATCAATCATTCATTTCTTTTTTTTTGCCTACTGAATGATGCCCCATCATTTAGTGTCAAATTTGTTGCTTCTGTGGAATGGAGATGATTTACAGCTGACAAACTCCTCTTGGAGCATCCATCACATAATGAAATTTCATGGGGACTCATTCACATATGAACCTGGCATAAAGCCAGGACAGTTAGAATCTGTAGTTCTTGTTGAAAACTGGATTGGATTTCTTGGTAGTTTTTCTTTCTGGCTTTCAGAAGGGACTTCCAGCAGAAATAAAATCTGGAATTACTTGAGCTCTCAGCGTCTGCGTGGTTCCCAAAATAAAAAGGGCATCTGTTTGTAGTATAACCACTTACTGATTTAGGGTTTTTGTTTTATTATTGCAACACTTGCACGTAAACTTGCACATGCTCTGAATGTATTTTTTTTTTATTGTGACACAGCATGTGACTTAAAAAAAAAAAATACACAAAAAAACTAGTTGGATGGAAACCGTGTAAGTTTGGCAAGTAAAGTACATTTTATGCATTTTCTCTTTCAGAAGATTATGATTCCATGTAATCTCACACCCTTGAGCAGATGCTATCTGTTTTCCCTTCCAGAGCTTTAGGCTGTAATCAACAGGAGACAAAAAGGAGGCAGAGGAAACTGTGAGATACCACAAGGCTTTCATAACATGCTTTTATGCAGAAAAAAAAAAACAAACAACAAAAACAAAGCAAAAACAAACCTCAAAACAGGAGAAGGCCCATATCTGCACTAGTTAAAATAGTAGAAAAGATCATGAATTTTAATGAAAATTGTTGAAAATTTCCACTCAGAAGAAAGGACGAAAATATTTACTTTTTGCCTTCTCTATTATGTGCGTTAGTCTTGTTGAGACACGGATTTTTCATCATTGTAGCATGTCTATTACAATTGATGGTAATGACACTGTTATTTCTGCAGCACAAATCGATTGTAGTTAATATGTAAGTGAATGCATTTGCCTGTGTGCATACTTGCCTATATCATACTCATAAATCTGTAACTACATATAAAAACATCTTATTTTTTTCATGGCTTTTTATATGCCTCTTTATGTAACAAGTTGAAGGTGAGACGGGGGCCAGGAGCAAAATGTGCCCCCCATAATACAGGAGGAGATGGTCAGGGACCTGATGCTCCACATTGATGTTCAAAAATATATGGGGCCAGATAAGATCTATCCTAGAGACCTGAGAGAACTGGCAGTGGTGCTCACCAAGCCACTGTCCATCATTTATCAGCAGTCCTGGCTGACTGGGGAGGTCCCAGCTGATTGGAAGTCCACCAATAAAACATCCATCTATAAGAAGGGACAGAAGGATGATCTGGGAAATTATAGGCCTGTCAGTTTGATTTCAATTCCAGGGAAGCTGATGGAGCAGATCATCCTGAGTTCTATTATGCAGCACATGCAGGACAACTAGTCCCACTCAACAGGGGTTTACGAAGGGCATAACAAACCTGACCTCCTTCTATGACTTGTTGGATGAAGGAAAAGCTGTGGATGTTGTCTAACGGCTTTAGCAAGGCATTTGACACTGTTGCCCACAGCATCCTCCTAGAGAAATTGACTGCTCTTGGTTTGGATGAGCATATGGTTTGCTGGGTAAAAAAATGGTTAGATGGCCAAGTTCAAAGAGTTGTGGTCAACTGAGTTAAATCCAGTTGGCAGCCAGTCACGAGTGGTGTCCCCCAAGGGTCAGTACTGGGGCCATTCCTATTTAACATTTTCATCAGTGATTTGGACGAGGGGATAGAGCGTACCCTTAGTAAGTTTGCAGATGNAGCGTACCCTTACTAAGTTTGCAGATGACACCAAGTTGGGTGGAAGTGTTGATCTGCTTGAGGGAAGGAAAGCTCTGTAGAGGGATCTAGACAGGCTGGATCGCTTGGCCAAGGTCAATCATATGAGTTTCGATAAGGCCAAATGTAGGGTCTTTCACTTCAGCTGCAACAACCCCCAGCAGCACTACACGCTTGGGGAGGAGTGGCTGGAGAGCTGCCAGGCAGAGGGACCTGGGAGTGTTACTAGATAGCTGGTTGAACATGAGGCAGCAGTGTGCCCAGGTGGCCAAGAAGGCCAACGGCATCCTGACTTGTATCAGAAATAGTGTTGCCAGTAGGAGCAGGGAGGTGACCATTGCCCTGTACTCTGCTTTGGTGAGGCCGCATCTCAAGTACCGTGTCCAGTTTTGGGCCCCTCACTACAGGAGGGACATCGAGATGCTAGAGCAGGTACAGAGGCAGGCTACCAAGATAGTAAAGGATTTGGAGCATATGTCGTATGAGGAACGGTTAAGGGATCTGGGGCTGTTTAGCCAGAAGAAGAGAAGATTGAGGGGAGACCTTATCGCTCTTTACAACTACCTGAAAGGAAGTTGTAGTGAAGCAGAGGTTGGTCTGTTCTTCCTAGGGGCGAGTGACAGGACAAGGGAAAATGGACTTAAATTGAGGCAGGGGAGGTTCAGGTTGGATATTAGAAAAAAATTCTTTACTGAAAGGGTCGTCAGGCATTGGAATAGCCTGCCCAGGGAGGGGGTTGAGTCGCCATCCCTGGAGGTGTTTAAGAGATGGGTAGATGTTACACTGAGGGACATGGTTTAGTGGTGTTGATAGGGCTAGGAAAAGGTTGGACTTGATGACCTCGAAGGTCTCTTCCAGCTGAAAGTGGTCTATGATTCTACAATTCTATGATTGTGTCCCTATACTCGGCACTGGTGAGGCTGCACCTCGAGTACTGTTTTCAGTTGCGGGCCCCTCATCACAAGAAGGACATTGAGTTGCTAGAGCGAGTTCATAGAAGGGCAACCAAGCTGGTGAAGGGTCTGGAAAACAAGTCCTATTAGGAGTGGTTGAGGGAATTGAGATTGTTTAATTTGGAGAAGAGGAGGTTGAGGGGAGACCTTACCATGCTCTACAACTACCTGAAAGGAGGTTGTAGTGAGATAGGTGCTGGCCTCTTCTCTTAAGTAAATAAATAACAATAGGACTAGAAAAAATGGCCTGAAGTTGCACCAGGGGCGGTCTAGATTAGATATTAAGAAGAATTTTTTTACTGAAAGTGCAGTCAGGTGCAGGAATGGGCTGCCCAGAGAGGTTGTGGAGTCACCATTCCTAGAGATATTAAAAAAAACGTGTAGATGAGACACTTCAGGACATGCTTGAGAGGGGTGGTGAGGTGTTTTCTGTATTCTGTGAGGGCTGGGGTTTTTTGGGGTTTTGGTGGTTTGTTTTTTTTCTGCATTGATGGTTGGATGCGGTGATCTTAGGGGTCTTTGACAACTGTGACAATTCTATGATTCTATGACCTCAAATCTTTTCTAATTGAAATTTATTTAGCTGAAAGAATTCTTGTGAACTTAACAAACTCAGTGAAACATATTATCTACAGACCAAGAGCCAGCTTTTTCCTATTCAAAGATAACCTGTGTTTGAGTAGTCCGTTGGTTCATTTGGCTTTCTGCTTACAATCTGAGGTCAGACCTTGTAGTAAGAATTCACATGCACATTTATCACTGTTTGTATAATTTTTTTCACTTACAGATATCTGAGAAAAAATAGTAATTTTTTTTTCAGCAATATTAGCATCTCATGGCTCTGAGGGACTATTGGATTGAAATATGACCTTTTTAAGAGTCAGAAAAAAATACAGAAGTCTAACAGCATGTCAACAGCTGTTTTCGTCATGCAAATCAGCAGAAGTAATCTGAAAAACTATTTTATCTTGCATATTTCTGCTTCGTTTCTCCATCATCCTCTCCATATTTTTTGTTACTTACTCTTATTTTGAAAAAATATTTAAATATTGTTATTATATTCTTATTCTGACGTTTCAAAGTGTGGTACTTCATTGGGTTTTGAGTGCCACAGTTGTAAGATTATTGAATTTTCTGCTTTTCTTTTCATAATACTTTTTTAATTACTCTTGTTATACCAGGTATATAGGACTTCTTAGTTGGCACTGTTTGGCATGTGTTCTCACCTGTCATACCCTCTGTGTTCATGGCAAAAAATCAAAAAATTCTGCATTGCAAGTGTGAATACCATCAGTTTTCCTACAGATGTCCATTTCATCTTTAATTATTTCTATTTTTTTCACATCTCTACCTCAATAAAATATTTGTATTAGGTGATAAGGGTAATATTTTTATTCCTCACAGTTAACATTAATTTTACTTTTTTTTTTTTTCCTGTTAAAGACAGATCTCACTGAAGTGCCTCTGGAAGCAGTTTATTTCTATAGAGATGATTTTATAAAACGCTGTTTAATGTTTTGTGATACAATACCAAAATGTAAAAATCCAGTTAAGTTTTGATTTGAGGTTTAGCTTACTATATGTTCAAAATGATGTATGATTTCTATAATTAAAAAAAAAAACAAACAAACAAACAATAAACTAAAATTAACTCTATTCTGTTTTGGCTACATTGAGGTGTGTTTTTATTATCTGTTTCGTTTCATGAATGCGTAGTCATTATGTTTTATTCAAAGATATTTTCTCGTATTTTTTTGATGAAATAACTTCTTCATGAGCTGTACACTAACACAAATTGACACATCCTAACTTTCAGAAGCCAAAATAAGACGCAGAAATTCGCATTCAAATACCAAGAACTACCCTGTATGCTTTGGAACTGTAAAACCTCACTCGAAGTCCACAGGGTCACTTTCATCTACTACTGAAGTTAACAGAAATTTTCTCCTAAATTTCAGTTGTTTTGTGAAAGAATATTGTGGGAAAAGGTTATAGTGAAATATGGTTACTATTCTTTCCCTTTGCAGGGCAATGGAGACATTATGAGAATTTAGGTCTGGACGTGTCTTTAGTGTTTCCATCAGACAATTCCATTAACCTGTACAGTTTTGTTATGAAGTAAAATATTCCAGACATTGCTTAACAACACAATTAATGTGCTAATTTCACTTCTAGTCTATATGAAAGCCAGTATCACTTGCTGAAAAGCAAGCTGCCTTTTTTTTTTCTAAAAAAGAACTTTTATGATTCCTTCAAATATTTGATAGTTATTTTAAGACTAAGATAAAATCAATAAAGGTATTCAGGGGCAGTCAAAATATCATTGAAATTAAGAAATTCTAATAAGAGCAGTCAATAAAATAAGACTAAGATAAAATCAATAAAGGTATTCAGGGGCAGCCAAAATATCATTGAAATTAAGACATTCTAATGAGAGCATTCAATAAAATAATCAGCATATGATTAGCTATAATATTAGCAATAGTAGTAATAATCAAATATGATCTAATCATAGAATACACCAAAGGAACACACTGTCCTTAAAATGAAGAGCTTACTCTCTCTCTTCTTTAACTTTCATACCTCAAATATTCCATTTAGGCAATATAATAACGTGCTTAGTCATGTGTTCTCGGGATGATACTGGAAAAATTTAGATACAAGCATGGGATCATAACCAATGTAGTAATTTGCAATTTCACATGGGAAAATTGTAGTACCTATTTTTAGATTTATTGTGAGATCCAGTGATGCAATTCTTGCCTCATTAAAATAAGTAGACTATTTGCTAGTGACTGCAGTAGAGCCACGATTTCCACCCACATCCTCAGCTCATAATTCAGCATCTCCACTGGTTCATTGATTCCAAGCCAAATCACACATGCTAAAGTTCCCAGGCACTATTTTTGAAATATCTTCCAAATGCAAGAGAAAATACCTTCCAAACACCACATAGAATGTTAGTTCCTTGTATTTTTCACAGGACCGTGATATGACATTCCAAGGAATGTATCATCCACACAGATGGACACAGAGGATGTCCCTAATTAGTCCTTGGTAAAATAACTACCTTATATTGTGTTTCACCTTTTTAACTGTTTTAGAAAGACTGAACTTGACCAGTTCTTGGAAATCCATGCAGGAAAACACAGGGGATACAAAAAAACAGTGCTTGCACCAGGCTAGTGGTCCTTGTCCCTGTTAGACTGAATTTAACAGCGGTCCCTTTCTCAGACGTTTGGGTT
The DNA here is from genome assembly GCA_013396935.1 of Baryphthengus martii. Taxonomy (NCBI): domain Eukaryota; kingdom Metazoa; phylum Chordata; class Aves; order Coraciiformes; family Momotidae; genus Baryphthengus; species Baryphthengus martii. Next base: position 96,065 of record VWZK01007371.1, read on the forward strand.
TTACTTTGCTGCAGAAGCTGCTCTTCACATGAAAATTAACACTAAAACCCTGGCTGAGTATGATACTACAGGTGTCTCTTACAGAGGAGTAGGGATTATAATTTCACCTGGTTTGGCTGAATACCAGTATGAATAGCTTCATTCTGCTCACGTAAGGAATTCTGCTCTAACTTGATGAATGGTGTTCTGTGTCCTGTGTTAGAAGTGCTATGGGTAATACCTGCGCTTTGGTGCATTGTTGAATGAAACATTTCAGTTCTCATTACAGATGAAAGATGCTGTAAACATATACATACTGATGCTCAGATATAAAGCTATCAAATGAAGCTATCAAGTTCCCTCATTTTAAGTTTTTCTGCTTTTGTTTTTGTTCAAGTCTCTCCTCATCTCTCCCAGTTTTTAACTTCCTGATGAACTCTTGCTGGTAACCACTGCTTTTTACTTCCAGCTGGCAGATCAAACAAGCACCTTCTTTGAGAGCTAATGCTAATGCACAAGCAGACCAGAAGCTGTTTAATGTTATGTATCAACACGGCCAGCTCCTCTTTGCTCTTCTCTCTGCCCTCTCAGATGCCTATTAAAACTGCATTCCTACAAAAGATTGGACAGGTAATCCAACCTTGAACCACTCACATGGCAGCAGTCTGTAATGTTTTGTGCCAAATCATCTCTTACGTTCTCAGTGAGGATTTAGTTTTCCAGGATGGTGATCTATCTCAGCTAGTATTTAGAAAACACTACTGTTTTCTCCCTCTCCTAATCACTCTTTACTCTAGTGGACAGAATTTTATTTCAGAAAACACTTGCTTTGTATGGAGAAAAAAAAGCCAACATATCACACTAATAAAAATCCTTAACTAGCTCAAGAAATCTGGTTAAAAGAAACTTCTGCCTTCTAAGTAATGTCTTTTGTGACCTTCCTGGATGGTGAGACTGAGCTAACTCTTCTTTGATCTGAGCAGAATAAGTCTCTGGCCTCTTCATGGAGCAGAGATGCCATTCTTGGCAATTTCTACGGATGTTAGCTAGGAAAGGTTATACTCAGGGTCAGTCCACTTAATGGTTACAGTTGTAAGAAATGTGCTTCATCAAATGTCGTCGTAGGGCTAGCTTGTTTCAACAGGACCTGTGCTTTGCTCACGAGGCAGGATAAGCAGGCGCAGGACAAAAATAAAGTTGTCTGGGCAATGCTTAATATAGTATATCTAGAGTTTAAAGTAAATTATCAGTGCAGCAAATGAGCTGGATCTTGTTGAAATGCAATCATGTCATCTAAGTAATACTATTTTAACGTAGCTTTTTTTATAAACCTATTAGCTATACATCCTACTGAATTATGTGAATTTGTGCTCAAGGACAATAAATTTCAGAGCCCATCCAATCATCATATCCATCTAGTAAAGCACACTTTTTAATGTACATATAACAAAATAATGATTCGGACAGTTGACTATTTCATTTTCACTAGACGGACTGATGTGTCCATATTTCTTACAAATAAGAAAAGTCTCTGACTGCAGGAGGTAAATGTACATCTCTTCAAGAGGAGTGATTTGTTCTGAATGCAATTTCTCTCCAGGATGCTCACAGACCAGCAGTATAACCTACTGTATATTGTTTCCTCTGCAGCATTTTGCTGGCTTCATATGTTTTAATTTCAGAGTTAATGTCTTTCAATGTTCTTTTTATTGGAAGTAGTGCTGCACTAATGAACCAGTGTTCGAGCCAAGAGACAATGAAGCATAGTTTTGTTTTATCTTTGCAAAGATAATGTTATAGGGCAAATGACTGATTTACTCATCCCTTGAAATGTCTCGTACATGGGAAAGGTGGGTTTTTTTAATAATAAATGGTAAAATATTTAACACTATGCAATTAGCAACAGGCCTTTACAATGTTCTTCTCAGATCTGATTGACAATATGCACTGTGTTTAGTAGATACATTTTAGAAGAAAAACTGATTTATCTTTCTAATTCAAAGGGAGTGTTATTGGCTCCAGTGTGATGTCACTCAAGAGTTAGGAATTCAAGGAAACCGTGATACATGGCCTAATCAAAGAGTTGTTATTTGACTACTGCTAACAGGACAGGTGCGCCCTTGGCCCTTCCTGTTTGTTCTGAGCTTGTTTCATTCTCTTTTTTCCGCAGTGTCTGCTACTCACCAAGTGCCCATTAATCACGTCTCCTGTCCTGCACAGATTGCAGTACAGATCTAGGCAGCTGCTACAAGATAAGTACTCTGTGAGTGGACACGAACCCATCACGCTGCAAGGGTCAAACATCTTAACTTAAAAGGGCTCACAGAGGTCAGAAATTACTTAGAAAAATGTAAAAAATAAAAATATAAAAAAGGAAGGATGTGTGAAGACAGGGGTATTGAATACAAGGACCGTGACCACCAGCCACTTCTCTAATAAAAGTTTATTGCTCTACAGCCTATTTGAAACCCCAAATGGAGGAACATTAAAGTGACATTATTACAGGATAGTTTAACGCTTGCGAGAATTTCTCAACAACTCTGGAAACCGCATTACAGAGTCATTCTCTTAGTGAGACCAATCAGTCCAGCAGAACATGGTGCTAATGCACATACTCTGTTTCAGGTATTCAGGCTAGTTTGGAATGGTTTCAGCTCCAGCTAGCACAGCTATTTATCTGTTGACATACCCATAAAAGCCTTCTCAGAAGAGGAAAGAGTCTCAGGACTATGAATCAACTCATTACATTGATCAAAAGCAAAATAAAACAACGAAGCACATAAGTGTGGAACAAATACTTAAAATAAGAGTACTATAGGGAAACAACTTCCACTCTACACAGACTTTTGAGTGATTGTGTTCAAAAGCTCAGTAACAGATGAAACTGGCAAAAAAAAAAAAAAGGAAAAAACATGGGTTGGCAGGAGGAGACAAGCTATTAATATCTTCTAGCAAAATATGCTGGGAGAGAGGACATATTTTTTCTCTGAATCTTTAGAGTGCTGTGAGATGGAATAGCAGTTGGACAGACACTTGTGAGTACAGGAACTGCTATATTGCTCCCTGTTTCTTCACTCAGCAAGAGAAAAGGCCAGCCAATAGAGTTCAGTAATGTTATGTAAAAAGGATTTACTTACCACATAATAAGAAAGAAAAGGGGAGAAAATGATAGTGAGTTGACTTACTGTGTGGGAGTATGAAACACATAAGCAATATCAAGATTTGCTACAAGCCCTGCTGGAATTTTCGTGTTCTGTTTCCATGGTATAAGCATGCGAGTGACAGGACAGTCTTCACTCTGAATTATCAATCAGATTGAACAGTGAAATGCTAGTTTAATAGAGGTTATTCTTAAGGGGTTATATTAGGGGATGTACACTTTATTTTTCTGTTATATTAGATTTTTGAAGCACCAGACACCTATGAATAAATGATTGCCCTTCGACCTTTCCTGAACCGCTTCATAGGAGACTGCAAAAACACACTGTATGTTGTCTTCTTGCAAAGCAAATCTAGTCTAGTGCTTTTGCAAGGTGATGGACTTAAATTACTTCCAAAACACTGGTAAGGCTTCATTCCTTATTTGTCCAGGTGACCCTCCAGCTTCCTCTGATGTACTAACCAGCTTACACAGACTAATCTTTTTTCTTTTTAATGCCCATTTATTTGGTAATAGCCTTTCCAAATCATTTGAAATCATGCTATTGGTGAGTCAGTCAGTCAGTCTATCCTGACAACTCTCTTTAATAAGAGTAGATGAGATTTCTCAATAGAATCCAAATGACCTGGAAAGTAAAGTATTGTATATTTTGTCAGGTAAATAGCGAAAGATTTCTTTGGGCTCTTTCTCTACATTTGTTCCTGCCCTCTTCGTTATCTATAGTAAAACACCCATTTACTTTCATGACACAGAATAAATTGCTTCATGATGTTCACACTGCTTCTGACCCTGGAAGTCAGTAGGGACGTTGCCATTGCCTTTCTTTTGCCAACATACTACATTGCAGATAAGATGAGGAGAGGAAGCCAGGACAAGTCAAATCTTGATCTCACAATATACTACCGGGAATATTTTTGAACAACTGTTTTCGCTTGGAAAATACTGATACATTAAAATAAAACCTGTTTTTTGTTTGTTTGGGGGTTTTTTTCATGAACATAATAGAATTCGGGTTTTGTTTGTCTGTGTTAACTTTTTCAGATCTTGAAAGGAATTTCTGGTCACAGCAAAAGCTGAAAAATCTGGAATTACCTGATGTTCAAATTACCTGATGGTTACCTAAGAAAGTAGGAGCAAGATCAGGCTTGCACTACATTTTAAGAAACTTCCTGTTTATCACCCTCTGGGCTTTTTCAGTATGGGTTACTCATCTTTTGAATGTTCCCAGATTCATGGTGATGATGGAAGGCAAAATATTTTCATTACCAAAGGTTCATTGAGAGTAAATTATTGTCTTTGTGGTTTTTATGTTTATCTCACTTTCCTGACCTGAATAAGTGTATCTATTAATCAGATGGTAAATTGAAAGTTTCCAAATCTTACAAGAAAATCTACTTGAGAACATCACTGAGGCATCAGACAATATTGATGAAGAGCTCTCCCACTTTTTAAAATGTGTTCCTCATTTTTTTTCTTATAATTTATTTTGTCTTCACTGGATAGCACAGTCTGCCTATAAACTGGGGAAAAAATAGTATGCTTCTAAAATTCCACCATTCTTTAAAAAGCGGTGCTTTTTAAAGATTAAAAATTAAACTCCAATTTCTAAATGATTTACAAAACTCAAAGTTTTGCCTTTATTTTTAATCTTATGGTAAATACAATAAAAAGGAGTAACAAATTAGCGAGTGGTTTAGACCACAGGAATTCTTTGTTGGAGCAGATAGAGTTAACTCTCTTTTATCAGCTGCATACATGCTTTTGAGAAATTCTGAAAGCACATGAAAGACAGTAGGGACTTAGAAGAGAAAGAGTCAGTTGAAATGCTACCCTACATCTGCCTTTATATATGAAAGAGATTAAATTGTTCCAAATTGGGTATCCACGAAAGCAGATGAAAAATTAGAAAGCATGCAAAATACAGCAGAAAATGATTGTTAAAAGCTTACAGCCTTTTCAAATTGACAAGGCTTCTTGGCCAGATTACACATACCCAGGAGTGTTGAAGGAAGTGGGGGATGAAACTGGCAAAGCATTAGCAGCATTTTCACAAGTTCGCTCAATTTTTATTCACTTCAAGTGCCAGAAACAGATCTGAAGATTGGGAAAATGGGTCAAACTGCTTCTTTACTTCAAAAAGATTAAGAAGAGAAAGGGTTACAGACATGATAAAGTTGATTCAGTCTTTTTGATAGTGGTGTAGAAAGAGAGAAAAATGTTATGAAGGCTGGAAAATAACAGAGATGTAAAGTATAGCAAAGGGTAAAACATCGCTCTGTTTGTTCAGCACAATTCAATTAAAGGCCATTTCATATCTCTCCAGAGGAAAGCATTTCCCTGTGCTTAAACATATTCATATTCTTCAGGACGGAGCTATTGTGGTTGATAGGAAACATCAAAGAAGAATAATCTCTACACACCCTGCTAATTTCTCCACATCAAAATTACACGCACCTTAGAAGCTCCTTTGAGAGCATCCCACTTTAGAGTCTTGGACAGAGAGACACAAAACATGAGATACCTTTCTGCAGTCCCAATTCCTTCATCAAATTCAAAAACACTAAACCTTTGAAAACAATGCACAAAGATAAAAATAAGAATTCCAGTGTGCTATATCAGGATGTGATTTTTTTTTTTTGCCTTTCACACTGAATTGTAACTTAGGTCTGTTTTACGCTCTCCACTTACACAATAGAATGTACCTGTAGCAGTTAAGAAGCTCTTTCAGATATCCTGCGTATAAAGTTAACTCTTTTGTTGTTTTTGTTGCAAGTGGGTATTCTACTCCCGGTATATGAAAACCATGATTCCCTGAAGAGCTGAAAAGATTATGGTTTGCCTAATTCTTGACTAGCTGAGAGTTTTGCTAATTTTTCTGATCAGTTTAAATACTGGAGTGTGTAACTGCCTATTTTGAAAGTTAATGTGTGTACAACACCAGTGATACTGGTCAATACAAGCCACCACTTGAAATCTGAAAATGCTTACTAGCAAAGCTCAGCCAAGTAGAACTTTCTGTACTTTTTCTTTTAAGAACATTAAATAAATATGGCCTTTCTCTTAAGGGTGGACATCACAGTTGAGTCCCACCTTGCTTGTTTGCTCCAAAATCGTTGATGAGAGCTACCTTCTGCCATTGGATACTGGAGAATACTGGTGTGACTTCATGCTGCCTAATAACTGCATGGTAAGCCACGAAGTGTATGATGGAGCAATGCTAATCAGCACTGTGCTTTTGAAATCATTCTTATTTTCAGGAGAGCTCAGGAAGAGGAGCTCTACAGAATCACTGTGCCTCAAACTACAGACACATCTGTTTTACATCTACACTTTTCTACTCACAAAATACAAGCCCAGAGATTAGCAAATAAAAGATGAATAGAAGTTGTATTGATGTAGGTTATAATCAAATTAACTGATGTGCCAGTGTAGCATTTTGCTTGTTCCTCTATAAATATAATTTTTTTTCTATACCATCGGGGCTTATTCCAAGTGACAAACTGCTGCAGCAGTGTAGCTGGTGTGGAATTCCATTCATATGGAATGTGGTCAGTAAAGTACAGTTGGAGAAATATGCCAAAAGTGGAAGCACTCTACTCTTCCCCAGCCACGTTTCTTCTGTAGTGTATTGAAAAAAGTCAAACAACTTTTGACTCTGTAACCAATATTAAATTGCAGTTGAAAAGGAAAATCTAGCCATGGAATCAGTATTAGCCAAATCTTTATTAAAAGAGTAAGTATCTATTTTTAAGGTAAAATTAGTGTGTCATATCCTCTTACTCATAGGCAAGAAAACTCACCAGATACCACAGACACCATTTTCATAATTCTTGTCTGCAAAGTCAAGAACACATTTTTGGATCAATATTCTACTCTCTTTATACTTCTATTACAGCTATTACAACAGTCTGTACCAGTAAAAAATACAGCACAGAAAAAATGGTTCCATGATCAAAACTGTAAGAAAATATTTTTTTCCCAGTTTTTAGCAGCACCTACAGCTCTGAAACCAGTCAATTAACTATTACTTGGCATTACAAGATGATATTATTTATAACCTCTAGTTCAGTTTACAAGTCCATATAACAAAGTTTTCATGTGGCCAAAACACAAGACGTGCACTAACTTTAGAGAGTAAAAATAAGGGGGGACTCCAAGGGCAAGAAATGTCAGTGGTTCCTCAGGAGACTCAGGAGTGACACAAAAGATGTATCACTCTCACTTTCACAGCTGGGGACTTGCATTACTCAGTAGGAGTTCTGTGACTCTGATGAAATTTTCATTCAAACTTTTTGTGATATGCACACATTTTTAGAGATATGTGTTACAACTCTTGTTACAGAGTGCTCTTAAGTTCTGACTTTCAGAAGTTCAAGAGAAACTCACATCAGAAGTTATATGCTTTATGAAAGAATGGGGAATAACCAAGATTATGCAGATCCTCAGATTACATGAAGTCTTCTCTTACTATCACAAAACTAGAAACATAACCTGACATAAATAGCCTATCTCATCTAACACTTTTGATTTTCCATTAATCTGGGCGGAATGATAATATTTTGCATTTAAATAACCACTTTTGAAGGAAAGATAATGATGTGGTTTGGGGTTGTCTTCTGACACTCTGACACCATCTATCATCTAACCTAACTTCAGGAACCTAAAAATTTGGTATCTCATGGAAAAGATCTCTGCTTTTGTTAGGTGCCAATGGAGATGGCACTTCCAAGATGATTCACTCAACTTGGGTGGGAAATTTTTCTCTTGGATGTGGCACAAGATGATAAGGACTTGAGGTCCTTATCACTCACTGGAAGTTCCCCCATTATCTCTAAAGAAATCAGTCAACTGGTTTAAAACAGGAGCACCCAATTTAGATGCGTCAGTGAAATGAACATTACCCGTGAACTAATGAATATACTTTAACAGGCAGCTCCTTTGAAACAACTGGCTACTTTCCATAACAAAACCTTGTTTCTCATTGCTGATTTCATTAGATGGATCTGAAAAAAACCTAAGAATCACTTTTAACGTATTAAGAGATTATGGCAACTGTCTGAGGAAAAAAAAATAAAAATTGAAATAACTAACTTTAAATCCTTGTGTAACATTGGAGGTAACTCTAATTGTTACAGTTTTAACTGTCCAAGAAGTAAATAAACTCTGTAAAGAGGGAGGAAAAACTGCAGTACTTAAAGGAGTTGTAAGTACTGCCAGGAAACCGGAGGGGAAGGTATTTTCCCCTAGACAGCACATGTCTTTAAAAAAACCCAAAACATTCAGGGTTGACAGTGACTTTCTATCGGTACTTTCCTGAAGAGTGCTGCGTTTTTATTGCCATCTTTTATCTAGTAATCACTCAGAAAGGCTAAAAAATCCATTTACAAGTGTGGTATGTTACACATGTGTACCTACAGCAATGTTTTCAGTCACTAATTATCTTCTCTGATTCTGGCATACTATCTAAATGATAATTCAGTAGCCCATTACAAGTATTTTTGCCATAGAGACTTAGATACTTTGCCAGATTAAGTATCACCTTTATTTGCAACCATTATTATTTGGAAGAAGTTATTGGAATTTACCTATCTGCTGTTCAAAACCATTTTTTTTAATGACAAACCTGTAAAAGGTAGAAGAAAAAGCAATAGCAATGATCCTAAATTTAACCTGGAACTGTCAATCTCTGTTACTTCCTTGGGGTCTAAACTGAAGGAAGACTGGAGGAGGGTTGCTCTGATTATTACACAACATGTGATTTTTACAAGTACATGTCCAGTCTGGAATACTCATAGTCTTCTCTTCTCTTTTAGTTGGGACTAGAGATGTATCTTTCTTTTCCTTTTCATTCGATCCCCCTCAGAAATATTTTTCTCTTTTGCAGAACCTTACAACCTTTCAATAAATCCATTATTGCAAAATGAAGACCAGCTGTTAATATTTTATGAGAATTACAGATATCTCTCACCACTTTGGCAAAATAAAATAAAAATGAATGTTTATGGTATAACAATTAGCAACTCTGGAGACGATTCAAAAACTGGTGTAGGAAAGTCTTGAGATGTCAAAAATAAGGAAAAGAGACTTTCACTTTCAAGACTGACATGAAGCCATGGTTGTCACATATTAGATCTATGAATACTGAATGCAGTGTGGAAATTAATATTTAGTATACTTCAGTCTTATATGACACAAGTACTCGGCACATTTCTTTCAAAATTAAATAATAAAAATGTTAATGATGTTCTCTGAATTTGACCCTGAAACCTTTATATTTTGCCATTCTGAAAGAAAGCCAGCCTCTGTTCCATAGCAATTTTAGAAGTTACGCATATGAATCTACATGCCAAAAACAAAATAAAAACAAACTGTCTTTCAAAGCTGTTACGATACAAGTAATTCATCCATGTATTGAGCATTAATTGAAGAAGAATTTATTACAGAAACTGTCTTAAAAGGACAAACACAAACAACAAGCTTGCCCACGGTTTGGTTCTCACTTTGCTTAGGATCATAAGTGATATGTGGTTTGGAGTAAATCAAACTACTAATGTTGATTAATTTATTAAAATAATGATAACAGTGAGACTAAAAAGCATTCACAATTATTACCTCCTGAAGTCAGTGCAGATGTGGCCCAAGGCAGTCTTGATAAATCAAACTTAAAGGGAGTGCACTGAGTCCTAAAGATTCAGTTACCTTCTTCGGCAAAGAAGTAGCTTTGTTGATCCAGAAGGCTCTTTGCTGGCCTGTGTTCGTAACTGGCTAACAAACTGGTTATTTCACCGTATCACCAGGCAGATAATTTTGCATACATAAAAAAAGTATATATTATATGACTTGTTCTCTGATTAAATTACTATTTGTTTCTGTAGCAATAGCTGAGGATTGTCTTTTGTCAAGCTGAGGGCAGACAGCAGAGCTGTCTGTCTCTTTCACTCTTGCTCTGGTGGGAGCTATTCAAGATAGATTAAATGAATTCGATTTTCTTCCTGTGTCCAGTAAAAATCACACAAAACATTGGCAAGCCCAGCTAATGTATGGATTTGCCATGAAACCTCCAATCAAGCAATATCTTTTCTTTCAGGAATCTTAACAGTGCTAATTTAAATCTCTAGTATTTATTGTACCACTTCAACCCCACAGAATTATTTCACCAAGCAGATATCTGATTAGCTTTGATATTCTGTATTCTACTCCTCAATTTATTTCATGAAGTCAGATATTGTTGATACTTTGCTCAACATTTAGGTCCTAGTAAACATTTACAAGAGGTTTCTGTAAGTATCTCTTTTCACTTATATTTAGTATTACAAGTCACATGATTTTTATTCTACATTCTAAATATCAGGTTAATTTCATTACTGAAAGGGAAATATTAAAGTACATTTTTACAGATAGCTGCAATGTTTTTAAAACCAAGATGAAATATAAATCAGGAAAGACTAATTTTTTTATTTTTTTTTTTAATGTATTCTATCGCCTTGTCCTAAGAAAAAGGAGGGAGGATTTTCTTTGCTGTAATTTTATAAATGGGTTTGATGTGCTGAACAATTTATTGAAACATTAGCAAGCGATACCTTAAAAACTAAGTTCTTAGATACAATTCTGAATTCCATATGAATATTCCAAATAAATCAAAATATAATTAGTTAATAACTGACCTTTTTTTTCAAGTAGAATAATTTCTTAGTTATTAATAATTCTTTTTAAACAAACATTTTGAAAATGTGTCACATTGGTCATAGGTTATGCTCCATTTATTGCAGCATGTGGAAATAGGCAGCTATTCTGAAAATTAAGCCTCTGTAATAATCTAAAATGCAGTGAGAATGATAACTGAGAACTAAGACGCAGTCAATATACTTTAGCAATTTGGCGAACTCAGGCTCGAACATCTTTCTTGAACAAGAATACCTTCTTAAGGAACCGCTTCCTATTTAAGGACTTCTGGCTTATTAAACGAAGCAAAAGCTTGTCCATTTCTCTGAAGTTCACTTACTACATATTTTTTTTATTTTTTTGCTAAGCTCCTATTTCTTTTACTCCATACACATATTTGGTTGTCTTAAGTAAAGAACTAAAACTCATTTAAATCTGTCGGAAAGGTTAAAAAAAGTACTGTTGTAAAACAATACCACCTAAATTTAAATTCCTTTAGTCTCTTGTTTTGATCTATATCTCAGGATTTGCTAAAGTGTTTCTTCAGAAAGAACTGTCTTATCAAGCAAAACATCAGCAAAGCTGTCTTTTTCCATTACTGAGCAATCAACAAATTGTTCAAAGATCACATCATGGAAGCAGATAGTGGGAAGAATTGGAGCATTTCTCATGCAGTCAGCAAGGGAACGTTGTTAACAAGCATTTAAAACATGAGAGATCAAAGCCATGCACGCTCTCACTCCAGAATATTTATCATCACCCTTCTTTAATAAGTGTATAAATCAACAGGTGAGCTAGACTTTCCTATATTCAAATAATTTTGTAGACAAAGAGAATGCCATTATGAATTCTTTCCCTTATGTTCTTATTCTATTTAACAGCTCTCTCTATCTTATCTTTATAAAACACCATGACTGGATGATTGGGCAATACTAGAGGGTAATGTGAAAAAGACTGGAAGTTCATAAGACTTTTAGAATTCATAGTGAATTTAGAAAGCCATGTCAGATTTAAAAACAGCCCTCTTGTCCATGTTCAGCAGCCGCTTGATACTTTGCTTTCACTCATATCCTAAGATGTGAGTTTGTACATCTTTAATGTTAGCCTAACTACAAACTTATTAAACTATGTCCACTTATATTTCTGACTAGGCAGATCATTAAAAATGCTCCAATATATTTTCCTCATAAAGGCTAAATTCCATAACATCTATTATGCAATATTTATGGTTTTATCTCGGCGATCGAATTAGCATGCTGCAACAACTTTCTAGAAAATGTATTGGCTTTAAATATTTTTTGTTCAATGTTTTTCCAATAAAGATGATTTTATGACATTTGAGGCACTCGTGAGCAAATCTCAGCTTGTCAGGAAATTTTTTGAAAATTATTCAATGGGACTATTTCAGAATTTGGTGCAAAATAGAAATCTTTTCACAGAATATATGTGACTGATATGAATTTGCTATGAATTGATCTGAATATTTTTAACATTTTTTTTCCAAATTTTATGCATCTTTATCACTTGCATAACTTGAAAACAAAAGACTGATAATTCCTAGGGGAAAAGAAAAGGCTTTTCTCCCTAGATTCATTAAGCATTTCTGTAGATCCTAGTATGTTCTCCATATACCCATGAAAGATATTTAAATTTTAAAACACAGGAAATAATAGAAAACTTTGAAGAGATATCAACTTGTTTTGTCCATAATCTTGCTCAAATTAAAATTTTTAAATTGCCAAGATACTCCTTCTATGGATTATGTCTTTCATTTACATATAGTACTCTCATGTAGCAACCTATTATACACATGACAAATTTCTCCTTCTAAATAAGAAAATTTACACTGTTGAGGCACAGTGGGACCAGGCTACTCCTTCACAAACTGGGAGCCAGTGTGACCCAGGGCAAGCAATGCCCTGCCCAACAGGGCACAAACCCACAGAAGCTGGTAACAGGGTCCATCAATAGCTTCCAACAAGGCAAGAGATGAATCATGTCTTGGGCACATCCTTGAGGTCGAGTGAGGAGCTGCAGCATGGGTCAAAGATGCATTCAGGCAGCAGGACAAGCAGCAGACACATTTACAGCATCGTTCAAAGCAGGATAATGTGCCACAGCCAGAGAATAAATGGAGTAGAACATAAGGTCTTGAAGGAGGCCCCAGGTGAAGCAGGTCAGGGCCATCAAGGGTCTTTTATTATTTTCTTTTTTTGTTTAAGGCTTCATTTGTAGATTTGGACCTTGTTTCTCCCAAGGGCAAGCAAGGGTAGCAAGTTAATCACATATGAAGTTCTACACAAATGTAAGATATCACCTCACTGAGATGCTCAGGCTGCAGTAAACTCAGGCTTTGTTTAACATGCTTTGGCTTAGGCACCCATATCTTGTTTGGCAGCAAGAACTCGGCAGTTACAATTCTCTTATAGTCTCAGACAGGATGCTAGTAGACAGACTCAGGCCAGTCCTCCAAAGTTCTGCAGCTGGGGAGGAATAACCCCATGCACAAATATAAACTGCATGCTACCCAGATGGAAAACAGTCTGACAGAAAAGGACCTGGGACTCCTAGTGGAAACCAGGCTGGACACAAGCCAGCAATATGCTCTTGTGGCAAAGAAGACTAAGGATGTGCTGGGCTGCATTAGGTGAAGCATTGCCAGCAGGTCGAGGGATGGGATTCTTCCCCTCTGTTCAGCACTGATGAGGTCTCCTCTAGATTACTGTGTCCAGTTCTGGACTTCCCAGTATGAGACAGACAGTGACACACTGGAGACAAAGAGCTATGAAGGTGATTAAGAAACCGGAGTGTCTCTCATGTGAGGAAAGGTGGAAAGAGCTGAGATTGTTTCGCCTGGAGAAGGCAGCAGTTCAGGGGTGATCTTATCAATGTATACAAATGCCAAAAGTGAGGGTGCAAAGCCGACAGAGTCAGGCTCTTTTCAGTGGTGTCCAATGACAGGACCGGAGGCAACAGGCACAAACTGAAACACGGGTTTTCTCTGAACATCAGGAAGCACTTTTTCAGTTAGGCTGACTGAGCACTGGCACAAGTTGCCCAGGAAGGTTGTGGATTTTCCATCCTACTGGCTCTCGGTGGCCCTACTTGAGCTGGTGGGTGGATCAGGTGACCTTCAGAGGCCTCTTCCAGCCTCAAAAATTCTGTGATTCTGTGGCCTGTGGGGAGGTAAGGATTATTACCAACACTAAGTCTAGCTTCCCGGCCATGCTCAGAAGAGATAAAGTTTCAATTTCCACCACTTAGGACATTTCAGTCACATAGCATAAGGAACAAGTGTGGCCCTATTCTGCCAGTAATCCAGCTCATTAGATGAGAACTTCCAGTCTTGGATTATGGAATAAGTGCAGTAACGTGTCCAGTAATATATTGCCCCTCTCTGCAGAGTATTTTAAGTGCATTGGCAGAGTGAGACTTATTTAACCAACGTGAGATGTTCACACCAGGAAGGCTGGCTTCCTACTCAGAATATGTTAAATCTTGTTTATACAGCATGTCTTGCCCTACTGATAGGTAGGCAGGATTATTCCTCTCATGTCTGTGTAAAATCCATTTATTTAGGTTTATAAAATTAGTCTTTGCAAAGGGATGATTTTCACTTCTAGACTTTTTCGCTGCAAAAGCTGCAGACATAGATCAGAAAGCTGCTGCTTCAAGTATTTTGCAGGGCACTTTCTGGGGAAACAGGAGACCTGAGCTGTAAATCTCATCTCATTCTTGTGGTTAATTGTGTCCTGTGAACCTGTCTACTGAATTCTGGGTGCGTATTTTCTTACTGTTCTTTAATGAACGATAAGGATATTTCCAGAGAGTAGCAAACGGCATCTTGGAATGTGAAATGTATGTAAGAGTTTTTTAATTTATTCTTTTTTTTTTAAAAAAAAAAAAAAGAAAAGGGAGACGTGATAATTTAGTTGGCTCCAGTTGGCTTTTTACACTGCCAGTAAGGATCAGCCCCTTGAACTATAAACAACTTTCTGCCTACTCAAAATCTGCAAATATAAAAACCAGGAACCCAATGGATGGACTAGTGCCAGTATTCTCACAATGGTGCAAATTGCTTTGTCAGTGTCAGCCTGGCTGCGCTGGGGAACTTCTGCCAGAGTTTAATACAAAAAGCTTCCTGAGCCAGGAAGATAGGTCAGTCTATGAAAGCTTGAATCAACATTTTGGGAGCTTCATGTTACTGGTTTGCTTTTGTGTTACTATGCATCTGCTTTACTCATTTCCCTATTCCCAACTTCGTTTTTCTAAATCCTTTCTGATCAGATTACATACAATTAAATTACTTCACTGAACAAATCATGTTCAGAAATTTGTCTTACTCATTGTCCAGAACACAGTGCTTCAAGAGCCCAGTGTGCTGTATGGCTCCTGTACAGCTCTGCAAAACAATAAAATGATTTATTCTAATGGATGACCTATTTATGATGGGAAAACAAATCTAATTTCAATTACTGTTCTAATTAGGATGACTCATGAAAACTGGAACTTATTTTTTGGTATAGGTCAAAAAAGCAAAGAATGATTATTATTTGTTACGCAGACTCCTTCTATTTGTTATTCACGGGTATAATTATTATATTTCAGTTTCTGGTTTTGTTTACAATACATTTTCAAGAGAGAAAGGATCTGTAAGCTGCCTTTGTTAGTCTTTTAGAGATGCCTGCAAAAAGACATCAATATAGTGACTGATAAAAATACGTAATACAGACATTCATAGTGAAAGAAAAAGGTAATCATCTGCTACATCAGGTTTCTGTTTATTAAAGGATTTTTTTGGTGAAGTAAAGACCAAAGACGAAGCAGCAGGGTCAGCGCTGCTGGAGCAGGAGAGCTTAACTGTCTGCTCTGTGTCACTGTCTGTGTTTGATCTCCAGAAAGGCCACACTAGGACATGTGGCCATCAGCGAGTATTGCTGGTAGTAGGATACAGAAAGTATCACTCCTAGAAACAGTAATTAAGTGCCCACTCCTTCCACATCAGAAGAGGCAGAAGTCCAGCTCTCCAAGAACAAACACATCGCTGACAGAGCTTTTCAGCCTAGGTCCGCTCTATCTGCCATCCACTCTCCTCTATAAAACTTTTAGCTCTGGGTAACTCCCAGTCTGTGATCCTTGGTATGATCCTCGATTGCTTAAAATTCTTGATGTTGCTCTGAAAAGCAGTAATAGCTTTATAAGCTTGAACTGCTGTACTCATTTAAGATCCCAGTGAAAACAGCATCTTTCACCAAACAAGACAATTCTTCCGGTCAGTATGAACTGCATGAACCCTCAGAGTGGCTCTTGATATTTTTGTGCCCTATTAATGACAGATGCTGAGAACAAACCTCACAAAACAGATCAACATACAAATCACCAGTTCTGTAGCCTCTCATAATAGTACTAATATTAAGTTTATGGGTTTATTTTGCAGTAAAAAATTCAAAGAGTCCTTGGGGGATTTTCAGCAGCTGTTGTGTAGACAAGCAAACTCTGGAGGTAGAAAGTGTGCCTTTCAGTCACAATTCATTGATGAATATATTTTTTCCCAGTAAAGAGTGAATGACCTAAGGCCTTGTTTTACTGCTCAGAGAAATTTCTAAAGCCATCTGAGAGGCTGACATGAATTTCCAGAAAATAGTCCTGTAAATGTGCTGGTCAAGTCAGTGGCAGGAGGGGGGGAAGAAAAAGCACCAACTGCACTTTCCTTTTTCCTGTTGTTTTAGGTGAACTATCATAAATATGTGCACCACATGGACCTTTAATCAGTAGAAAGTATAAGTAAGAGTAAATATGTACGTCTTTATTGCTAAATATTAAAATATTCTATCATAGAACATACATCTAAGTAGGAGATTGCATATAATTGCACTATAGTCAGAAGGCAAATTCCAGTTTTATGAATCCCAGTGAGTGTGCAGTACTTCAGTTAGTAGATGAGTCCAAAACAGGCCTTTCAGGCATAAGAAATAAGTCTGTTCAAAGGCTGACATTCATAAAACTGAGTTTTGGAATGTTCGTTTATTTATTTTGCTAATTTGGTTAGCTCGGTTTGGGTTTGTTTTGTTTTGTGGGTTTTTTTATAAGAATGGAAGAAAAGTACTGGAAAAGCATACAAAACTAATTTATACCATATTTTTAGTATTTAGCAATACGGATTTCCCAGTTTCTAAGCCATAGGAGTGTGAATATATAGGGATAGCTAATTTAAAGTAGAATTTTCTGAGACCTTGCTGAAAACCCATCAAAGTCAACGAGAGTCTGTCCAAAAATTTTAGTGGGAAAAATTCCTAACTATTCCAGGGAGATCACGGTTTGGCAGAAGCTATCAAAGAAGTGGAATTAAGTTTAAAAAGGAACTACACCCTCCGAGCACACTATAATAATGTATACCAGACCTTACAGTAAGAACATTTTTTTTCCAAAGAGACTCCTTGCCCTTGGATGTATCACCACAGTTTTCTAATAGCTTCCCAACCAAGTGCTCATGAATCCCAGGATTGCTTAGTGTCTGAGATCTAAAGTAACTGCACTGAACCCACTCCAATGACTATACAGAGTAAGAATGTCTACCAAGAGTACTAAATAATAGCAGGAGTAAACTGCTAGTGACATTTATTTAGAAAAGGAAAAAAGACCACCAAACTTAGATATCCAGTCTCAGGAGTCATGATTAGACTGTAGTCACTTTTACAATGAACATGACAGGTGGTGCAGTAGCTTGTAACAGTGAAATCTCCTTTTTCAACGGGTGTGCAATTCCATTTGATGTCACTGGGAGAGTCACACTTCTTCAAACTGACTGAAAAAAAATAGGAGCTTTGTCTATAGGGAAGTTGGTTTCCAAATAAATGTCTTTTCATTGTCAACCTACGGGTGTATTTGGAGAGTTACCTTCACAGAACACCTGAGTCTCGGGCCAGAAAGAGGACAGAAAAGTTATTTGGTCCTCCTTGTCCTGCTGTTCATTTTACATTTGGATGACGATGTGTATATGTGTGTTCTTAACAAAAAGACTTCTTGCCTATTTACATATTTTTATCTCATTTTAATTGCTTGCTGTTGTCTCAGGCAATGGATCTCAGCCAGCCTGTGCAGCATTTTGCAATGCACAAAATCATTGTGATTAGTACTGGGTAAACTAATCCTGTGAAATAGTTTAGCCATGCTTTTTCCTGTCTCCATTTTTTTCCCCTTGTTCTTTTTTTTTTTTTTATTATTTGCTGGACTTTTGTTCTACTTTGATTTCATGAACTCAGGCAATTTTCTTGAGTTTGGCCTATTTCTTAGTACGCTGTATGCGATTTATTACAACTGAAAGTATTTAAAAGTCATTATAAACACAGTCACCAAAGTTAGTAGTTGACTTAAAAATAATTATTTTCCAGCATTATTACACTCGTGTTCCTTAAAGTTACCTCAGCTTGTAATATTATGCCTAGATCATATTTTCCAGCCTTCCTCTCCCATACTAAAGTTAGTTTCAAATTCCTTATATTCAGACAAGTCTTTCTGGGATTTTAAAAACTTACACACTTTCCAGTGGAATGAGAACTATTAATATATTGCCAGGGTTTTGATTTGTGGACAAATTATTTTTTCCCCTGTTTATCTGTTGAACAAAAAGCGTCCAACAAGCAGAGTCAAGTGGAGTTTAATTCTTCTCCCAGCTTGTTCTCAGTTTTGTCATTCACTTTGTCTTGTGGTCAGAGTGAGTTTCCTTGTGGAAAATGCTTGGTGATGCTTTACAGAAAAACTGACCTGGAAGAGATCTCAAAGGTCATTTAACCCATTCTCTACTCTCAGACAAGGTCAACATTGCTAAGAGATATTTGTCTAACCTTTTATTAAAAGCGGCCTCTACGGGATCAATAGGGTCCAGTAGTTAACTTGCCTTTTAGTCAAGATTCTCTTTTCCTTGATGTTCAGTTTTTCTCTCTCACTCCAATTTCTGCTTACCTTTCAACTTTTCACGAGTAAGAATTCTCTTCAAAAACGACAACTGCAATTCCTTTCCTCTTTCCTTCAGGTCAATTTTTGTGGAAGTTTGATCATTCCATAGCACTCATATTTAACTCTCCTTGATTCTCACCTTTGAATGCACTGCCCAATATTAGACAAAATGCTTCAGCTGAAGCTTCTCCACTGATCTGTAAAGGGAGATGATTATTTATGGGTCCTGTTTCTGTTTACACACACCTATTGATATTTGCTTGTTATTGAACAAGCATAAACGGTTCTTTTGTTTGTAGTCTCTTACATCTTTCTATTATTAGTGCAAAAATGCAAATCACTCATTTCTAAATCTGTGCTGATGTCTTCTCACCTAAATTTAGATCTTTGCACTCTTCCTTACAGAACTGCATTCTATTTCATCTTTTCAGAATAATGCCACAATCTGTTACTGTAGTTCCAACTCATTAATGTGACATAAAATGCTTTTAAATGAGTGTCATCTGTAATTAATATGAGCAGACTTTCTATTCTGTTATCCTAGTTATTAGTGAAAACAGAGCAGTACCCAATATAATGATGACCTCAGAAGTGTAAAAGAATAAGGCAATATTAGGTATTTTCTAAGTATGACCTTCTAGCTGATTTTGCCTGTATTTGACTAAGCTGGCAAATTTTTAGCCTGATTTTGAGAAGATCACACAGAAGATCAGCGTTGGTTATTTTACATTTCCTGTTATTGTCTAGGATAATTGCTTACACATAATTTTAGTTTTTTACCTAGTATTTTTCTGTAACTGAAAACAAACTGAGTGGTCTATAGTTGCACAGATCCGCCCCGTTTAAAGACACATATTACAATCTCAACTCCCATCAAAATACTGTAGTCATTTTTCTGTGGTACCTTACTTAGGAATCTTGACAAATTAGGCACCCCTTGCAATCACTGCAGAGAGACAGACAACTATTTGGATTAAATACTAAATAAGTGTAGACAATTAGCTAATTTAGCTGTCCCTATTAAATGCCTAAACTTAGGGACCAAAAAAAGTTTACATTTATTCGTGGAAACATCACCCACTCTCCATGAGTTCTCAGGTATTTATTAATATTTTAGAGGTTGTTTAGGTTGCTTCTCTAATCAATCTAGAATAAATTTTTTCACACTCAGTTGATCTGAAGACAGAAATCTGTTCTAGCTTGATTTTTTTTACACCTTATTTTTTATTATGTTAACATTAACAAAAATATTTGGTATTTTACTGAAGCATGATGTAAACATGACAGTAAACATTGTGTTTTTCACATTGTCATCCATCGATAGATTTCTTTACTGAGTAGTAAATGAAATCTTTCTTTTGTTACGTTTTCACCACAGTATGCTCATTCTTTCTCGTTATACCTTATAGCCATTTCTAGTTCTATATTATTTTGTGCTTTGGTTTTCTCATTTTTAATCCCTAGAGGCTTTCTCCTGCAGTTATCTGAAGTCATTTGACCTACTTTCCTATATGCTTCCTTCAATATTTGTGATCACCGAAAAGCTGATGTTGTAGAAACATTAATCATTTTAAATACTTTTTAGCCTTCTTCCACATCAGGATAGGGGGTGCTTGTACACTAGTAATACAATTTCCTGCAGGAACTGCCTGAACTACAGTAATGCTGAAATGCCACCAACAAAATATGAAATTAAATTAAATAAAAGTCACACATGAGATTTCATTTGTGGTAATGTGTACCCTGTAGAAGGATGGACAAATAACAGGAAAAAAGTATATAGTAAAACTCCAGAACATCAAGGCTGCTTCGAGGCAAACTTTGACGTCTCAGAACGAGTAGCTCCTATATATACTTAATAAATATTTCATTCCTACTATTCAGTGTGCTCAATTCATCCTTTGCTAATGAAACAGTTGTTTTGGAAAGCTTATCTATTTATATCCACCTGCTCTGCATGCACAAGCAGGCTGCTTGATATCGAGAGTTGAGAGAGACATAAACATAGATGTGTACATTGATCTCATTTTGACTGCAGTTACATTTGATATTGCTAGAGTAACTCGAAATCTAAAGATATATTCGTATAAAACCAGTACATTTGCAATCAGTTTCAGAGGTGTACTGCTATGTTGCTGACATGTTTGTTCATCATGATGAATTTCCTCATAGTGTTAGGAATACAACATGCAATTTGGTAAAGAATAGTTATTAATATCATTTAGTATACTTTACTAAAAGATTCCTTTGGCATAAAGTTTTGGTACTGCTTCGATATTTTGATGTCTATGTCCTTTAAAGGAGTTCAGGTGTTTTAAGTGTGTGGTCATTTTTCTTAAGCCGTTCCTCTCTTATGACTTCAGACATAAAATATTACAACGCCCAAGGTATTATCTAAATCTTTGTCCTTATATTACATGATCAAAGACACTATGATACCAATGATGAGAGTAACTCGAGCTCTGCTTTATTTCACTTAAATAGAGAAAATGCCTTTAAAAATGTGTCTGGTTTCAAAGTCTGAGGGAGGTTGAGGTCAGTGTTTCTAAACTACCTTGGTTTCCAAGAAAAAGGAATTCTCCTCACTTGCCATGAAATTATCATCTAGACTTTGACACTTGATCTTAACATGGAAGTGAAGGGCTAAGTCTCCTTTCAAAAATACATTTCTAGAGTTCGTGTTTGACATATTTGCAAGTATTTAAAAAAAAATATGTATCTACCCACATGACTAAAATCTTAAGCTCTATGATGATAGACATTTTCCAGCCATTTCCAACTCTTTGACCTGTGTTAAGTAGAAAATCTGATCATAGTGATCTCTCTTAACCTTAAAATTATTGTCACTTAAAATATAGAAATAATAATTATAAAGATTATGGTCAGACATTTTCTATGGAGTGGAATTGTAATAGAGCAGCGTAAAAAAAACCAAACAAATGCACATTCACAGAAACTATGCAGAGTGGCATAAACAATTCCAAGTGTAAGCCACTGAGTGAATGTAAGCGGGCAAAAGATGAGATTTACGCATCGCTGTTACCTTTCACAGACAAACTAGGAAATGGTTTATTTTTAAATGGAAAAATAAAGGGAATATATCAAATGGAAATAGTCACAATAAAGTATTTCAAGGCTTAAAAACCAAAAGGGATAGATACCTCATTGCCACTTCAGGAACCTATGCTTAGCGCTTAAGTCACCCATCCAAAAGACAGTGAGACCTGGATACTAGGCCATACCACCAAGATTGCTTTACTCTGTGTAGTATTTACACCCAGTCTTACTTCAGACAATCAGCAGATCAAAATTGGGAGGGAAGAGAGAAAAACAAACAAACGAACAAACAAAAAACTCCAAGTGCCCCAAGTGTCTGCCTAGCAGCTAATCTAGTTCACCCTCTCTGGCAAAAATCTCTCATCTGTGCACTCTCTAGTCCTATCAGGACATGTGGAGGGCTCCTTCTCTTTAGACAGCTCTGCACTCCGGTAGCTAGGAAGATGAGGATTTAAACAGGTTCAGGTTGATGAACATAATTCTAGCTGCCTGCTCAGAGTGGACTACTTCCCCGAGGAAAGCAGCCGTGGCACCTCTTCCAGCCAGCTTTAGGCAGTACAGCACTTCTCATGAACAGAAACATGGCTCCGATGAGTTCAGACAGACTCCTAGATCAATTATTGCTTCGAAAAGTCAGCATTCAGAGTGGTGTTTGGGGGTTGTGTGACACCTTCCAGAAGTGCCTGACTCTCTTGGCACCATGTGTAGGCTGTCCCTCACCCAACTTCAGCTGCATATTGTGGAGACGTCTCACCTAACTTGTTTTTCTAGATCACTCTATAACCAACTAAGCCAGAGATGATTTCAGAGGGTGGGTGGCTCATCCTTCCTCATGTAGGGACATCTGGGGATGGTGGATGAGTCTCCTCTGGTCTGGTTAGTCCTGGCTGAAGAGGAATCCTGTATCTTCTCTGCAACTAAATCCCTAATTTTCAGATGACTTAAATGATGTGAAATGTATTCCAGCCTAAACTTGCATATTCTAACAGGAGCTATTCATTTAATTACTGTAATAGCTGAGTCTCACTTTCTACATTCTTAACGCAAAAGCACCAGGAAAAATGTCTTCTAGTAACATCTTACTGACATTTGCCTGCCATATATATTACTTATAGATTGGATGAAAAAACTTATAAATTGATACTCTTATTAGATTTATATTATCAGCTTTTTTTACTGGCAGAATAATCTAGCCCACTTGAATACTAAACTTCTTAGAGTGTAAATCTATATGCTTTAATAAGCACAGATTAGCTCCAACATCCCTTGACAATATAGTTAAATGACCTACATTTCCCTGGGAATGCATGTTATGTACCACAAGTTCCCATATTTTTTTAACACATTCTCAGTAAATTTAGCTGACTTAACTCCAGTCAGAAGATTTGCCCTTCACCTTCAGCACATTCCCTTTATTAAACTAAATACATTCCAGACTTTATTAAAATGAAAACAAACCAACTAGCTAACTTTATTTCTTAAGATGTGTTTTGTATTCAAGGGGTGTGCAAGGAAAACCAAAAAGGAAAAAAGTTCCTGTTTTTACCTTTTTATGAACCCTTTAGAAAGCAGAAACACAATTGCTTATTTATAAAGCCAAAGGAAAGTTTTTCATAGAACCTCAGCGTGTGAATGCGTTGCTCTGGAATTAAGTGCAACAGTAATTATGTTAGGGACCTCAGGTTAGCTAAATGTTTGTGGTTGGGGTTTTTTTCTTGTTTATTTGTCTGTACGAGTGAGAAGGAGGGAGCTACTATATATGGGATTTCTTGGTTATTTGTGATACTAAATAAAGCATACGAAAGTCAAAAGTATTATTTTCTTTCATGCCCATGGGATCAGGGCCACAAAATCAAGAAAACAGTGTGGTCCAGATCCAAGAATTTATTTAGAAGAGTACAGCTGGCTTTGATGTCTAAATAGTTTGAATTCCCAAACTTCTGAAAGGGTTTGGGGCAATAAAGTTTAAGTTTTATATCTTGATATTAAAGATCTGACTCCTCTGATATCATCATCATTTCTCACCGATATTGTTCATGTATACTTTTAGATCAAGAAACAATTTTGTTTTATCCACTTTTATACAGGAGATGAGAATATCACTTCTCATCTTGAGAAAATTAGAAAAAAAGAAAGGCATGGATACTACTGCTACCACTAATAAACTTATAACTGGGCCTAGTTAGCATTGGAATAATGCTGAGGGCTGCTATTACCTTTTTCAGATTTCAAGCAGATTAAGAATACACTTCCTATTTAGATATTTCTTGTAAAAGGCATGTTGAAGAGGCTGGCTATGATCTGACTGGCTAAATCAATACATGATTGAAACAATACAGGTCAATAGCTCCTGCTTGGAAAGCAACTCCTGACTCCAGCAATAGGATTTTCAGAAATATTTGGATCCCTCCTGACTCTACAATAAGTAATCTGTGGTTATTAAAGGAATCATCCCTTCCTTGTCCACTGTGTCATTCTGTTGAACAATGTGGCATTATCTGTTGAAATTTGTCCCAAATGCAAAATCTTGACATAAACAAAAAAGCAATGCAATAATGCAAAAGACCGCTCCTTTTTACAATTGCCTAAGGACATCATCAGTTTCTTCCTACATTTTTACTATAGATCACCATCTAACAACAGCAGTAATGTTAGAACCATGGTTCACATATGCATTGATTCAACAGGACTGTTGATTTTCAAGTAAATAATACAGAGAGAACTATTTAGCTTAGCAATTGGACACCTGCAAACAATATATTTTAAAAGCGGAATCACTTCTAAGGCATTAAGAGAATGCTTTGAAAACAGCATGAAAGACACTAACACTGAATCTTAATTTTTAACTGTCAGTATCTAAAGAGATAATGACTAGCTTGCATTACTGGGAAGGCAAAATCTTAGATTTTCATGTAATTAAACTATAGAACATTTATATCCTTAGTCAGTGTCAGCTGAGGCCTCTTGGAAAGAACTTTTAATTAAAACACAAGATTTAATTTAAAAAACTGAATATGTTCCTTTCACAGCATTTTAATTACACTGGGAGGTAATGCCAGTTGGTGACACATTGCAAGGCAGAAGAGCCAGGTGATCAGATTCTTACGGGTCCAGTACATGATGGTCAATTCAGATACTTCAATAACTTTGTCATTTATGTTTAGTAATGAGATGCATGGAACCACATCTTCTTAAGGTTTCTTTCCACCAATATGTACTCCTCCATAAGCTTTCTAGACAACTTCAGCAAATGTAGTATTAATATACTGGTGAGTCATCTGTGTGGATGAACACATGCAGAGAGAAAAGGGAAGCGAAAAAAAGCCATTCATCTTCATTTAGGTTTCTACTACAGTCTTTCACTTCTTTTCTGTGCTGATAATGGTGTTGATAAGATGCAGACAGGTGTAAGTTAAGATATTTAACTATGCGAATTAAGTTTCCTAACTATGCGATTACACTCCACAGACTCTCACATGGTAAAAGCAAAAAATAGTATCTACAATTATTTATACATTGTCATTGCCAACTCTGCTTATCACTGAAATGAATTATACAATGGGCAAACTAGAACAAAGGATGTGTATGTTTTTCATTAAGTCTCAGGGAGTCCAAATTTAGCTATGTCTTCTGTCACACACACAAAAAAATCCATCACAACAGCTCATGATGGGCATGGTGGGGCTCCTGAGAGTAGGATAAATACATATCTGAAATTTGTCTAGAATGTTGGAGGTCAATATATTAGGCCAGAATCACCACACTTAAATTTAAGGACCTTGAGGTCCCTGATTTAGGACAGAAACATCATCTTCAGTTCCAGGTAGAATGATCCATTTGCTGGGATTACTTATGCTGGTGTTCACACAGGAATGTCGGCTCATGTCACGCATATACTGCTGCAATGAATTTCCCAGTTGACTAGTGTTTCGACCTTTGTGTTTGTATCATGGAGAAATTCTTACAGCTCAGTGACCAGACTCCTTTCAGGCGGAAACTAAACCAGAAGATGCTCTCCAGAGGGACTCATAATGATTCCAGACTCCTAATGGGCCTGTAGTTTGTAGAACTAGACTGTCACGGAGGCACCCACAAAACGAACAGCAGCCGCTATCCAAAAATGGGGTTCATTGCAACCTGGGTTGCCCAGCACTCTTGGCTAAATATAGGTTTGGATGTTTGTTTGGAATTCACTACTACACAACAAATTCCTAACTTAAGGAATGACAAGCCAAAATGGGCAAACCCTCACTCATAAAAGGGGAAACCTCCCACACCAGAGTGCCCGAGAGATCACTCACCCAAATAGGCGGGGTGGGGCGAGGCTCACTCCATCCACCGAGACTCCCTCCATCCGTGCAAGTATCCGGACGGCGTGTCCAAGGGGAGGGTCCGGCTGCCAGGCCCGCTGCTCTGAGAACAGCCACCTCCTCTGGCTCTCGGGCAGGACCCCTTATACCCGAGTCGAGGGCACCCTGTGGTCATTCTCCCCGGCTGAGGGACCAGCCCGGACAAAACGCGGCAGAGCCCGGCCAGGCCCAGCCCCCGAGCCTGTTTGCTGAGGGCTCCGGACCCTGAGGCGCCGGTTAAGCACCGGGAGCCCATTCAGCCGAGGCCTCCGACTGCTCTGGCCTGAGGCACCAAACCGCTCAGCACTCCGTGTGCTCCGCCTGCTTTGGCTGGGGGGGAGGCTGCACCAGCTACACAGACCCGCGGTGATCTGAACTGCAGCCCCAAAACACAGGTAGTATGGATTTTTGATCTCAGTAGGAAGTGGTTTTTTTCCCTAGATCGCTCCTGGTGTAATGTACTACTTGCTGGCATATGTACATCACCTCTCTGTGCCTGTGGGCTGAAAGAAGTAGTCTTCTAATCTACTTTTAGTCATGTGGTTCATATGTCATGCTTTGAAGGAATCTACAGAGTGTTTTAGTGATTTACCCAAATCAGAAAGGCCCTTGACTGTGTCCAGAAGCCAGTTTCTGTTGCTTGATGAAGCAGGAGCGTATTCTGATCCTGATGTATATATGGTAAATATTCCACATCCCTTAAGCTATTGAGCTCGTTAGAATATGTTTGCATAGCCTAGGGAAGCTAAATATTGCTGCTGTAGTACTAATAGGGACCAATTTCAGATTGTTATCTTCACCAGAGAAACTGCAAAGCAGAGAACATGTCTTACCGTTGTCACAGGGCCAATTACACTGATGTAAAATGATCTTTTGTTGGACTGTTCATAAATACAATTTCAAAACAAAACACAGAATATTTACTTGTGTTGCTTGACCGTTTGTTTAAGTCTCT
This sequence comes from Baryphthengus martii, assembly GCA_013396935.1. Classification (NCBI taxonomy): domain Eukaryota; kingdom Metazoa; phylum Chordata; class Aves; order Coraciiformes; family Momotidae; genus Baryphthengus; species Baryphthengus martii. The sequence goes on from VWZK01007371.1 coordinate 123,183, forward strand.
TCTTCTGGATCGATATACCAGAAATTCTGATATATTAATAAAATTAAATATTAGATTTATTAGATTTATTTTCATGTAGTTTTATTCTCTTTGAAATGCATAACCCTTTTAATAATGCATTATGTGCTTAGGCCCTATTTGTGCAGTAAGACTTGTGAAAATGACACCTTTGGAACATACACAGGTGCAAATGTATTTCACTGCCACCCTTAAAATAAATAGAATCCAGACTTCTTCTGAAGAAACCTTTTAATTATGCATTATGTTATATCTCATTATTTGTTTAAACATTCGTCGTTTTTGCAGAGCTGACATTGAACCAGCCGTTTCTGTTTATGTCCCAAAGGCATTGGTAATTCCAAAACACTTGGGAGATTTATGAACTGCAGCAGATGAGTGTCTGAGTATCCTTCGAAGACCACACCAATTTATTAGCATGCCGTTGTGACTTTTTAAAAATTAAGGACAAAATAATAAGTTTTCTCATCCATCTACGAAGACAGAAATTGCATTTTCATCATGTCTTGTAATACTTTTTATGTCATATTCCTTTTATTGATCATAGACTAGAGTTACATGGGAGGTTTCTTAGCAGGATTTATGAAATATTCAAATAGGATATCATAATCTGTTCTAAAAAACTGTTAGCTTTCTTTCTTTGATTTACTGGTTTTTATGTATGCATTCTACTGTTGCTGGGCTCAATCCTCAGCTGATAAAAAGCAGTCAGTCAAAGTGATGCAAGAGAAGAACATAATATTTTTTATGCACTGATGACCCAATCCCATTTTCTACAATTCTGAGAGTTTTGTCTCACCTGCATGTCTAGTCCACATGCTAGCTGAGAACAGGCGTCTTCTCCATTAGGTTCTTTAACACAGAGTACTCACACTTTGCCTCTGTCATCTGTGAACTACAATGCACAGAGGCAACCTCATGGAAAACAAAAACAATTGATTATTCTGATAATACCTTAAGACTATTTTGGGATGATTTAATTCTGTGATCATACCGTGCCATGGACAGCATCCTGGCCACAAGCTTAGTACATATTACCTTGATTTTCATAGTAAAATTTGCATCAAAGTGCAAATTCTTTTAAGGATTGATTATAGAACATTTTCAAAGGCAGTAAGAACAGTTAGTTATCCAGTTCTGATTGAAAATTAATAGGGCTTATGTACATATGACTGCTTTGCACTGTCAAGAACTTCTTCAACATGGTAGATTTTGCAGTTTTCCATGTCTTTGTCAGTTTTGAGTTTCAGCTACTGTGTCATATTTTTTCCCAGACTTGCTTCTGGGATAAGTATATATGTGAGCTTCTGCTTTGATTTAAAAAAATCCTAACAAGCTTACTTTTTTTTTCCCCATTGTAGCTTTTTCCAGAGGACAAGAGAAATAAAGAGAAAAATAAAGAATTAAGTAAGTTACCAAATATTATTGGTTTGTAATCAGTTAGCTTAGGTAGTACTGGGATGGCTTTCTTGATTTTCTGAATTCTCATGCTTAACTATAATGTGCTTCCTAAAAATAATAATAATAATAATAATAATTCAAAACTGGCTTAATTTTCCTGCAGTTCCAAGAGGACTAAAGTAAGATTATCAGAGTGGATGCAGCACAAGAATTAGAAAACTTTCATGTAGATCAAATCATACTGTTATTCCTGCTAATGCAGCTGGTCAGTCTTGCAAACCTTTTGGACATTAGGAAGGCTGCTCTTGTGGTTGTTTCTCCTGATGCAGTGCCATAAGTAGTTTATTCTGGATATCTGTCTGACAATCTATCTCTTTCGACTGTCTTGTGACACCTGTAATAGAGATCAGTGTATTCATGTTATTGCTTTTGACAGTCTTTATCTTTTTAAATTACTTCAGTGGTCTTCCAGCTTATTCTTAGCATGTCTATTTTCCTGTTTTCTGTCAGCATGCCATGTCAAAATATCTATCAGAATTCTCACTACCCAGACAGGAAGACATTGCAAATGTTAAAATCCACATTTGCTCCTTATGCATCTTTCCTTTACATCATCCAAAACAATCTCCTTAGCAGAAATCCTATCAGGTCAGAGTTGTGTGCCTGAAAGAAGTTGTGGGTACTGTCGTCATTGAGTACTTCTGCTCCCAAATATGACCAGAGACTTTAAAAAACAGACTTCTGCTTGCTTTCAGAACTCTCTAATTGCACTTTTGACAATTCTAAAGGGTGTCATATGGGTGCCATATTTTCTGTGTGTGCAAAGAATTTTGAACAGCTAAGCAAATATTTATCTGGACGATGTTGAACGTTTCTTTTCTGTATCCTGTACAAATGGTTGTTCGCTTGGTCGTTAGCACATTGTCACTCTGCTAACAATTTTTAATTGCAGAGTGACTTGAGTAGGAAACAGAGGTACAAGAAGGAGTACCCATGTGTTGTGGAGTTATCATCAGAGTACTCACCGTGATTCTCTCAGGTGTTTATATTGTCTGTCATTCGGTATTCAAAATTACTGTAGTACTAAAAGTAAAAGGCAATAATGTTTCTACACATTAGCTTTTCTAGTGAGTCCAGGCATACTTAAAGACCACACCTTCCACATCTTATTTAATTATCTTAACTAGGCTGAACATGAGAAAAAAGAGTGCTATGTGGGAGAGCTAGGAGGAATTCAGGACATTTAGGATCTGAACAAGGATTTCAAGACAAATTGCTGAGCAGTATCTGTGCATGTTGGTTTACACTATTTGGGAGGCCACTAACTTAGGTTCTCCAAACTCCCCTTACAACTAGCAGAGAGATACAGATACTTTCAGACCATTTGACGTACTTTATTTGCCTACTTAAAATGAACTAAATAGCATCCTGGACCTTGATGACTACTGCCTTCGCAATGCTCGGGTCTCTGCTGACTATAAAGACTCGAAGTGAAGAGTTGAAATATAAGTGTAAATGAACTGAGCATTAGTCAGATGATGCAATTCAGGTTTGGTTTATCTTACCACATTACACAGAAAATATAAGAACCTATATTGGCAAACCTATTCATTCTTCTCACTTTCAGAACATGATTGATCCTAGCAATTCATACACCTTCCTTGCAATGTCATCTGTGGCACTCTGGGGTTATATGTTCTTTTCCATTGACTATAGTGGAGGTTAGATGATACACATAGATTTAGATAAATAACATTTAGATGGCTAAATTTAAGTGAGAGGTACACCCCCCGGATACCTGCTTTGTAGTTCTGAGTTGGTTTTGAGAATACCTTTATGAAGATTTGAGCTATGTTCTTAATTAAAGAAGTTGCCTTTCAGAGGTGATGAACTACATCAGAGACAGAGTCAGTATTATTTAATGGTAATGTTGGTGACTTTAAGTACAGAATGCTCAAAGAGAAGGTTAGGATGTTCATACTGTTGATTTATAAGTGTCAGTCAGCCACTGAGGTCAGTGGAAACATGACATGATACAACACAAGTGCAATGAAGTGATAAAGCAGCTTGCATATGACATTAGAAGCAACAGTATACTCGGGCATGAATCCTCTGCCTTTCCTTCTTCCTTGGTCTCCTTTGACATAGCTTTTTTCCAGCCATCACTATACAAGTCTCCATCCTCTGTTCTTGGCTAGTAGCAATGCTTCCTTGTCAGATTCGGATTTAAGCACTTGGATTTGGGGTAAGAGTTTCATCTTTGCCACCTTTCTGCATGAGGTAAGTAATGGCTCTATGTAATTTCAGGAAAAGAAGCAAAAGGCTAGGAGCATCAAAAAAAAAATAAAAAAATTGCAGGGCTTAAAAAAATTATCATCTGCCATGTGGTTAGGATGATACTTCTGGTTCATTCATGTCATAGCAATCTAGCATGAATAAGTAAGACAACAGCTCAATGAAGTATAGGACATTTCAATACCATTGGCTATTTAACTTGTTGGTAACAACTACTTGGTCATGATGAAGGGAAAATATTCTGGTGCATTTAAATCTTTCTGCTCAGTAGTTGTGTCATCTAAATACATCTATTTCTAAGCTAAAAAGTTTTCATGACACCATTTCCATATGAAATTTTTAAAAGTTGTCTTCCATTTGTAGGTTTATCTAGACTTACATGGCTTATATTAGGAAATTCCTAACCTGTTTCATCTAGGCAAACCTCAAAATGTAACTGCAGCTCATTTGAGGAAATGTTTGCAATGATTCTCAGGATTTTCAACTCCTATTTTGATCGCATGAAAGTTCATGAGATAGAAATTGCTACAATTTAATTAGGAAATTCTTGTAGTTTTCCAAGTACTTTCATCTGTTATGTAAATAAAAATGGAGTAAATTGTATTTGTTTCTTATTCAAATCAGGAAAATCTAGACTTACTGTGAACATGTATTTACAGATTAAACAATAACAAAATGGGAAGCAAACTATAACTTCCAGTGAACCTCATTGAAGATCAATAAATGGCATCGGTGTGTGAATGTTTTTAGTCTAAATTAGTTAGATGTGGAAAATTAATAAAGGTATACAACAATCGTTTTAGAAGAGACAGACAGAAATTTTCCAAGAGAATGACATTTCATTTTTTTAAAAAGGTCAGTCAGTGTGTTGAAACACGAGATGGAATATCTTCTTTTGGGCAAACCTTCAGAGAATCCTGACTGTAACTCTGGCAGCTTCCTGAAGGCAGATGACATAATAACAGCCCTTAACACTTGTCAGATGTAGTTTCCATGCAATAGGGAGTATTGAAACCCTTAAAGCCTTAGAAGGACTTCAGGGAGGTTTGAATTCTGATGTTTCTTTCTCTTTTCAGGGACCAGATGAGCCTTTTAAGTTTTTGCTCTAGACAGAGATTTCAGGGGTTTGGGTTTATGAAAGAAGGTTACTGTTACTTTCAATGAAACCTTGGGATGTCTCAGGTTTGAGATCAGCTGTTTGCACAATGTGAAGTGTTGACTGTTGTCTAATTGTGGCAGCAGAGGTCTGGGAAAAGGGAAAGTTTCCTAAAAGTGAAGTGAATGATGGCTCTATTTTTACAGTAAATAGTAATTGAAGCATTACTTTTTCTGAAAAAAAAATATTGAACTGATAATAATGAAAAGTGGCAGCTTTTGGGACCTTAATCCATAATGTTCTGAAGCAATGATAGTCTTTTAATTGACTTCAGAAGGACTTTAATTCATACTTCAAACTTTATTTCAAATAATCTGCTAGATCGTAATATCTTCCCTTATTCAAAACATCCCTGTACTTGTCAAATGCCATTACTAACTGGGGAGTGAGACACCTCACAGAAGAATATTAATCTACCATCCACGTCAATGGTGTGTGTTTCTGATATTCTTAATTCTGCTGTCTTCAAACTTCACATGCAATTCTATTTTTTGTTGGGATTTATTATGAACAATATTGCAACCAGATATGAAAAATGCCACTAAGAAAAATCTCTTTTTACTTGCTTTAGAAAATACATTCAGAATGTAACTATAATCTGATCCTCTGTCTAAAACTACTGTCAAGCATGGTATCTACATGGAAATGTAGGTATCTGGGGCTATGTCCACCAAGAGATTTAAGCAAGAAGTGCTTTTTTAAGTTGCTTGTAGCATGCACTTCTTTGTTCAAATCCCACTTAAATTTACAGCAGTATTGAATGATCACTAGCTGGTAAAATTAGCAGAGAGGGGAAGAGTAGTAGCCAGAAAAGGCAGAGAGTATACAACTATATAATGTAAGGGTAAGTTACTAGCAAGATGAAATATTCTAATTCTTGCACCAATTAATATTTAATCTAGTATATGATGTTGAAAAAATCCAACAGGAGACACTTGAGGAGTTTCAAATAGCTCATACTCCGTGGATTAAATTGCTAGACTAGGACATCTGAAACTTGGATTCAACTTCCTGTTCTGAGGCAGGTGAAATGGGGATTCAAAGTACGGGGCCATTTTTAAATATCTCCTCGGTGATTTCTATTCCTCATATCAACAGTTAGAGCACATTGAAGTGGAGAAAATGGAGCAGGCAGGCTTAGGTTTTTACTTCGCTGTGGGAAAGATCTACTTGCTTAAATTCCCAATGGAAGAAATGTTCATAACTGATGGCCTTAACTGTAAAAAGGTGCCACCATTGACATTCATCTTTCCTTCAGAGCTCCCCTTCATATGTGAGGAGAAAAAGTTGGGGAATTTAAAGTTGTTACACAAATGGCAGGCTTGAAAGCCCTCAGTGAGATCTGCAAGAGGCTTTTTTTCACTGAAGGGAGTCCTTTAATTCTATTTCGCTTCCGGATGCTGAGGGCCAGGTTGTTCAAACATAGTGCCTGAATTTAGCAGTTTTCATTACAACAGTAGTGAGCAGTCACTTCTCATGAGGCTGCTATATTTTAAGTGCTCAGCACTCCTGAAAAGCAAACTTCTATTTGAGTGTCTTTGTGTTTTAAAAACATTGGTTTATGTTTGTATGAGATATTTTAATTATAAAGGCAGTACTAAGATAGAGCATAAAAAGCCATATGGTTTTGTATTGCCTTAGTTAATCTCTAATCTCATACATTTATGGTTTTAAAATTGAGTCCTGGGAAAAAATATTTTTGCTTTTGCAAGAAATAATCCCCTTAGTTTATTATTGACTAACCTTACTGCATAAAAACACAATGCTCAAGGTTTTTTGCAAGGGGTATTACTCATAAATTAGGAATGTTGCCAAAGATTGGGATAAACTCAAGAATGCAACTATAAATCTCTAAGGTCAAGTACAGGGAGTGTTTTATTTTGAACACGATGCAGACAATCTCCCAGTGTGTTTCTTTGTTCTTCAGCTCTTTAAAGCCCAAGCTATCAGTAATTCAAAATATGTGTCTAATGTGTACTTACACCCTCTATATTCGGAAGGTGTAACTGTTGATACTCTAAAGCAAACAATAAAGGTTCATGTTCTTGATCTTGTACAGAACAACTGTTAGGTGTTAAATTACCCTCAGGCGTTTTTGCTTTAACAATACAATTAACAGTCCATTTTTTGTCCCTCTACAAAATAAATTCTTTACTCGAGAAATATAGGGAGAGATGTTGCCAGTATCCCTCCCTTAAACATGAATATGCATCTTGATAGTTCACAAAGTCAAGATGGAATGTAGAAGAAAGACCAATTGCAAAGTTACTAATGCCTTGCTTTCAGAGGAGGGAGGTAGGAGCTTTAAGACTGGTAGTCTCTTCATTCCCCACAGGGCAAATGACACAAGTTGGACTTCATGACAAGCTGCTACAGACACATTTCCAGTCCCTCAAAAGGGGAAAACAAGAGTTGATTGTATAGTGCTTCATGTGTATACTACTGGGAACTTCCTCATACCATCAACAGATGCAGGATGAGGCTTAAATCAAAATCCATTGCATGAAACTGTCTAAGTACTTACTGGTTCCTAAATAGTACTTGTGGAAAAGTCTACAGATTAGAAAGAATCAGTTTTATTTTCTGTCCATGACCTCAAACAACATTAAATCCTTTGATTTAAATAGTTTTCATGTTAGGGTAATAATAATAATTATAATAGTAATAATAATAAGTGCAAGAGAGGAAAACATCCATATTTTTGCAAGTAAAACTGATGTAGATTCAATCCTTGCTTACATGTGTGTATAAGGTGCAGACAGAATTTGATCTACTGAATATTTCATTAAGGTGTTGACAGCTAAGCATCTGAGATACAACTGCTGAGATTATATATGAAACATGCCAACAGAGAGTAAATAACAGACTACTCAATCTTTTTCTCTATTTTCAGTCTCTGTCTCTCTCTTTCTCTTTTTAACTGTACGCAGTGTAAAAACCAGCTCACACATGTTTCTGCAAAGAAAGCAAGTTTTGCGTTTCTGATTGCTCGGTGAGATTGTATCGGCCGTTATTCATACGGAACTGACTCTGTAGCTGGGAAAAAGCCCTGAGTCCTAGAATTAAACACAAATAAAGTCTATCCGTGTGAAAACTAACTCCAAAATCCTTCACTGGACCAAATAACTCCTTTTTAATTTCAAAATGTCTCACGTAGACAACAACAATCCAGAGGGTGAAACAGAATGTATGGAGTTAAATTGTACAGCTGCTTGCACCAAAAACCACTAACTTGCAAACATTGTTATTAAACGGTTTGCAATCAGCTGATAAGTACAGTAAGCATGATTTAGAAAGTTTTCGTGAACAAAACTCATTCTTTTCCTTTAAATAATTCTGTTACCCTATGCTATTATAAAGATATTTCTCTATTTTAGTACATCAGCCTAAAACTAGGGTAACAAAATGGGGAATTAGGCCTAGCTCATCTATTTTGCAAATTAGATCTAGTACGTCTATGATTAATTAATAGGAAAAGGGCTACATTTGCAACTAAATATTTTGACAATGAATAATTTATCCGGGTTTGCTTTTAGCACATTGGTAAAGCAAGCTTCATTTCACATACTGCACAAAAAATTCTTTCTAAAGCAATTCATGAGACCAAAAAATTACAAATATAAAAATCAATTGCTCATTTCCATTTAAAAAATGGAGTAGATCCATATAGAGTAGATTTAGGATGTACTCCTAATATATGTGATTGTTTAGGAAGAATATAGGTTCTGTTATTCCCAGCAAGAAAAAAATTGTTAATTTCCCTAGGATCGAGTTCTTTGTGTTAATTTATTCATTCAAATATTCCTCATCCCCATGAAATTAGTTCTTTGTGAAAACAGAGAAAAATATACAGTAAATTAAACTTGGTGCAGTGATTTAAAGAAATAGATATCCTGTAAATGGTTCAAAAGATAAGTTATCTTAATTTATGAGCCTTACAGTCTTGAGTCATGTCCTGTTATGATTATTATATTTATGAGGTCTAAATGACTGGTAAAATAAATAACACGCTTATGACAATCCAAAATTCATGATGAGAGTGCTATATAAAACCTCAAAAACCTACTGAGTTTACAACAAAGTGTTTAATTTAGTTCAATCAGCAATTTCCAACAGTAACAATGGTATATACAAATATGTAATATTGATTTCACAAGAAACTCTAACTCTGACAAGCAAGGTTTAGAATTTAGAGTTATTTTTCTCTGAAGTTCAAGTAATTGGTGGTGTTGTGCTCTCTCTTGAGACAACAAGAACTGTGATGCTGATGCAAAGAGACACAGAAGAACTGACATGTTACAGATTGTTCGTGGACGTGACACTATAAAAAAAAAAAAAGACACTAGAGAAGCGAACCCTTTGTGTATCTGGCTGGTTATATAACACAGAATATTAATCACTGATGAAAAAAAATGTATTGTGTTTTAAAGCAGAACTCTTCAGTGTACATTAGCCATAGAAACAACAGTAGAAAATTATTTTCCATCCAAAGTTAGCAAAGCTCTTTTTGCTCTAATGGCCTAATGTGAATTGACAGTGAAGTATGTCCCTGGAGAAGTGAAGCACTATGCTCTAAGTGAAGTAAAGACAGCACAATTCCATTATTACTGACATAAATGCCAGTTTATAGATTTCAATAAGAAGCAGGAATTTTTTGAGACTTCTATCGAGGCTTTAACTAGTGTAGATTTAGATTTTCCTAACGGCTTCATCTCTTCTTCCTCTTTTTTTTTCCTCTAGTAAAAACACTGATAACATAATTGCCATGTCACATATTTCATCACCTGAAAAGACAGAAAATAGATTACTCTGATGTGAATTTGCTGCTAATGCAGACTGATAAAAGTCTGTACATATTTAAGCCTCTGCCATACTTGTTCATCCATTTCCACTATTGAGTAGCAGAATCTTTAAAGGAACCCACAACCACTAGTTTGGTTTCTCACTGGCTTTGAAGATTGACTGATCAGTTGTGCCGCCTTGATTTTATTGTATGGTTCTCTTAGTCTCTTTGTGTCAGTTGAATTACATTTTTATAGATTGAAGTTTTCAGATCTCCACTAACTGGTAAACAAATGAGCTTTTACAATACTGCACAGTAAACTGCATATGGAAGTGCTGTAATGATGTACAGATTCAATAATTCAAAATATGAATGAGGCAGGAAAACATAAGGCATTCTTTCTAAGCTCATTATTTATTGCAAATAAAACACAAGAAGAAAGAATTATTCCCAGCAACGACAATTTCCCAGCTGCTGTGCCATGCATTTAAAAGATGGAGGTGCTTTTATATTTAAAATTCTTCCGACAGACGTGATGAAGGCATCATGTGGCCCTGGGATGGCTACAAATACTATCCAGGAACTTATCCTGCAGTCAGTAGTGTAGTAATTGTAATTACAAGTACTCTCTGTGTGATCTAATTCCTTGGTACCTCCCATACTTTTTGGACCATTGCTGCAGTCAAGTAATCAAAGTCTGACTTTTACACAGGGTTCCTTACCCTGTAACATTTGCGTCACTAAGTGTTGCATTGTCAAATTCATAAGATAAGAAATTTTGAAGTTACTCATACTGCACTTTTTTTATTTTATTTTATTTTATTTTATTACAGTGTTCAGAACCTGGTAAAAGTTTTAAGCTTGTAGCAAGTCCAATCGTGTGGCAACATCTGAGCAAAGTACAAGACGTACTCCAAAAATGAACCTTCAGGAATTTCTGTTGTCTTATGTATTTGGACGCAGCTTGTATTTGGAAGGCAGAAAATTTGACCACCTCACTACATGGATAACGGTTGCATTGTGGAGAGTATTAGGGGTGTTAAGGATTGCCACAGCCATTCTCCCTCTTCTTTTGACACATGAGTTGTGGAAGAGATTATGACTGCTGAAAAACTGTAGCCACTTTTTGCAGGAAGAAATCTCCCCCAATTCCTTCCATACTCCTGCACTCCCTGACTACTATCATTGTTCTTAGCCTCATACATGACTTATGAGAGCTTCTTTCCATGGTTAAGTCTTACACCCAGGAAAAATGGAAGTCTGAATTGTGATAGCACAGAGCAGGAACTCACTTCCTTAAGTCAGAAGGCTCTGCTACCTGAAAAATCTCTCTCAAAAAAAGAACTCTGCAAGTGTTTCAATAAGCTATTCACAAACCTCTGTCACAAATGCAAAATCTCAACAATAATGAAGCATTTTTGTTGCTAATGAGGAGATGCAATATGATATTCTCAAATGAGGGGGAGCTCAACAGGCCCTTGGACTCAGCTCAACTCAATATGTAAATTCACATATTTATTGTGGGTTCAGTGTAGTCGTACTGCTTTACATCAGCTGGTCTTGCAGATACACTTGTCCTTTTATTTGTACCCACTGAAGTACTCAGCATGAGAATTTCAGTGATTTAAAACTTTATGATTTAATTAAGCCTTTAAGTTGTTATATTTTCCAGCAAGAGAAGTGTCAATTCACTGAGTGCACTTATTTAGTTATTTTTTTATTTTCAAAAGGAAGCAATTTCCGATGTATGCAAAAGAAAAAAAAACCAAAGCATAAAGGGGAGCATATTTTCCCAACTTCACATTTTTTAACAGCTGAAAATATTTTTCTTTCTTTTCTAATCTTCAATAAAGAATATATTTGAGGTCAATGAGGTAAGAAAACTCTTAGCTGCAAAGGGCACATTTTCATAAAATTATGAACAAATGAAAATGGAAGGCTAGGTAGAAATGTTACAGACTCAAAATTTGAGTAACTATTGATGGCATAAATGCCATTATACTTTCACTAGATATGATTTCAAACATCAGCTACTGGCCTGCTGGGTTAAATATTTATTTTCTAGGAGTCCCATCTGTTTCAAGCTACCAGCCAAAAGAACTGAATAATAAAATGTACAATGTACACAGTCACAAGGTACAGAACAATATTTTTCAGGATGTTTGCACTTCTGTTAGCAAGAACAGACAAACAGACCCACCACTGGCCAATACGCTTTTTATTGGTAGAAGTTTTATCCAATAATCTTCTATCTCTACTGTGTAAAAGAACTCCATAAAAGCTATGTTTACATGCTGCCTCACATGGCTGGGTTTTGAATGGTCGAATCTTTGTGGATTTCAACACTCTCTTTCTCGTTGTGACTAAGGTGTTGCAGTAAATAATAAATGATTACACTGAGGAGGAAAAAAAAAAAAAAGAAAGTAGCTTGAAAAGCAAAGATCTATTCCTATCTGTCTGATAATGAAATAGCATTTTCTTAGTTCACATGCCACAGAGCAGAACTGTCTTAATAAAAAAAAAAAAGTTCACAGTGAAACCAACAGTCTCTTATGTAAGGAAAATTACTGTGTTTACTCTGTTTGGTTTTTTTGTTTTCATTTTGGTTTTTTTCGAGTCTGAGGTGATATTACAGAAATCACAGTTTCCAGCAATCTATATGCAATCTATAAATCCTAGAATATTATAGCTATTCCGAGGGTAATTGTTCTGCAATTATGCATGCGAGTGTAAATCCAGAAACTGTCTGAGATGAAGCTATAGCTGTAGCCTGTATGTGGCACGATGAGGAGGCTGCAGACGTGCAGTTTTTATCCTTATAATCTTGACAGTTTGGAAAACGCTGCTGAAAGCAAAGGGCAAAGCAGAGCTCCAAAGGAATTTCATTTGCATTTACACATGCACCCATGCAGTGCTGCTTTCTACCTTGTTACAATGGTAAGGGATCACGGTGAAGAGAAGACCTCTTAAAACAAAATCTCTAACTAGATAGATTGCTTACAGTTTAGCAATTGTGAGAAAAATTTCATTTCTAGCTGCATGGTCTATGAAGTACATTTCTTTCCAGTTTCTGTAACCTCAATGCACTGCAGGAATGAAATAGCCTATAGTTACATTTCACAGTGATGAAGAAAAGGAAGTAGTATATTTTTATACATCAAAAGCCTGTTTGTCCTTTTTTTTATGTATTTTTCTGCTTTATCAACATCATTTAAAGATCTTTGCTTTAGTTATTTTGAGTCATAATCACGAACTGTACTGTCTTCTGTATGTTGGCAGTGATACTGTATCTGAGTTTCCGTAGTGATCTACCAAACAGATAATTTTTTCTCCTCCCATACAGAGCACATACTTCTGATGGTATTTCTGTTGTGTGGGAGGGCAGCTCCACTCCATTCACACACTCACAGATGGGGTCTCCTGGGTTTACTCCTGTCAGGCTTTCCAACAGCTGAACACTTGTAGCCTCAAGGCCGCTCTCCAGCCTTCTAGTAAGCAGTCAGGGCATCACAGCACAGGCTTTGTTTGTTCCTTTTGCTGATGTGTGGTTTGTTTTTTTTCTGTGAAGCTGAAAATTCGTCTTTGTAAGGGAGGGAGGGCAAGGGGAGAGGAAAAGGGAAGGGGAAAGAAAAAGGAAAAGGAGAAAAGGTAAAGGAAAAGGAGAGAAGGAAAAGGAAAAGGAGAAGGAAAAGGAGAAGGAAAAGGAGAAGGAAAAGGAAAAGGAGAAGGAAAAGGAAAAGGAAAAGGAAAAGGAAAAGGAAAAGGAAAAGGAAAAGGAAAAGGAAAAGGAAAAGGAAAAGGAAAAGGATGCTTAGAAAAGCAATCAATTTTTTTATTTTCTAAAATTGTCAAGGAGAAAAGCCCTATTCCATTCATAATTGCTGTTTTACAAATAATTTTAGTTACATAGCTGTGAAGGAACATGAAATTTTTGAGTCCTTGGAACCAATCTTTTCTTGAAGCCAGCGATTTGGTCAAGAAGTGCTACAGAATAAGTTGTAATCTAATCTTTTCTCAAGTAGTTAATGGCATACATGAATGACAGAGAAGAATACGTTTAAACAATCTTATTTCTTTGAAATATGTTACCACAGCAAGCATTTTATCATAACAGCTGTAGCTGCTGCTACTGCCAACAGAACATTTATAAGACTGTATAGATCAGCACAGGGCACTTCCTGAAGGAATATCTTATCCTATAAGTAAATCAGGAAGAAAACCACCTGGAAAACTGTTGAAGGATGTAGGGACAGGGTTATTTTGAATCAAATTTTACTCCATAGTATACTTCCTGGTAGCTTGCTATGGAGCTTTCTCATACACTGTGCCGTAACTCAGGAAATGCAATGACCTCATGAAGAGAAAATGTAGCTATGTAGCCATAGGGAGATTTGAGGAACCAATAGCCATGGTGTTAAACTGGTACAGCAAGAAGGAAGATGAGGTCATTATTTGTGTATGTAAAGCAATATGCCAGACACATAAATAAAAATAAAAAATAAGAATAAAAAATAAAAAGTGAACCTGATTCTACCAAAGCACCCTAACGTATTTTCTCTGCCTGGAGAAGAAAAAAAGGTTCAATGCAGAACAGGGCTATTTCCCTTTTCCACTTGATAATATTATCGTAACAAAACATGGGGAGAAGGAGAAATGAAAGGATTACCCTACATATGATTGTGATCGTACCCTCTCTACCAATAAATCCTCCTCGCTTCATAAAGATTCTTCTAAAGAGCAATTTGATTTGTCTTTGAAAATCACTGGAGTGCATCAAATGTCATTAGTTCTTTAAATATGTCCACAGACTACTGCAGGCCTGGAGCTTTGTGCAAAGGCCCTTGTCCCTCCTGGCCCCCACTTTTCCTTTGTAGGCTTCCAAACTAAAATTGTCCTCTCTGTATTTCCAGTAGAACGCAGGGAGTGAAGGGCTTGAATCCGTTCTCTACATGAGTAGTAAGGCATAGCAGGTTAGACTACAGGATATGGTTAAATTACATGACTATATTTTAACAGACTTTTCCAAAGAAAGCACATCTTGAGGCAGTAACTTGAAACTAATAACATAATAATAATATTAACAACATAATAATAATAATAGCTTGAAACTACATAACTAGAGTTATTCGTATTAAATCACTGGTATCGTTGGACTCTTTTTGGAGTGCACTCATTTAGATAAATCTCTGTTTTATTCCTGCCTAACTGCTAAATTCTTCAAGAAATCTCTGATGCTTTCTAAGCTTAGCAATTTTATTGTTCTCTTCCCTCATCTCCTTCCTGTACTTTTCTTCTCTCTCTCCCACTCCCATCTCAATACCTAGGCTCTCCATTTTTCCAGTAAAGATAATTATTCTCCTGCATCTTCACCTTCTTTCTTTTATAACTTGAGTAGTGTCAGCTATTTTTCTATACTGAATAATTCAAGCTCTGCAGCTCCATCTTTAAATGTCTCTCTGTATCCGTTCCCTTAAGCATCACTCAATATGCTTTTGCATATTCCATCCTTCCTTTCTCCTAGATGTTCCATTCAGAAGTGGTTGGTCTGATCTTAGAAAAGGATTGATCATTCGAGACTGTCCTATTCAACTATGCCCTTTTAGAAATGGTGCTGCTTTTGAAGACCTGCAAGTGGAAATCTGACAACTAGGACTAGTGTCAAAATTATACTCTACGTTCCCTGGAAAATGCCGTGTGCCTGCCCTGTCTGAGACCAGCTTAAACCACAGACCGACTGTTAGAGACAATTCAGGTGGCATGTGTGTTTAATATTAGACACTTCTGTAGAAAAGCCTGCCAGTCTTATTGATTTGTGTCAAATTAAGTGCAATGGGATTTTTTTTTCTCTTATCCATGTGGACAGGTTAAAGGCAGGAAATTAAACAAGCTTTTTTCAATAATCATCTTGGTTGAAAGTAAACTGTGGTCTTAACAATCAGAGAGTGACAATCATGTCTTAAAAAGCTATCCCTCAATTAAGGAATGCATGCCAAAATTAAACTCTCATAAAAGCAACAAATATGGGAGACAACTTAGCAGGCATGATCTTGATTTTATGAACAATTAAGTGATAATTCCACACATTTGTTTGGTTCCAATGAAGTTTCTCATCACCTTACATTATCAATTGCTTATTGTTAGAGTTCTCCCGTGGAAAGAAGAGGGAAAACAAATCACAGCTACAAAAATAGATCCCAATAAGAAATAGTAATTAACTTTCCCATATAACTCACCTTTCCAGGAAGGAATGTAACTGCCAAAACTTTGCATGTGCTCTTGATCAATAGAAATGGCCCCTCTCCAACTTTTATTTAAAAGCAAATCCACAAGAGGGGACCAAAAAGCCCCAGAAATTAATCACATAAATAATTTATTGAAGGTCAAAGCTAAGGAATCAAGAGATGCCTCAATAGTTGCTGCCAAGAAGGGTTCTTCTAACCCAGCTTTACCTATTTACATGCCAAAACCAGGACCTTAAGCTGTTTTAGTAGTAAATTTGGTTCTAAGGCATGATTAATCTAATGTGTTTCAGGCAATTACTTTAAGATAGATAAGTTGTGTTTTAGATGAAGCTTATTATCCTGGCCTGATGTTCAATAGCAGCAAAGAGAGCTTAGGGTGTCTATATTGCAGATGTGTACATTTAGTCTGATAAATCCCATCTTGGCTTACTGCTGAAGTCATCATATAAATATATTTATATTATATTAGTGACAACACATGTTCTTTCTTTTTTCGCTGCACGTGGCCATACTGTTCACAATACAAGTGAAAACCACGAGCAGTTTCCAACACTTGTGTGTGGTGTGTGGCATTTCCTGATTTTCACAGTTAAAATCATTAGTTTTAACTTTCAACTGGTATGAACACATATGAGTATTTCCCTTTGCCCTTCATCTCCACCACCAGTATACTCAGGGAAAAACGTAACAGTTCCATAGGGACAAGGAAACTTTCAAATCTTCCTTTCCTTGCTGACAGATTGCTATCTCAGTTGCTGCCACCAGCAAATAACTTGCCACCATTTTTGTTTTAGAAAGATGCTGAGACACTTTGCCTTGGTGAGCATTGCCTTAATTTTAATTTTTATTTTTTTTTAATAATATGTGTTTTGCTGGTTTTTTTTGTGCATCTCGCTCAGGCATAAATGACCTATTTTTGTGTGGGTGTCTACATCAGTGCAGGATTGCTTCCTATGCTGCATTATTGAGTATTTTCCCAGATATGGTTTCAAGAAACAAGATTTGTTGTTTAATTTCAAGGACACACTAGATATAATCTATTTAGATGTAAGCTTTTTGAAGTTCTGTTTAGATGGGTACATTTAAAGGCTCTTTGGTGACTTTTGTTAGTTGTTGCTTTGTATGTGCTGCATTTGAGTATGTTACTGCAATACACAACTGGTTTGTTTGTAATAGCTAAGGTTTTTCCTTAATGATTTAAGACTAATTCTTCTAGGCTTGTCTTAGACATCTATTTCTGCTCTCTGAAAAATACATATATATATATTTGATATATATAGGTGTCATAATGCCAGAGGTTCATAGACATTCCAGATTGAGACCAATACAATTTGTCATTTAGTCTGTCTTCGTTATTGATACATCTGGACTATATAATTTGTCTCTCTCCAACAAATACCTGTACTGTGCATTTTTCCATAATTCAAAAATTTGTCATAGGATGCTGATGTGAAATTGATTTTGATCTGATTTTCCTGAAAAGTGATTATATCTTCACGGATTTCATTTAGCATCTTAGCTGATAACAGTATAAGAAAACAGATTTTTGCCAGTTATGTCATTTGTGAATTATATACATTCCACTGGTCATGAACCTTTCCTCTGATGATATGGTATACAATATCTTTTAAGGAAAACTGTGACACAAGCTAATGATATTTGCTGATGACACACTAATAAACCTTACCCAGTCAGATGTCTGGCTTTACTAATACGCTGTGAATAGATGGTTAGGGTTATTGCTACTGATTTACTTTTTTTTCTTTTCATTTTATGCTGGTGTCCTGAGTGCAAAATGGCATTCAGTGCTCCTAGCATTCAGTACTTCATGAGAAGAGAAAATGACAATAGATGGATTATGTAGAAGTAAGTTTTTTCAGAAGACCTTTCACTAATCTGGAGACAGGTTGTCTCTACCTTGTGCTTGTGCTAGATGCCTCTTGCTTTAAACAAACTGGATTGGACACAGAAACCATTTAATTCTTCAATGTACGACCAGGTGCAGCCAGTTAGCATTTCATGGTGCTGTAGAGAGGTTTGCCTTTTTTGTTCAAGTCCCCAACAGCCTGCTGCAAAAGTACTCCAAGTTCTTCCAGATTCCACCTGAGTGCCTTAAACTGACTAAAGCCAGTGGTCCCCTCTGCTGAAGCACAGTCTGTCTGCAGTTTGAAAGAAAAACCTTCATGTCACTACTCCCAATATCAAAAATCAAGTACAGCAGAGAGAAGCATTTGCCCCTGACATAATTTTCTCTTGTAATCATGTCCCCAAGCTTATTACTCTTGGTAAACAAAAAGCCCTACCAAATGTTTTTTCAGAAAGAAAGTTTGTTTTAAAATTTTATGAACAAATAGATTTTATTTAAATCTTTACTGTGTCTTCCTTAAGTTTTTAAGTTATGGTCTTTCTTTTTTATGTACATCACAGGTAGCTTCCCTGTACTCACAGTAGTTTTTATGTGCATTTCAATAGAAAAGCTCTTGATTTTAATCTCGAACCTAATTCAGTTCTTCATTAACACTTCAAAAATAATGAGGTCAGCTCTATGCAAATGACTTAGCCCAGCTAATGTTCCTAGAAATGTTCCATGAGAAGGGCTAAAATGCCAAACAACAACTTCAGCACAAAGCATTTTCTAACTTATTTTTAGAATCTGCAGTTTTAAACTGAGAACTTTGCTAACCAAAAATATCTCAATGGCTGTTCAGACATTCTGATATTACCAGGTCTTGTGCTTTTACCACACATTTAGCAGTACTTGCAATGAAGTAAAAAAGTTTTGTGTTGACTTCCATAGGACCTTGCACTTCATTCGTGGTGTTGTCATTCCTCTGCATCCCCAGGTTCTGGCAGAATGAAATTGCAAATGAAACTCAGTTTGTTTGGGGTTTGTTATTTTTGTTTTGTCTGTTTTTACAGGCATAATGCTTGCAAAGAAATCCAAATGCCAAAAGCAAATAAAAATAAACAAGTAAGACAACAAACATCTCAAGACCAACACAACAAACCCACTTCTCAAAACAAAAAAAACAACATATATTTTGGGGAGATTAAAGTTGGACTAAATTTAATTAGTCCCATTTTTAGGTGTCTGACAGAGAGACTTTTAGTTTTCAAATCTGTATTTAGAAATACGTCTTTAATCTTATATTTGATTTTATTCTCATCCTTATTTTGAAGTATAGGGTTTATTTTATTGATGCGCTTAAGGTATTTACTATATCTCCCCAGACTTTCCTTTTCTTAGCAATTTTGATTTTTATTGAGTTCTTACATTTTTATTGATTTCCCTGTTCTTCTTTTCATAAATTTTTTCAGTTTATGGATGACTCTGTTCGCATGACATTAGTTTATAGAGTGAAAAGAGATGAGAGGTGATAACAGGGCTTTTCAGTGGTCACCTCATCTAAGCTCATTTGCTATCTGCACAAATAGATCACTAGCAACCTATTGACTGAAGTGTTTAAGCCTCAGGAGTTTTATCTTGCACCACTGACATTAATGGAAGTTTGCAGCTGACACAGGAGATGGTGAATGAGAGCTCAGCTTGCTACTGTATCATAGCAATCTAAAATGGGCTTCAATTTGTGCTCTATTTAGTATAATCGTAATTTATTTGGTTATTTTTCTGCAATGATTTCAGTACATTTTTTATACCTTCAACACAGATTAAAGTTTTTCTGCAATATTTTCTAGAGGCAAGGACCCAGTTCACACTAATCCTTATACATCTGTTTGTTGGAATTTCCACAAATAATTGTCAGGGCACAATTATGATTTTCTACTGTATTTTCAAAGTATTGAAATACCTATATTAGCATTTCTGTGGGCACCTGCTTGATATGCATATTTCGTTTGAACAACTGTGTATGTACCCCTGAGAATAAGAGCTGAGATAAGCTTTCAAGCATGTGTTCATGCTTTTCTTTCTAGTTCTTGTATTCCTAACTAACCAGAATGTGAGGTTCCTGAAAACATGCCAGCTTTTAAGAAACATGCCAGCTAAACAAAGAACATTAATGGAATGCCTGCAGAAATTCACGATGCTCGTATTACACATAAGAAATCCAAAAAGCAGACCATATATGTCTAGAAACCTTAATATGTTAAGATAACCTGCATCTTTGCTACATCCTATAGCACTTCTAAGGCCAAATGAAGGAAAAAAAAATAAAAAGTTAAATGTGTGTCTGCTTCAGTTCTTGTATTTTTCTTCCCTACAGAATACTAACATCTAAATAATCATGCAATGAGATTTATTGAAGAAAACTCTCTTGGCATTTGACAGGAAAATAAGTGTGGTTTTTCCTACTTTATTTCTATTACCCACTGACAATAGACTGTATATATTATACATCTATAATATTAACAGCAATTAATGCTTAAAAGGAGAGACAAATTTGTGGAGACAAACTATACACACCTAAATGGAATTCTTCCATTTTGAATATATGGGGGCAAAGATCTACTTATAGTTAAGAAGCATTATTATCTGATATACTTCATAAATTGACATTTTAAACATGGCATGAAGTTTTCCATGTTCAGGTGGGCACTAGTACAGTTGTGTATCTTCCTCTCCATGTATTTGTGTCTTTTACACTTCTTATAGTTTTCTGAAAAAGCCACCACAAACCTGGAGAAAAAATCATTCCTACAACATACGTGTTTCTTAGCACCAGTATATCTTAGAATCATAGAATGGTTTGGGTTGGAAGGGACCTTAAAAATCATCCAGTTCCACTCACCCTGCCATGGGCAGGGGCACCTCCCACTAGATCAGGTTGCTCAAGGCCCTTGGTCTTGAACACATCCCGTGATGGAGCATCCACAGCTTCCCTGGGCAACCTGTTCCAGTGTCTCATCACCTTCATCTTCTTCCTCCCTTTGGCAAGAATATGCTGGTTTCTGGTATCAGTTTTCCATCCTCGTTTTGAACAATGAGGAAAATGGTTAATCTTGGTCTTAAGTGAATATTCATTTTAATAAGTTTTCTTTGTTGTCTCTTAGAAGCACTATATTCTCTTACATTGACTTCTTATTCTTCTTATACTTGAAATATTTCCTATTATTTATCTTAACCACTCTTTTACTGGACATCCTTTAACTTCTTTTTACTTGTTTCAGTCACCTGTTAGGCCTTCAGCAAAAGTGTTGTTTTATAGCTCATCTCTGCCACCTCTTTAATTGAAATGTCTTTGTCTTAATATGTCTATACTCCATTTTTTTCAATTGGGGTATGCAGTTGCTGTTTTCTTTGGAAGGTACAGCCCTGACAGAGAAGGAAATAGAGACTTTAAAAGTTGACGTGTTTTAATATATGGCTATAGTGTTAATTTTACCTTCTGGATTAAAAGGTATATTTACCAAAATGCTTAAATATGCAAGCACACACATATAAATATATATGTAAATAAACTTTATAAAGTAATTTGGCATATGCTAGGAGAAAGCAAACAAAGCCTAGTACCCAGTAACTTAAATGTACCAGACTTAGTATTCTGGGAGCTTGCTGAAGTGTTGGAGAGCGGAGCTTGCCCAGTTGCATAGGTCTATGAACAGGAAAGCTTATGATTTCTTGGGGTTTAGGTGTTATTTGTGCTGCTGCAATTCTCTTTCTCTGAGAGTAAAGGCAACAGCTGTAGTCACGGATGGGATGTGCTTGTCAGAAGAGCTCTAAAACCTGTAAATCTAGAAGCAATCACCTACGCAAGAGTAGGCTGGGAAAGTTCTTGGCTACTTTGGAGTTTCTTCTGGGAAATACTGTAGATATATACAATGGAATATGTCTTCTATTGACCTGAAGGTAGAAGGTTTTCAATGGTATATGCATGTACCTTTAATGGATATGGGAATCTTTGCTGTGAGGCCTATAACGTGCCTCTGAAATAATGACAGCAATCTTTCAGAAGCCCTTGAAACAGATTACACAGGGCATTAAACAAAGAGGCATTTTTTTCAGTGTTATTCAGTTATTCAGTATTCATAGAGGTAGGCCACTAGAATTCTTTAACAGTGGTTGATAGCTCAATCTCATTGTTACGAGGGACAAGGATGAGGTGAATGAACCCTGAACGTTGTATGCATTTTATTTTTTAATTGATGCTTCTCTTCTTTAGGATTCTGTCAGCAAGTCTATTTTCTAAAGTTAACCATAACCAGATCTAAATTACTTTTAAAATTCTATCTGGTTGACTTACAGATATCCAGCTTATTTGTGCAGAACACTGAGGAAAAAAAAATATTTTGATGCCTCTGAACAATCAGAAGAATGTTTAATACCACAATAAATATTTGATGCTTGTTTACATATAAGATTGTAAAAAAATCAATTTTTCAAAACACATGTGAGTTTAAGTACCTGTTTTAAGTTAGTTCTTGAATGGGATCTTCTTCCAAGTGGAGACTTTGAACCCTAATTCTGATCCATTTGCTTCTATGGTATTATTCATAAACTTGAATATGAATCGACGTGATATAGAAAAACCAATCAACATGAATAAAAAGTGACAAAATGGTACAAAGTATTTGAATGGCTTGGATCATGACAAAAGTCCTTTTGCTGAAGCACTTACATGTGAGCATTTCCTCGTGAATTTGTTCTTCCACTTCCTCCTACTCATTCTTGCTGTCATGTCCATTCTCTGCTGAGATTCTAGATATTTCCATAACACAATCTAAGACGACTCAAAGATATATAGAAGCGAAGTGTAACTAATAATATGTTACTTCAATAGATCTTTATTCTCATAAAGAATGAGAGATTTTCTTGCAGTAACCATTAAAGATGATGGGGATGTTTTTAGGGGCTTAGATATATAAACAATTTGTTGTTTTCAACTACTACGTGAGTTTAATTGAGGTTTTTTGCTGGCTTTTTTTCCTTGAGTTTTATTAGAGATGTGCAAAGATACAGATCACTTCTGCTTTGGGACTTGTGTTCAGTATAAGGGAAAAGGTCAACAAGACATCATGAAAAAATGTGCTGATCTGGATGGCTCTTGCAGCTGGTCATATGTTTTATAAAAAAGCACAGGAGAGTTTTCTATATTTAGAGGCTCGGAATAACTTTTTTCCTGCCCTTCAGCATTTTGCTTTTCCTACGCCTCTATTTTTCTTTCAGTTGGAAACAGCAGCCTACACTACAGTTGTTATATTTTGACCTAAAAGATGACATTTTTTGTCTGCTTTTTGATTCACGAATCATGCAGTTTACCTGATTGTGATTTTACTTTGCATTCATATTTTTTTTTTGCTAAATATACTCAATGAAAAAGTTTCAGATTATGACCTACTGAAAGCTCAGATAACAATTGTTGTGTACTGCAAGAATGAGGACAGCATATGCTCCAGAAGCTGTTTGTGGAGGTCTTTTAGTATTTGCAATTGTGTTTTTGGCTTCCTGTTTTTCTTGTTACAGTAGTGAATTGTTACTGGGTCTTTCATTCATGAAAACAACCTCAGCTTAACAATTTCGTTGCTTGTCCAACAACTTACAATACTCGGAGAACTCAAGCTTGAACAGAAAGGCACATTTTGTTTTAAACTGGAAAAAAAAAAAGAAAAAAGAAGGTTAAATGTAATTTCATACTTTTGTCATTACTGCCAGAAAGTTGGAATTTGTGATGTGTTATGTGTATTGTTTATTGTTCTCTTGATTTTTTTTTTTTTCCCCTAGTTTGGTGTGATTGGTTTGAAACATTTCAGCTCATATCCCCTTTTCTTGTGGAAGGAATCTTAACAGAGAAATTAAAGTTGTATTGCTTAGTTGTTCCACTTCTGCCTCGCTCCCCTCCACATTATTTGGTTTTTTCCTCCCTATTACATCATTACTTCAGAGGAAAATGACTAGAGGATATGTTCTCCTTATAATCTTCCTTTGCCATGTAATAAGAGGGTGGGTAGAGGCTGGGCAAGGAAGAACAAAGAAGTATTGTACCAGTAAGAAAGTCTGATTTGGATTCCTAAAGGCAAAGAGAGAATCTGGCCAAGACTTTGCTAACATTTTCCATCACTTTGTTGACCTCAGCTTTGAATCAGAAAACACCACCTGGATATACTGTCTGCAGTGTATCCCAAAATAAAACATTGCCAGTTACCACACACTCAGGGGATTCCCTTACCTTTGTAACAGGAAACAAAAGCAATAGCAAGTGCAAAAGAATTTATCTGGTGCTGTAAATCTTCCATTCTGAACGTCTGGAATCCTCACTATGTTGTTATAGCCATGGTAACCGATTACCCAGTGTTTTGTAGTTAGGGCTGTGATAAGCCTCTAGGCAGAGTTGCATTAGTTTTGTCTGATTCTTATTTATGTTGACATTTTCTAACCCATTAAATACAGTCATTGCAGACTAGATACTATCTTTTAGCTCAAGTCCTCAATAAGAGCAGATGGATGACTATACAGACCCAAAAAAAGGAGGGCAATTTTTTGATGAGCTGGCTGCTGTAACACTAAACTTAAATTTGAGAATGTTCCTAGGCAAAGATTTAGCATACAACTTAAGCAACAGAAGTGCAACTGAGGGGGCATTCAGAGTCTCACATTCAGAAGACAGAAAAGTAAAGATGGAATTGTTCCTGACTTCCGTAGCATATGAACTGGAACAGCAAAAAAATATGGAGGTAAATATTCCTGTAAATAAATAAAATTCTACCTTGTGCTTGGCCTGATCATCTAGACCTCTTCCTTGAGTTTTATCTCTATGAGATCTTAAATGAAGTCTTCAAAGAGTGTATTGTTATTAAAAGTACTCTGAATGCACCTAACTGCATGATACTGCCAACCTTTTGTACAATGGCCCTGTGATTAGAGAGGTCGTGTAAAAAATTCGAACTATAAGTAAAATGGAGAAACTGAGCTTTTTTCTTAGATTAGGTAGGAAGGAAATTCTATCTCCTTTTCTGAGGGAGACACTGTAAAATACGGTTCAAAACAGCCTTCTTTCATTTTTTTCGGGCTATATAGTTTCAACTTGCATGGCAAAGTGGAGAATGCAAAAATACCAGTGTTTCGGAAACTTTCAGTGCGAGATATAAACCCTGAATTCAGAAGTGGTTTCTGGTGTTGGTCAGACACCGCCCTGGGACCGACAAATCTCATCAAATCACAACACGGACTTGCTCCAGAAGACCTTGATAAACTTGGGAACTAGGCCAACAGAAACTGCAGGAGATAGATGAAGAAAAAGTGCAAAGTTCTGTGCATAGGGCAGAGTAATCCCATAGAATAGTAGAGGCTGGGAAGAGACTGGCTAAGAGACAGTGTTGCAGAAAAGGTTTCCATCACTGTCTTTATGGAGAAGACCCATCGTCGTCGTGTTGCCTGTATTTTATGCTTTGTACTTCATAGGCATGTCTTCAGGTACTCTTTAAGTATTTTCTGCCACTAAGTGGAACATCTCCAATAGACATCAGCAAGCAAAATTTCTCCCAAATCCCATTCCCATCATCTATTTCTTGGAAGCTTCTGCTAAGAGCTGGTGAAACAAAAATTTACATATCTAAGTGCACAAAGAAAATGCATTAATTTAGCACACTTATGTATATACAAGTGAATGTCTCATGGTTCCTCCCGCTAGGTACGTTTCATTTTGCATGAAACACATATTTATTCAGAGAGCAAGTAAGAATGACCCTCTCAGCCTAATGATTTCTGTTTGTGATATAAAAAGCTGTGATTCTTCTTTCTGCTGTATCAAAAGTCATTCCAAGAAAAGATGAACATCCTTAGAAGGAGAGCCTGAGAGCACACCTAAAAATAGGCTAAAGCACAGCAAAGAAAACACAGTTCTGGGGGAAAGGAGAGAAATAAAACCCATCAGTCAGAAAACAAACTGAATCTTAGCTCTCCTGCACCTGGACATAATCCTTCCACTCTGGACTGCTGCATGAGAGAACACCACCACCCACTGCTTCTGGCCCGTCTGCAAATGTAACCTAAACATGCAGAACATTTTTCCGAAATTCAAACAACACAGCTCTCATTTTTTCAGTCAGCTCCAACTACATTTCACTAACAAATGCCACAGCCTACAGCTTTAACAGTCTTATTTTACAGAGGAAACAAGTGAAGCCATCATGCTTAGCAAGCCCAACAACAGGGATGTAAAAGGAAAGCAGTTTCCGTGCCTCTCCGGGAAAGCTCCACAGTGAAGATGACCAATGTCATTCAACACATAATGTCAGAGTGTGCCACTGCTCATATTCACAAGTAGCAGCATTTAGCACTCTGGCTAATATCCTAAACTGGCAGGGAAGCGGTTAAAATGGCCCTGGGACAAGTATTCCTCCTTCACCCTTATTAGTGGCATCTCTGGGTCAGAGATGATCTATTCTTGCAAAATGCCAATGGTTCCCTCTGTTATTTCTCTCTACTTTTGTCTTTAGGGTTTGGAGATTATTTTCATCTCAAAGGATATCAGTCATTACAGTCTCACAGTACATTCATCTAAATATTTCTGGAGAAGAAAAGCATACTTCCATTGAGAACAGTTTATCAATATAACTAGGGCTTTCAAACTAGTATATTATCAAAACACACACATTTAATATTTGTTCTGTTAGGAAACTCACTGAATGAAGGCACACTTCTTTTTTTCCTTGCTGGTTGTTGCTTAGCAATATATTACACTGACTTTAAACAAAACTGTAATAGTAAATATTATGGTTTCGTTCAGCATTTCAACTATGAAAATAAACTGCATAAAATGGAGTTCACATAAACGATACCAGGGTCAAAGACCACTGGAGTAGGCATTCTGCATCCGTTACGATACACCAGCCATAGGCAGTGATTATTTATCGGAATATGTTATGAGTCATGGCAATTCATAACACTACGGTCTCTGGAAAATTCCATTTTCGATTCTGAGCCAACATTAGGCTTACAGTACATAGATTTTTATTAACTGAGACACAAATGTATCCCAGCAGTTACAGGAGAGTTGTTTCCTATCTTTCCTAAAATTGAGAGATATTATTTCCAGGAAAATAAATAAGGTCATGTGGAATGAATCATTTACAATTCTTGGCAGGATAGTTAAAATGAATAAGACTGTACATGAAAGCTTGTTTGACTGTCTGTTTAGTTTCATTTTAAAGATTTTAGTCTTATCATTCATGATTTATGCACAACATGTACTGCCACTTGCTGGTCTATTCTATAAATACCTTCATAATTTGAATTAAGATAATGCATTATCTGTGCTTGTTAGATGTATTACAGTTTTGTACTGACTTGAAAGTTCCACCAAACCATAAAGCCTTTTGCATTTTAGATTTAGCTAAAAATATTCCTCCATTAAAATAGCAATCATCATTAAAATTAGTTCCCTGATTCTGCTGATTAATTTTTCAGTAACAAGCAAGGTTTCCAAAAAGTTACAGTTAAACATATTTTTAGACAAAACCTGGCAATTTTTTAAGAGTCTAGAGAAGCAATTACCTGGCATAAAAGTCTGCAGGACACAATTAGAGGAAAGAGGAAGTAATTTGAAATAAAAATATATATTAATATATACACGGTAATAAGAATATTGCCAGAGGCAACGTAGTGGTGTTGCTAAAAAAGTTTTAAATTAGTGTATATGAGAACTTTCCACTTTTCTCCAGGCAAATGTGAATCGTTCTGCAAAGGCAGCAGATTGTTTATTTCTGAATGTATAGTTTCTGGCTAGTCAGGTTTCAAACCTTTCTTATTCTATCACCTCTTTAATTTTGCTAAGATAAATGGCAGTACTTGGCTTAGGAGATGCAAGATCGCAATTTGTAATCACGTTTTAGTAAAGGGACGATTTTAGCCACATGAGTACTTTGAATCTTGTCTATCAGGAAGTGTTGAATCACCGACACAGACTCCTCAGAGAATTTGTGGAAATGCCATCACAGGAGATTGAATGCTGAGGGAAACGTAGTGACCAAAGATGAGAAAAAGGCTGAGGTACTGAATGCCTTCTTTGCCTCAGTCTTTAATAGTTAGACCAGCTGTTCTCTGAGTGCCCAGCCCTCTGAACCGGAAAACAGGGGCAAGGAGTAGAACAAATTCCCCATAATCCAAGATGAAATGGTCAGTGGCTTATTACACCACTTGGTTTAGTGGTGATCTGGCAGTGCTAGATTAATGGTTGGACTTGCTGATCTTGAAGGGCTCTTTTCCAACCAAAACAATTCTATGATCTTTAAGATAAGTTAGGCAGTGAAAGGTCATAGCTTGATATCTTTATTCAGTCGCTCTAAGCATCACATAAACATTGTGAAAAGCATTTAAGAGCTATGTAACAGTTTTTCGCATAAAACCATAGAGTCACTTCTGTGTTTCTTCCATGTTCCTCTTCATTTACAGTCAGTAAAAGTTGAGATTTGAGTCTTCATTTATTATTTTTACTTTTCCTGTTTTCTTTCACTTGATTACTTGAATCTATGAGGAGGGCTTGGATATTTTGAAATTTTTTTGTGGCCGTCTCTCATGTCCTATGGTCCATCAGTTTGTAGCTGCTGGACTAGATAACCTCTTGAACCTCCCGTTGTTTGCCACAAACAACTTGTAAAAGATGATCTCTTTGTTTACCATTTAAACTATGCTTAAAACTCAACTGCAATAATGCAAATTCTAGTTTTAAGTCTGAAAACAAGCCAATTACTAGCCAAGTACTATCATAGTTTAGGAAATACTAGCATAGGTACAACCCCTTAAACTTTAGTACATTCTAGATGGTTTTAATTGTAGGCTGATAATCAAAGCTGTAGTGCCATATATTTTTTAATTTAGGTATGTCATCACCCGTAGACAGTGGGGGCATAGGCCAACAGATAGGGGTTTGTTAATACAAAACAACAAGATGTCTCTTTAAGTGGAAATGCAACCCATTACCTTCTTTTAAATAATCTATGTAGCAGCCAAGAATTTCTTCTATCACCTTTTAAAATTCTTTTATGGTTTTATTGTTCATAAATATTGGATATCTTACAGTAAACCCTGATTTCCAGTTGCAGAACAAATGAAAAAGAAAGCAAGACGCAAATGCCACTAGAAGCATAATGGGACCTAGAACATGTATTTCTTGACAATACAGTTTGTGAGTCAAGCAATTTAACATTGTTCAGTTGACGGTAACTGCAAATGTAGGGATAAAATATCAGTGATGGACTTAAATTGTAAATAATAGCAGGCTACAAGACATTGCAGACCACCACCGGCTAGTAGTCACTCCTGGAATACCATCCTTGAGCCTTTTAAATAAATAGCAGTGGTAGATATTTTTGAAAATGTGAGGGAAGGAAGAAGTTGTAACAAACTGTTATGATGTGTTAGGGCAAGACAGAAGTAAATAACCTACCTGTCTGCACTGTACAAGAAGTGCATTGTGCAGAATTCACAACTCCCTCTTAGCCCTTCTGAACTTTTCAGGGATAAACAGGAGTGACTTAAACTCTAAGAAACAGCTCCAAAGTCTTCTGAGGTCAACAGACTCATAATCAGCTCCATGACTTGGCTCAGGTCCTTTGTGTGCATTGCATCCGCTCGGTAAAGGCTGTCCTGAACCCTCAGAATAAACCAAACATAGGAGCCTGGTCAGTAACTGCCTCAGCTCCCTGCACGCTGAATTACAAACTTTAGCTCTTCTTTTTTTTCCCCGTATTTTGCAACAGGGACAAATGTACAATAAACACATAAGCACTTCTGGCTCCAGGCGTTTGCTTCCCAGCATAAAGAGAAGGACCTGTTCATTCCTCACTCCTTTTTGTTCCCCCACAGTGCTCACCTGATCCACACCCTTATGCTTAGCAGTCAGAGGAGATCAATGCGGCTGAAATATTTTAACTCGTCAATCAAGGGGATGGAAGGGCCTCATGGGCTATATTACTGCTTCAATTTATGGAAAAGAAAACAAAATTTCCCCTCTCTCTGTAAGAGCAGGAGCTTTGGTCTGCTCAGAGTTTGCTGTTACCATGTTTCTATGCAGGGAAGTCAAAGCCAACAGCAGTTTCTTCTGTGTGGCCACACGTGGTGAAGTCTTATTTTCAGTACAATTCAAGCAGGCTCTGAATTCATATATTCACCCCAAAATTCTTGGTAAAGTCTCACTTTTGACTAAGAAGGGTTAGTACATAGTCCTAGGCATTTGAATAAGAAAAAAGTCCATACCATCAGACTTCAGCCACATAAAAGCAATGGGACTGTTTTGGACAACTGCCTCTGTTCGCACTGCAGCTGAGGAAAAAGGAGCATTTCCCTGCTCCGTCTGTACAATACCCACTTCAGGACTAGATAAATCACTTTGTAGAGATGTCTGCTTATCTCCAAAGACAATATGGGCTCCTGAAGGACAAGGCTGGAGGAGGGCCTTACCTTTTAGATGGTGCAAATTTAGTTCACTGAATTCTGCCAACAGGCTGCCGCTGCTATAAATCACAGTGTGCTTGTGCCCGGTCCTGTACCAACTCCGCTCTCTCAAAGCAGCTGTAAGAAGTGACAGCTGCCTGGCAAGATACTAGACTTAAATGTGAGCAGATAAGAAGTGAGATGCAGTGATTTTGAAATTGGAAGAAAAAAGATAATATGAATAATCCATTTTATACAGTGTATTAAATCCTTTATGGTTCAAAGCAACATTTGTGTGACATTCCCACAGAGGCTAGATTTCAAATAGATTGTCTCAAGATAATTTACAGACATGTATCAAAAATGTTCTAGTAGTCACGTGAAAGGCAATACTACCCCTCTATTTCATTCCTTCCTTAACAAAGAAAAAAAAAAAGTTAATAAAGAGAAACTTTCTCACAAGATTTTGGTTGCTTCCAAGCATCAAAAATAAATAAAATTTTTTATTTTACTAAGTTTTATTGCTTATCTGCTTTAAATACTGGACCAAAAAAAAAAAAAAAAAAAAGAAGAAAGGCCTCTTGGATTCAATTGCTGCAAAACTGCTGGNTTTATTTTTTTTAAAAAACTGAAAAAAAAAAAAAAAAAAAAAAAGAAGTAAATACTGGGGAAGGAGAAAAAGCTTCTGAAATTATTAAGGATGTGGATTTATGTCAGGTTTTATGTCTGATGTTTATGTTTTCATTCACCATTAAGAATCCCAGGTTTATAAGCAGAAATCTAAAATATCTGAAAAGTGAATGGTCATGTCGGCCATTTTTATGGCCACTGATATCCATTTCCTTCATAAAGGAAGTTTGGCAATATTAATCTTTTTAAAACAAACAATAGTAGACTAGACTCAGATAAATATTCAAATGCCAATGATGGCTAAAATCAATATAAAAGCAGCATTACTGAGAATGAAAAAGGACTGATGAAGGAGTTTGTGATTGAGATGTAAATAATCTCTTTTTTTTTTCCCTCTCTCTCTTTCTGTTGTTCAGTATTTTATGGACAGAATTAATTAGTAATATTTAGAAACCTGGGTAAGAGGCTACTTACTGGTCATGGTTAGTTCTTCCATCTTCCATGCTTGTAGTGCTTTGAGACTCATGCTTCTGTTTGCAGGAACAGGGATGACAGACCTGTGCAATCATTAATAGACTATTATTCATAATTTGGAAAACATTTAATTACACTTTAAAAGAGCTGAAAATAGGATATTGATGGTAATGGTAATATTTTCCATGTTTCCAATAGGTACTGATTAATTCCCACAGAACATTGCATATGTAGGGAGACAGAGATAAACCTAATAGGAAACTGTCGATAACAGCTGATGAAATCCTGTACAATCTTTCTATGCTGTTATTTTAGATCTACCCTGAGACCACATTAACTAGATTGAACTACATGAACACTTGGTATCATATTTTGTAGTGTATATCAAAATAAGTTATATTTTTCTTTCATATTTAGAATGGTGTGATTGTGGGAATTGATTCCTCTTTAAGAGTTTAGAGTCACAGAATCATATGATGATATTTCTTCCCTTTTCTCTTGCTATGAGCCACAAAAGGAGGAATCGTGGTTCACAAAATCCTTCTTTTAGGCACAGGGAAGATGGTAATTCAACTGATGGACATCCTGTTCCTCAAGAGCTATGTCTGCATCAATTTCTCTCACATAGCAGAAGAGGGAAAGCTGAGAGACATCTTATATCTGGCAATGCAACAAAACTTCTGGGACATCAAGCTACAGTGCTTGCAACACATATTATTAGACTCATGTTGAGTTTTAGGACAACTTCCAGACTGACAGATGTAACCTTAACTAGAAAATAAGACACTGGTGAGAAAAACTGAAAATATAGACTAACAGGAAACAAGATCTTCACTTCTGGAAATTATGTGAATTGTCAGAGGTTATTTAATTTCACTGTAGCAGGCAAAAAAACACTTTAAAAAAAAGAATATTCATTCAGAATAGGTGAAATAGGCCCTAATGTGCTTATTTCTCTCTCTTTACAAGTTAAGAAAGGCAGAATGTCCTCTCCACTTCTGGATACTCTTCCACAAACTCCTTCCAGGTAAGCTAATACTAGTCTTATCCATCTACCCACTATTACCAAAATACAAGAAAAAACAATAAAACTAAAGATGTGATACAGCCCTGAAAAGCAGGGCTTTTTAACAAACTTTAAAAAGTATTAAATCCTCATCTTCTTTTGTAATCAGATGCATATTATACATTTCAGCAGTTGAACCTATGAACCTTTATTCACATCTCCATTCCTCAGAAGACTATTAGTAAATGATTGCCCAAAGCACTCGTACCTGGCCAATACACAAACTTCTTCAAAAAGCATTGATTTTAAGCTGCATTTTTCAGCTCTGACCATGAAACCATTTTGCCTCCTTTCTCCTTAATAATCTTTCAACTTAAAAGACGTGAGTTATCTCTACTGAAAAAAAAAAAGCATGAGCACTTCGCTTGATCTGTTGTTATCCTTGAAGTTTGGTGATAGCAGTACTGCTCTTAGACTTTGTGCCAGTGAACTTTCACAAAATTAGTGGCTGGTAATCCCTTTTATGCTTTATTATTTACATGTGCCAAGTGCTGCACTCTGGAGCACACCAGGCTTCCATTACAGTGAAAATCTCCTAAAATATTCCATCAAGTTCAATTTCTGAGAAAGGTATTGAACTTGGCTCCATTCATTACAAAGTTTGTAGAGGCTAGATTACATAAAACATACAAGCCAAACAGACACCGTGCAAGAAAGAAAGAAAAAAAAAAAAAAGAAGTTGAAATTAAAATACGAAAAAAACTCAAACAAAACTGTGCAGTGAAAACAATGTTTAGATAAGGTCATATTACTAAGAAAAAGAATTGATGTTTATCTTTTGAAATTCTGAAGTCCAGCTTCCACTCCTTGTATTATTTCTCTTAATATTTTTCTGTCTCTGTGTAGGAGTATTTCCAGAGAGTACGTCTGTAACTGATCTGTCTTTTTAACAGTAATATGAAATGCCCAACAGAACTCTTATTTCAGAGGTATGGATATAGAGGAATCTCTTCTCACAGTCCAACATGCACATGTTGGCAATCAAAATTTTGTAGTAGGAGCAGAAGAGCTGTGCGGATATCAGGTTGCCATATATGGGAATTAAGAGGACAAACTGTTAGTGTGGAAGAAATTCTGCTAATGATAATTTTATTGCTGTGAGCTCACTCAGCAACAGTGTAAGCGTATCCAGAAGAGCCTCCAGACAAATCCTCACTTAAAGAGAAGTAAGGAATTTCACCGGCTGAACAAATTGTAGGTAAGTGAAGTCCAGCTTGTCTGAGGCACGTGCGCGTGGCAGCAACGACCTAACTAAGAAGGGGTTTTGTCACTTGATGCCTTCACTGAACCTTTGCTAAAGCTGTCCCTTTTTTTGGATTTGCCATTTATGCTGTCTTGAAAACAAAAAAAAAAACAAAAAAAAGTGCAACACCGACTTTCTGCTTTCTTATTGTCTCTACCTTTATATCCATCAGGTTGTTGGAGACAATCTCATTCTCTCACATGCCTGGTAGTGAAAGAAGCTGTCTGTTTGATAGGAGGGTGAGTCGGCATGAGAGTTTGGTATCTGTATGAAATATCCTTAGAAACAGGTATAGAAAAAACAGATCATGGGTGCAGATTATAGTACACTTCATTATAACAGAGGAAAATGTCTCCATTTCTTTCAAATATCCATCAATACATTTTTTTATGCTGATAATTTGTGTTTTTATCTACCTCTCAGCTCTTCTGCAAAGAATTCTGCCACCACAGGTATCATTTAATGCATGTGGCATTTTCCTTAAAAACTCATACAGGTGTGGCTTGGAGATACCAATTTTTACCTTGGAACCATTTTGCATTTAAAAAGTTTCATTGAACTCTGGAAAATATATAATTTTTTCCTTTACTTGTGATGTAGTTTGAAGCTGTCAGCAGGTACAGTTCCTCGGGTGATCAAAGCACCCAATGTCAAAAACTGGCAGGGAGAATCATCTGGAAAAGGCACGTAACTTTCACAGTTGCTAGTATTCATCAGTTCTAGGAGATCCTGGATTAGTTTGAAGATAACCTCGGTGTGTAAAGGGACTGGGAGAGTTTTGGTGCCGAAAACATCTGCCTTCTTTTTGGCAGGTGAGTACCACCTGTGATTTTGCAGCAGCAGATGCCTCAGCTGTATCCACTTTATTCCACAGTGGGGAGAAACTAAGTGAACATTAGCTGAGAACAACCAGACCTGAAATATGCAGTTCTATTTAGACCATGCAGTTGATTATTTTGCACCTTTACAATTTGGCAGGAATTACTCCCTAGCTCTTTATCTGTTTATTTTCACTATTTATGTTTGGCTATGCTCTGTCAAGGTCTGAAAAAAAAAGTTGATTTTGGCTACTTGGGTATAGAGATGGCTGCCAAACCATGAATTTTCTGTTAACTGCCATGACAGCATGACTGATTCGTATACAGATCTCTGTCTTAATCATGCCCACCATTCCGCTGTCCCACCATGCAGTCACGTAGCTGAACTAATCTATTCTAGTTAAACCTTCAAATACTTTTGTTAGAAAGCAATTTATCTGTGTGTGGGCTCACTACTAATTACTCAATTCCCTACACCTCTCTAAATAGACTTCTGCTGATCCCTTCAAGAAATGGAGGGCTAAAGTAGAGGTCCACAGGCCTGATCAAATGCAGGGAAATTGCCAGGTTTATTTATAGCTGTGTTCAAACAATTAGGCTTTGAATAATTTACCTCACCACAGACAAACCTAGTTCCGGAACTGGTTTTATCTGTGGTGAGATACATTAAACAATATGTTTCTAGAAGGATTGGCTCCTTGCACAGTGGCTGCTGCAACTTTATGCTCCTCTCCCCTCAGCATGTGCCCCGGCATCAAACATATTTCTTGTATGGAATAGCACAGAAATTATCAAGAAGAAACACTGATGAAACAGACTGGTCAAACCAGGGGGAAGCACTAGGAAGCAGCCAAGTGTCTAAATCATTTTTCATTTTATTCTCATTAGGCAACTGACATAGTTTATATGCTCTAGCCAGATACAATAAAACTCATTTGGTTATATTCATAGTGGCAAATGTCTATTTAGCGCTGATTTAATGCCATTTAGGTTGATATTTAATATGTTATTCAGCACGACAGTGGTATAATGTCTTTCCAAAGCAGCAGTACTTACTTATGAACTGTGAACTGTTAAGGAGAAAGCAGACCAATTTCAATTGCTGGTTTTACACATAATTTCTGAAGCAAACAGTGGGCCATTTATTACCAGTAAGATTAAACCACTTTCTTTCTGTTGTGTCCCATGAAAGGCAAAACTGCAAAGAACGTAAAAGAGGATCCAGGAGTTTGGATGGGCAAAACATCAGCAGCTGAATAGCTGTACACCACAGTGTTAAACTGTGGATCCCAGACTGGGAACACATGGGACAATTCCTAGAAACAAGTTTGCCCTTTTACCTGCAAACTTACTCAGAATGAACCAAGGCTACATTTGCATTACTTTCAAATACTTACCTTTCCAGACATGGCATGTTTCTTTCTCACTCTTTCAAATGCACAACCTGCTCCTTTGTGTGCTGCTGACATGGTGTAATTTGCTCCAGGTTTGTGTATTGAGCTTCATCTCTGTCCATGTGTGCGTGACCTCACTATGGATTTCAAAGCTACTAATACTCATTTTTATCTCTCATATATGAGCACTATCACTTAGTTGTAATACCAAGGTTTAATTTTCACTCCTCCAAATACTTTTCTAATCATCATTACTTTGTGGTTTGGATTTTTTTTTTTTCTTGGAGGCAAAATGATGAAAATTGCATTCATTGTGTGTATTCATGTGTGTATGGCTATGTATGTGTGTATATGTGTAGGTATCTGTATGCTTATGAGCCAGCAGCCAGTTGGAGATCAATGACTGTGCTTTATTCTTGTGGCTTGGGCACTTTTATGATGAATAAGTCTTGGGACATGTACTCTGGTGGCAAGAGAGGAAAAAAACGATTTTTGCTAATGCCTTGATAATGGATGGCTCACAGGTGAAAAAAAACAAGGGCCTATAAAATGAAGAGTTTGGGGATTTTTTTGCAGTTTTTTTCCTACCAAGTGTTTCCTACTGCTTGAGGTGTCTGGGTAAACATACCCCTCACAATTTCCTGTGATGCTTGACTCACACAGCCAGCACGCTGTTTCAGTCCAATCCAATGTACTCACAGTTTTGCCTGGTAAGTACAGTAAAAACCATGTGCCTGGTACACTAACAGGGAAACTGTCCAAACTGGGAACAAATGACTGGCAATCAAATGCAGATAATTAATGTGGCAGAGAATGAAGCAGAGATTAACAAAAAATGAACTGGTTCGATCCTGTCCAAGCATTTACAAATGAAAAAGGCTTTACTGTATCTTGGAGACTTTATTTTATTTTATTTTTGCTATTAGAACTATCTCATTCTCCGGGTTGTTGTTACTGCCCTCTAAGATGGTTTACACAATTACTTCATCAAGATTAGAGCTGTGTGATCCCCTGTCTTGCTGACTTATTTGGACAGATCCTTTATTTATATCATCAGTATGGATTTTCGTGTTGTGGTTTAGGATGGCTTCTTTTCTATCAGAGTTTCTTTTCTAGAAGTGTGACAGGAGCCCAGAAAACTCTGTGTGCTTTCAGGAGAACAGAATACAGTATGTGCAAGGGTTTGGGGTTTTTTTAATCTTGACATTCTATACTCTCTTGCATCCAGACTCAGGCTCATGTTCAGCTCAAGAAAACACTGACAATCAGGAGAGATGTTTTAGCATATACTTAGCATTAGGCACATCTTTAATTCCTGTAGGCATTCAAAATTGAAAATGTGTTTAAGTATCTTCCTGATTAGGACATTAGATCTCTCTTTGCATTTTGAATTCTGCAGCCAACCTTTGCCTGTATCCAAGGCCTCATTTCTACTCATTTCCATACTACTCTTTAAATATTAGCATTACTTGGCTTTAGTCAGAGAGGCACAAGCATATGAGAAACTGAACAAGCTACAACATTTTTGTTTAGATTTCAATCAATAGCATATACGATAATAGGTTCTTCCACCGATTTTTTATTCATTGATTTATTATTGCCACCGTTAGAGAAATGAAAAAGGTTTTTAACTTAGTACAAAAAAATGCTCTATGGATCATACTATTCATCAAAAAATTCCTGATGCTATCAGAAGGAAAATGACCCCGTACAATTTGATACGGCTTTTGTAAAATCACAGTAATTACAGACAGAGTTCAGCTTTGCGTAGTTAAAGGTTTGGATCCCTCCTGGAGTCACTTATAAATGCCTCAGAAAACATTTTATTCAAATTATTTAACCAGAAAATATATTTTTAAGCACATTTGTTTTAGAACACTTATTTATGACCGAAATCTCTGTCTCAGAGAGATACTTTGAATGGGATTCACCTGATCTCATGAGTTTGAGAAAAACCATTGTAACACACACCTCCACATTTAATCAGATGGTCTGTATCCTAAAAGCGACTATTAAATCTGCAGGGAACCTGCAATGAACTGTCTCTGATGCAGCCTTCTAAACCACAGATGCCTAAAAATAGTAGGTGAAGTAGATTAATTCCTATAGTCTACTGAGACAGATTTTAAGCATACCAAATGTTAATAATTTCAGCAAACACTGCTTCATAAAAGGAGAATGTAACACAGCCAGAGGATACTCAGTCTCTAAGAAGTAGTACACACACACAAAAGAGACTTTCTACACCATTATTTTTTTCATTCATGGTTTTTACTTAATGGTACATTTCTTCACTGTTCACTTAGATATTATTTCAGTTTGGGGATTCTGTTTGTATGGCTTCAACCTTGTATGTCTGAATTAGTCATGTGGGCTCCCTCTGTAGGACTGGCAGATAGGAGCTTCAGAGGTACCTGTCCCTCTGTGCTAAGCATCAAGAATGCCCCTGTGAATAGCATAGAAAACATGCCTAACTTCTACCCTGAATGTCAAATAATATTTACTTAAGTAAATAATTATCTAACTACTATTAAGAATGTCACAGGTAGTAAGCCCTTATATTTTAGCAGATTTGGTGATCTTTGGTTCTTTTTTTACTGTCCTCAGTGTGAATTTGACTTTCTATTTTTCAAAGATCTCTTATATTACACCAAACACACTGTGATTGATTTTTTTTTTTTTTCCAGACACCTGCTCTAGTGTGGTTTATAAATGTTTCACTAGTATACCTGGGTTTCTAGTAAATCTGAAAGTGTGCACACCGCGTAACTAATGGAAGCAGTTTCGCTCCCTCTCCCTCTCTGCTGGATGCCAGCCCAGGAACAAACAGCATCAGGTGCCAAGTTTCAGGGACGTGTTCCTGAGTTCAGAAATCTCTCATACACCTGTCCATTGTTATTACAATTCACAATATGCATTTCTTCTTCCAGCTGTCCTCCACCGTGATGGCATGTGTTGCTTTGCGGAGCAGCCTTCAGTTAGGTTTTCAGTTACTTCAGTAGAAGTCACGACAGCAAGAAATTTATTTTAGCTTTGTATGTCGTCATGGTTTACTCTGCTCTCTAAGAACCTAGGCAATTTGAGTTATGATTATTTTCCCACCATACTCAGGGATAGAAGAAGAGAGGATTATTCTGAATATTCTACAGAGAGTGACTTTGGGTTGACTATGCTGGGCAGTGGTGTGTTGCTCATTTTGAGGAAAGAAAGAAGGTGGCGAGTTCTTTTCCTGTACTTGTTTTCAGTGGTGATGAAAGCTACCTTCTTCGTATTCAAAGACAAACTTATGCTATTCAGTAGGGGAAGAAAGGCACCACAGAAATATTAATATTGTCTGACTCAAGGGAGGTAGAGTCCTTCTGATTTAAGCCAGAACATCTAATTTAGGAGTCTGTATTTCTCCATTGACTATATAAAGGACCTAGGTTCCTATTTGTGGCACTTGGGTACTTAAAAATGGTTATCTGCGCTCCACAAAATTATACAATTGATTTCCTTCCAGTAACAACAGAGCTCTAGCAGACACGCTGGCTAGTTAACTCTTCAGTTACAAACCTGCTGCTCAATCGGCATGTTTTCTTTGAAACACTTATACACCACAGAAATTCTGGGGAATTACATATAGGAAGAGGAGTAGTGAATTCTGGTTCACATAAAAAGCATCATTGGGAAACAGTAAAGTGTTTAATCTGTCTTGGAATCTGCTGAAACAAAATTACTTCAGTATTTATGGATTAAAATTAGTGTTAGTTCATTATTATTTTATTTACTTATTTTCTTATCTGCCATTATGACGCTCTGCACTTGTATATCATAT
Organism: Baryphthengus martii; assembly: GCA_013396935.1. Taxonomy (NCBI): domain Eukaryota; kingdom Metazoa; phylum Chordata; class Aves; order Coraciiformes; family Momotidae; genus Baryphthengus; species Baryphthengus martii. The sequence continues at coordinate 162,846 of VWZK01007371.1, forward strand.
TAAAAAAAAAAAATTGTTTTAACAGAGTTTAGAAAGTCAATCTTGCTGCCCAGCACAGATAGAGGACTCTAAAAGTGAGTGCAATTTGGAAGAGGAAGGAGGGACATGAGAATTGATATTATCCTTTCAATTTAAAACCTTTCAAATTGTTCCTGTTTGGGGAAAGCATGGAGGTGAATTCTGCAAAGCATGCATTCGGCTGTGTACCAGATAACAGGATTAACCCGGGATTTTGGCTTTGGCTTTCTACCAAACACAAAAGCTTCAAATCCTGTGAAAGATGGCAAAGAAAGAATGTCCTGCCTCTGCCCTGCAGGAATGAGGGGAGCAGACTAACATGCTAGAGCTTTCTCCTGAAGAAATATTGCTTCAGTGCTGCATAGATTACTGGATTCCTAGATTTTCATGGTGGGAGAAGACCTTATAATAACTTCATCTACAAGGCGAGCATGCTCTTTATATAGCCCAGATAGCAGTATTTCTCTTGGGACTGCTTACATCCCAGGGGTGGCCTCTGTGAGGGTAGAGATGTGGGTGACAGAGCCACTGGATGACCAGGTATCCAGGAGTGAAGGCAGAGCGGAAGGGCAGCACCTGAACAGTGGAAAGGAGTGAAGATTGGAGAGCAGTGTAGGGGAAAGGGATCTGGGAGTCCTGGTGGACAGCAGGATGACCATGAGCCAGCACTGTGCCCTTGTGGCCAGGAAGGCCAATGGCATCCTGGGGTGCATTAGAAGAGGTGTGGTTAGTAGGTCAAGAGAGGTTCTCCTCCCCCTCTACTCTGCCTTGGTGAGGCCACATCTGGAATATTGTGTCCAGTTCTGGGCCCCACAGTTCAAGAAGGACAGGGAACTGCTAGAGAGAGTCCAGCACAGAGCCACCAAGAAGATTAAGGGAGTGGAGAATCTCCCTGATAAGGAAAGGCTGAGGGAGCTGGGTCTCTTTAGCTTGGAGAAGAGGAGAATGAGGGGAGACCTCATTAATATTTATAAATATGTTAAGGGCGAATGTCAGGAGGATGGAGCCAGGCTCTTCTCAGTGATGCCCAATGACAGGACAAGGGGTAATGGGTGTAAGCTGGAACACAGGAGGTTCCGCTTAAACTTCAGAAGAAACTTCTTTACAGTAAGGGTGACAGAGCACTGGAACAGGCTGCCCAGGGGGGTTGTGGAGTCTCCTTCTCTGGAGACATTCAAAACCCGCCTGGATGCCTTTCTGTGTGATGTCATTTAGGTTCCTGCTCCGGCAGGGGGATTGGACTAGATGATCTTTCAAGGTCCCTTCCAATCTGTGATTCTGTGAACAAAGGCTCTTTTTCATTCTCTGCATCAGCGGGTGCTCCAGGCATACTCTCTTAGGTAACACCTATATGATAGAAAGACGGGTAATACCTTTGTAAGCATAGAACATTCTCCCAGGGACGAGTGATAATCATGAAATTTTCCATCACTATGAGAGCTTCGTATTTCTTTATTGTTTGGTTTTGTCTACCTTTATTTTCCGGTCTCTAAAGCTTGTCTCGGACACTTGGAAATTCGTACTAGGAGAGAAGTAAGAGTGAGTGGCTTTAAAGTAGTGTGACCCACGGGTGTAATGCTGACTTCTATTCTTACTTTTATTAGTTTTTGCTTGCTCAAGAGAAAAGCAGGCATCACTGAAAACAACCTAGAACAGTGTTTTGTCCGTGGTTTATGTAGATATGGATGCCTTCTTCTTCTCAAATTTCCAGGCTTCTTTAATGTTGCCACCTGGAAAAAAAGTCACTTTTCTATCTTCCAAAAGCAGGCTTTTTATTGCCTGTCATCTAACATCATATAATCTTTATTACATTAGCATATTACAATTAAGTAGCCTTCCTTGCTTGTATAAGGTGTTTCAGATTCATGAAACCCTTTCTTGCTAATTGCTTCATACTATAATTTATTTAATTTTTTTCTAGTTTGGTAATAACTACAATATAGGGCCAAACACATCTGTTAATGGTATAAACATTTTCTATTTCTATGCATATTGTAAGTGGACTGTGCAATGCAACGCTGATTAACTACCAATGGACCATTTCTAGGCTAACAACTTCTAATCACTTAAACTCTACTTAGAAAGCTTAAGTGTGAAAACTTTGTTGGACTATTTGTATAAAAAAGATTTTTAGTAAAAGAGGATAGCTGCCTTAACACATTTTGAAATAGCCATAAATTTCTGACTGCATATTTATGTGTCCTCTGAGGCTGATAAGTGTTATGAGAAAGGAGAGGAAGTCTGGTGGTACATGAGCAATGCTATCAAAGGGTATTATCCTTGAAAAAGCACATGTTTCAAGTACACTAGGGGTTGCTTCAGGAGAGATATATTTGATTCTTTTGTGTAGAATAAAATCTAATACTTCAAGCTGCTAAGCCACTAAAATTGCATCTTCTGTGTAATAGAAAGCATCTGTGATTTTAGGTGTAGTTTCATTAGTGCGTTGGACTAAAAAAAACCAAAAAAAAACCAACAAAAAAAACAAAAAAAAAACCAAAAAAAACAAAAAAAAAAAAAAAAAAAAAAAAAAAAAAAAAAAAAAAAAAAAAAAAAGAAGTGAAAAAAAGAACCTGAAAGAAAACCACTGGAGGAAATCAGGCCAGGTTTTTCACATTTTGGTGAGAGAGGTCAGAATTAAACTGTCATAGTTCCGATCAAGCCAAAACAATATTTCATTCTGATTTCCGTCTTGGCCATCTGCCAAAAACTGTTTATCACTTACAGCACACTGGAGTTATTCCATACCTCTGTAGCACGCTGGGATTCAGGATTTCTCTCAACAGCCATGGAACGTCTGCCTGCCTGAAGCAGCAGTGTGCTGGAACAGCCCCCTAACTCTATAGCAAGATGGGTAGTGCTGGGTTTAAGACAATGAGGTCTTCAGAGCAGCAGGCTACCTTGAGCATGGTGTTTTGCCAGACTTTTCAGATTTCTTATCTGTAGGCAGGGGCTTGTCTTCCCCGGCTCCCCACCCCAGGCCGCCAGCATCTCTAGGGTGGGGAGCACGTGGTCTGTACCGGGGGAGGGCACAGCAGCTGCCCCACTGCACTGCCTCTCTCTCCCGATATCAGTCTGCATTCAATCTGGATACTGCTTCCTTTTCCTGGAATACTATGTACTTGACTGTGAAGATAAGCCAGCTATGGCCATACTTACCTGAGACATTCTGATTTGTGCTCTATGTACGCCCGTGTCACGAGCGTGAAAATTCATGCGTTGCCCTAATTCGGTACCTGAGGAGAAGGTCTTATCCTACAATTCACAAAGCATCAAACCTGGGAATAGCTGTCCTCCTGCCCTTCAAATAAAATCTATTATCTTATCTGTAACGTTTTAAAGCAATGATTAGTTTTGTGAGTCCTGTTCAAAACAATCAAATGTTAAGCATTATTCCTTTCACATCTCTTTCCTTTTGCGAAGTTCTCTACACATGTAATATATACTTAATATTTATGATGAAGAAATTCAGAGCTTGAGGAGAAAAAAAAAGAAAAAGGAAAAGATAAAGAAAAAGGAAAAGATAAAGAAAAATAAATTTAGTATATCCTAGAGTTAAGCATCTGATATAACCCTGCAAAGTAGCTCAATCCTGGTCTATGAGACGTCTATAATTTTAATTCTGGTACCCTTTCGAAGTGAGACTGATAACTGTATCAAATTCCATGGCACTTCTATGAGTTTTGTAAATACGTACCAGGATAAGGTGACCGTATTCATTCCCACTGCTGGCCTAGGACAAGATGAAAACAGCAAGATATTTAAGCGTGGAAGTATTGAGCATTAATCCTCCATAGCTCTTAGCCGCCCCTACAAATACCTGCTATTTGATATAATAAAGATTCAAAGATCCCAATCAGCGGCATTACAAATAGAGACTCTGGTAGAAAGGCTATCTGGATTCAAATGGATAAAACGTTCCATTACAAGTTACAATACACATCTGCTGCAATAATTTGTGTCAATCAAATCGTCCTAAAGAAAAGAGTCAATACCAAATAAGATCCTGTAGTCAATGGACCATAGTAATTTCTGGTGTTGTTCCACTGAGGTTAATGGAGTTGGAAGGGGAATGGGCTTAGCCTTGTGTCAATAAAGCATAATAGGGAAACAGCATGCCATCTGGAAAATAAATGGAGGAAATAGAGGGAAAATGCTAATCTAACACATCCAGGGTTCCAATTTCTCCTTTGGTATCTACACTATCTAATGAGCAGCTGCATGAAGTTATCACTGGGTTTCAGGAAAACAGAATCCTATTTCAGGGCAGCCCACAGGTCTGAGCATTACTACAGCTCTAAAAGGCTCTTCTCCAGCTCATTAATTTCCCCTGATCTTACTGTCCATTCCCAACTTAATAGATTCCTCTTTCCTTCTCTAAAAGAGAATGGTGACCCAGGGAAACATTTGTCTTTAATGCACCCTGTGGCTTAGTTTTTTCAGGCATTTCCTGGTCTCCCAAGGAAAATATTTCCCATAGACCTTTTACTCATACTACAATAACATATTCCCTTATGAGTTCTGAATCATCACCCTTTAAGTATACATTTTCTGATCCCTTTGTTCTGCTTTCCCATAGACTGATGAAGAGGCTGTAGCTCCAAAGTTTGCCTTCTTTTATTTTTAGCAACAGTTTTCAATAGACTCACCTAAAATATGGTGGGTTTCCTTACATCTTATGTTCTGTCACCCTATCCAACACAATTACTTCTCTTGTATCCTGTGGCATTGTTCTTTTAGATAATAACAGAACTAATAGCGTTTGTATAACTATATATACACATATAAAACTGTTATGTCTATAGATAGTCCACAGTTGGTGTCTGGTTTATTACTGCCTATTTCTGTAAAATTATTGCTATATAGGTATGTATATATAAATATACATACATGCCCAGATTAAAATTAAGAAAATAATGAGATACACTTAAAAAATAGCATTCAAGTCTTACAATCTGGAGATTATGCAAAGGAGAATACATAAATTAGCATATTTGACTAGACTCTTACAGAAGTATCTTACAAAATGTAGTGAACTATGGGAAAAAAAAAAGTTCTTTTGCTGAAATGTTTGGTGAAATTAACCAGGACATTTCTAGAGGAATCCTACAAAAAGGTCCAAAGGCTGAATGTGAAATTCTGGAGGTTAATTTTTATTTCAGAGGTATTCAATTCTAATAGAAAGTTTCTAAAGTCAAAGAGAAAAGTGAGATATGACAGATACACTGTATTTCTGATACTGTGGATAGTATACGCCCCAGATAACCATAGACATCTACAGCTCAGCTGCTCCTCTGGGTGACTCTTGTAAGCAATAGGGAGGAGTACACATTTCTCTTTTAGGGAGCAATTCTTCTGACCTAGTGTAGCTACCTACCTCACGGTGAGATTGATTTAGCTTTAATTATTATTGACTCTATTTCCTAGATCTCTGTTGGCTTTAAAGAAATCCATGATGACCAGCTCAGATTTAATAAGCCAAATCCCAACACTGAGTTATTGTCCCAGTCTGTCTCATATGTCAAAGAATTATTTTGTAGCACAAATTGGAATTAAAGGTAATATGGTCTGTCTAGGCAGTGCAGGAAACAAGTCTGATGATTCATTAGATGGATTTGCTCACCTGAATCAGCCTTGACTACATGTTCAGGGAATGTTGTGACGAGGATGGCATCATTTCCAGTTTAATTTTAATTATAGATGCTGAGTACATCTTTCCAAAATCATGGGAAAACATTCTTGTAGAAACAATGATCTTAACACCAATGACTTAGTGAAGCTTTGTCAGAGATTAGATTTGAAACAACTAAATCGTTCTCTCCTCCTTTATATTGAATGCATGTAACATGGCATCCATTTCCTATCCTAAACTATTATACAGTGTTTTTTCCCTTGTGCAAGAATCCAACAGGCTTTCAGAAGTGAAGAGCTTTGTGAGGTTCAAAAGATTAGGGTCCAAGTGCTGAACTTTCTCTACCTGATCTGAGATTTCAGGAAATCTTATCTCTGATGTTGAAATTTATGGTATTTTTATTCAGCCTGAAAAAAAAAATTCTGAAAAACAACTACCCCCACCTCTCTCTCTCCATCCGAATGACAATTTGGGTGTGAAATTCAAGAATCAGTCAATTATTTACAAAGCAGCTTAGTATACCAATATGTTATAAATCTGATCTTGAAAGATTCTAATTTAAAACAAGCTAAATTTTATAAACTAAGCCAATCTCTGGGACTGTTGAAAGAGATGGGTTGGTCTGGACTTCATCTGCATTCAGTGGGAACACAAGGTTCCTTTTCTCCAGAATCACATTACGTTACAAACAGGAACGTTATAGAGATAACAACCGACAGATACCCCTTCAACCAACAGTTGTAAATCAATCCTTCATAAATTAAAAATACTAGTGGGTTTTTTTAAGGCATTTTTCCTATTGCAGATAACTCTGTTGAAGGGTTTTGCCAACATGTAGACAATGAAAAAGGAGCCAAGGCATTATTTGTTTTTCACTCCAATGCTGGTTTCTTTGCTTACCCTGTGGCACTTTCCCTTTGCAGAAGAAAAGATAGAAGGAAGAATTTTGTGAAGCTCAGCTTTCTCTTTGTAGTTTCATTTCTGAGGTAGCTCTGGTTGTAATTTGGCTTTGCCGCACAGCCCAGACCCACTCACATCGATCTTTTACAGCAGAGCTATATAGTGTCAGTTTTACAGTTGCCATTTGATGCACAGCCGTACCAGTGAGGGGGCACTCTGAGCAGGTGTGACCTGTGGTACATTTCTTCACTTACCATAGATGGATATTGTGCCTGGGTAAAAATCGTACAGCCCTCAGTGACTAAAGAACTGCTCATTTCCTAGCTACAAACAGATAAGTAAACACAGGAAAGCAAGAGAAAGAAAAGAAAAAAAAAGAACAAAAGAACAAAAAAGAAACTGAAACCTCTGTACACATAAATAGTGCACTTCCATACTGTCAGACCACATTATAATTAGAGGGCTCAATTAACAGAGTTAGAATTCTTTTCTGCTGAAATCAAAGACATTTTTTACTTCGGCCTGACAAATGCATACAGCACTGTGTCCAGAAACATCACTTTAACAAAAGCTGCAAAACTTACTTTTGCTCACTTATGTAATTATTGACTAAATGTTTCTTGAGCATATAGTTTAATATGTTAGAATAAAATTCTTATTGACTGCAGAAGTAATTTTCTTCAAAATTACACCATTGCTTACTATAATATTACCATGGTTGTGTTGCAGTTGCAATTGAGGATTACATCTCATTACAAACTATTCCAGCAAACAACCCAAACATGCTACATTATCAGAAACAATTTTTGATGGGATCTTGTTTTTTCTTTTTTTAATCCAACAAACAAAATTATGGCAACCCTCTGAGTAACAGGATATTTTCAATATAATAATGACCTTAGACTGCAGTTCACAAGCACCATCGATGTGAATTTTACCTACCTGTGTTTCCACACACTTAAGACATCTCCGCTGCCAGACATTAGCAATCAGCTGAGCTGTGTGCTGGAGGGATGTAGCTGGTGAGAGAAATCTCACACATGTCCTATAATGGTGTCCCAGCAAGTTTGCCTTTTCCTACTCATGGCATCTTCTTGCCAGAGGAATTTAAGAACATCGTTGGAAGCAATTGGATTATGGAGAGGCTTCTCATACTGTCCTCATATCACCTGGACCTCAGCTGGCAGTGGGAGCAGACCCTAACAATGGCTAGGAGACCTTGCACATACCAAAGATGCGTGCATCTCCCCTGTGCTTGACCTCTCTGAATCAGTATGGCACTGGGAGAGCTCCAGTCGTCAATACTCGTGGCATGACTTCATGTCCCTCACTGGCCCAGTTCTGCTAAAGACAGTGATTAATAGCATCAGCTAGTAACTCTTCTATGTGATATTAGTGTAGGAAACACCAGTCGGAAAAGTCTGTTAGCCAAACATGGGACAGGTTTTAGGGATTTCAACCCTGTGCAATTTGTGCATTGTCCTTCAAAGTAGGGCAGGCTCTGGCTTCCAGCTCTGTTGAGTGGAGAAGTTACAGCCGTCACAGGGACATCCAGGGAGGAGGGAAAGCGACAAAACCCACTGCATGATTGTGTTATATTGTCCGCAGTAACATCAGAATGACCCTAATTTCTGATCCTTCTTTTAGATACTATTCTGCTAGTGTCTGAGAAAACCCTCTCAGCCATTCATCATTCTGTTATTAACACTCATGGAAAGGAAAACTTTACCATCTTCAGAGAGAGCCAGGCTGAAGGTATGGAATAATGTTTGAAGTTATTTCAGCTTCTCGGTTCTAGATGAGATCTTGTCATCCTTTGGAAACTAGAAGTCTCCTAATATCCCACTACCAGGATAGTAGGAACACATGGACTTTCAGCACTGATATGTCACTTCTGAAGCATTGCTTCTGTACAATATGGTAAATAAATAGAACCCAGTGTGCCTACAGTTTATTTTAAATAATTAAGGTAGGACAAAGCACGTATGATCTGATTGTGCAGTGAAAATGAAATTGGTTTTTAAAAGCCTACTGCTTGCCAGATAGGACTGGAAAGACCACATTGTTTATTAAAGCTATTTTTACAGTCAGTGTTACTTTCATACTTCCCAAGAAGTGCTCATCCAGCCAGATCCAGATAACTTGGAATTTGAGTCATGGGCACAATTTTAAGGGAGAGTGAGATTTGATCATCCTCCTCCACACCTCAAGCTTTACAGTAAAAGCTGAAACGATCCCACAAGCACTGCCTTTCACGTAAACCAAACTGAAACGAGCATGCTACACAGGAGAAGGTTACAGTTTATTTTGAGCCTGCTGTGTCATTCAGGCTTGGCCTGAGGCTTACCCGTACAACCAGCAGTTATGGTAGTAACTCCCAGTGGCAGCTTTTTAGGTTAGAGAGGCCTCGCTCAAGTATCTGAATGCAATCAGCGTTTCAGAGCCAAAGAACCAGCATTGCATAATCCCCCTTTTTTGCTCAGTCACATTTTAATTTGGTTGATTAACGTTATTTTCCTTTGCTTTGTTTGTAGACAACATAAAACTATTAAAACAAAATCCTCTGAGTAGTTATTGATGTTAAAAGGGAAAGGAAATTGCCTAGCATTTTCTGCAAAGATCTTCAAAGAGAAATGTCTGCAGAAGAGCACTAAGCTAGTTGTATTCTTTCAAAGCTGACTCTAACGTCTTTCATCTTTCTTATCACATTAGGAGCACGGGGGAGGTATAATTATTAGCTGTGAGCCAAACACCAACTATTATTTTTTTCAACCTCCTCCAGGCCTGAGTGTTACCTTCCCAGCCAGTGCACGGTTGCATAGCCAGGCTGCACTCCAGCCATTGATCAGGATGTGCGGCATGGCTTCCCTAGCCCCATCCCAGAGCTGATGGTCACCCACAGCCAGGTCTGTCTTACTGGGAAAGACACGGTAGTCTCCAAATGCTCCGCTGACAGTAAAGGGAATCTAAGATTCCCAGACACTGATATTATGGTAAATAAATTGTATTTTGATTTTTCAACATTATGTTGATTCTTGGCCCTAATAGTGTCAGCTATTTTTTAAATTTTTTTTTTTTAAGAATGATTTTAGCTCTGGTGCTGTCTTTCAAAAACGCATCCAACAGTCAAGATGCAGTGCCACTCCATACGTAAACTTTACGTAATAGTAAATGTCAGAGTTGGACTTTAGTGTCTCAAAACATCCCTCATTAGCTACAAATAAAGCAGGCTGTTTGAGAGTGGAGGGGTTTGAAGTTAGACACCGTATTTTAATTGCATAATTTCAATCATATACACATTTTTCAGAGTTTTCTTGCTCTATCTTCTACTTTCTTCTTGCATAAATAAATAAACAAAGCCATTAGGCTTATCTTTACTTTTAGTCCATTATTTATTCAGAAATGAAATTTTAGCATCTCATTTTATAAAGAATCAGTCAATTGCTTCAAACATCAGCTTTGGAGTTGGTTAATTCCAAAGGCCTATCAGAACTTTTCCTTTTGTGTTTTCAGAATCAGTTCACCAAGGACAAGCAGTAAATGTTTTCTTTCACCTTCTGACTGAGGTTTACTTATGTATTTAACTGTCTGTTCTCCACAATTGCTCATGAAAAGCTTATGCAATGCAGAATATAGTATTGTGTATTTTGGATTATCTCAGTTTCAGTTAAATTAAGTAGAGGCACTTAATAAATAAAAAAGGCAATGACAGAAATACAGTGTCTAGAGAAAGAAGATTTTCAGTGCTGACTCAACGAAATAGGGCAATAGGGTAAAAAGCTGTAGGAAATCTGAAGTGTTTCCAGAAGAACAGTGCATAACTTTAAGTGATATGTGATTGAACATACATGAATTTTAAATCCTCCACATTCAATTTTGAAGTAAAATCTAGGCAAAAATAAGTATATCAGGTTGCCTGCTATTCAGAGTGGAAAACTCTCTTGAAAAGATGATGCCCAGCTGGTGGTGACCAACTGAACTGGGAAAGGTTAAAGAAACGAAAAAGCGCAGCTTAACAAAGGCGTTAAAATTTAACATCTAACTTGAATGAATTCTCTGAAACCACAGAAAAGTGAAAACCAGAAACTCCCCAGAAGTTTTCTAAGGTAGTTAAAATATTCCTTTAACATAATAAAAGTCTCTGAGGGGCTTGGCAAACTCCTTTATCAATGTAAACATAGATTGAGGATACAATTCAAATAATAAAGACTTATTTTGGAATTGCAGCTTTATGAAACGTTTTTCCATCCACTTAATGTGTGTAGTTTATACCCTTTCAGCAGCTGGCTTTCTAGTTTTAATATACTTGAATATTGCTGTCCTGTACAACCAAGTAAATGCTACTCATTTCAGGGGAGTGCTCTGACATAGTCATTCTATACTAAACTAAAGATTTAACTCAAGTGGTGGTTTTAAGAACTTAAAGAAAACAGGGCTACCATTGTACATATTATGGTCATGTTCAAGAGCATAGTGTTTTCCTAAGAGCTTTTAGGGTTTTTTCTCTTTTCTTCTTCATTTTTAAAGGTGAACTGAATACCCATTGCTTGTGTCGAGGGAGTTTTTGTTATATAACGTTACACATTAATTGTAATGTGAAAGCAGTTTGGAGGAACTTTTTTTTTCACCAATTATTATATTGTCTATAAATTATACGTAACTGGAACAGTATAAACAAACGCCATTCTAGCACTCAGCGCTTCTCTCCCATTCAAAAGATCTATTATGTTTACATAAATATACATAGAAATGTGTGCATATAAGCATGTACATGTAAATATATATTATTTCTTCTTACAAGCTATACATTGATATCAGGTTTGTGTTGGCAGCAAGTAAACAGGGCTGTTTTCAGTAGTGTTTCTTGGACTAACTAGAAAAAAATTAATTCTAGGTGATAGCTCCTAAATTAAGATAACTACAAGACACTATAGCTCATATGTCTGCAGTTCCATTACAGAGCGAGTACCTGGGATTCTTGAAACATTATAATAATGATAGCACAGCTCTTACAAAAGTTGATTTGCCTTGCTTAGGAGATTTATAGCTGAAACGCCAAAGTGTGGAATGATAAAATTGGCAGGTCCTGGATAGCTCACCTCATCCATCTGGACATCCTTAGATATTCTTATAAGTTTTTCTTACGGACTTACTGTAACAGAAGTTCCCTGTGCCTGTGGCACTTTGGTTCAATGAATCACTGCTAATGCTTTGCTTACATTAGAAGCTATTCCTGATATCTGAAACAGATCCCACAGAAATTCGATTTCATGTATTTCTAACTGGATTTGCCTTGCACAGTGAAAGTGAATTCTTCCATTCTGCTACAGCAGAATGTCACGTATTCTGTACTCAAACCCTAAATCCCACTTTTCTTACCCTTCCCTCAGTTAGATCACACAGTCCCAGTTCTTCCCACTATTTCCTCTCCCTAATCATGATTTCTTCACCTGGTTGCTCTACTCTGGGTTGTCTCTGCATCTCACCTGAAGAGAGATATCCAAACCAGTGCTCAGTTTCCAGATGAGGCCTCTCCCATGCTGAGCAGAGCATTACTGCAAGGATTACTGCATGTTTCCTATGGGCGGTAGGAAACCTGGGCTGGGTGCTGACATGGCTGTTCCACTTCCAGTTCCAGAATTATCTCATTGGCTTGGATATCTCTGACTGTTGCCTTGTTACAGAGAAGGCAAAATCCCTTTGGCGTTTTGCAAATCTTTCCATTGATCTGAAAGGAGAAGGCTTTTGGGACCTAAGTTATCCAAATCTTATGACCAGTATCCTTAATTGAACTGATATTTCAGGTCAAAAAAATGAAGGAAAATAAAACCACCCCTGGGCTCCTATTTCCAAAACCCCGGAAAGGTTTGTACACACTAGTAACACAAAACAAATATTAATGTTGAAAGACAATAAAAAGAAGACTACACTTTTATGCAATTCAAAAGAGAAGCTGTCAGTGAAATCTTTTCTATCCTGTCTGTGTATGTATGTCAGTTAGAGTCTCAAGCTAAATCTGTTTTTCTTTGCCAAGCCTAACACAGTGAATCAATGTTATTAAATATTTCTTTCTATTCTTCTGGTGCAGTGTGGCTCTCGATCTTATTTAGAGCACACTAGCTAAAATCTGAAGGAAATATAACATCATTATAGCTATTTCTGTGGTGTTTAGTGCAAGGAGTTGACATACTTTACACAAAAGGTGATTTTGACTTCACACTACCCCTTAGAGTTTGATGGGGCTATTATTCTTATATTACGAACAGAAAGCTGAGGCACAGATAAACATCAGTGTTGTCAAGTTTATACACTTAGTTTAGATTCCCTACTTAAAAGATACAAACTCAGGAATAGCAACACTTTTTAGAACACTTTTCAAACGTAACTGACTTCATTTGTAGCAGTGAGTGCTCAGTTGTGGAAAATCTGGCCCCATGCAACCCAGGCTGGGCAATCAGAAAATGAGTAATGTGCAGTAGTGGCTACTGGTGTATATTTTGGTGTAAGTGAATTGCTTGGCTCCATGGAAAATACCACTGATGCAAAGAACTGGATTCTCACAACATTCAGTAGTCTTAATAATTAAACTATCCTTTCTTTTTTGACTACACAACTTCGGACTTCTATATCTAATAAGGCAAGGAACCAATTTACAGCACACTCGTTTGCTGCACGATCCTACCTCATTCCTCAGACACCATTTACCATCATAGTGGAGGAAGCAGATAGGAAAAAAAATGCAGTGTAACAAATCAATAAAGATTACCTTAAAAGGCCTGTATTGGGAAATCTGACCCCATATTTAAGGGGCAATCTGGAATTGACAGCATCTAATGTTTCAATGTGTGTGTAGGTCAGAATTATTTCACCCAGTTTTAGGTGTCTAAATCTGAAGTAGTCCACTAAGATCTAGGTTTCTGTCACAGTTGGTGAGGACATGTCTGTCTTATCTGTAACAGCAGTCTATTCAGGGATTTCAAAGTGCTTAACTTTCTCCACACACCATAAGGGCACAGTTGTTCAAACTTAGTTATCTGAACTTAGACACATAGTACTTACATACTCATCAACTCCCAGTTGTTCCAACTTAGTTCTCTGAACTTAGACACATAGTACTTACATGCTCATCAACTCCCAGTTGTTCCATCCTTTTCCCTTTTTAATTTCTTCTCTCCATCTCCACATTTTCTCATGTCCAGGTGGCTTTGCCCAGCTCTTACCCAAAGCAGCTTCCATCTATAACTCTTTGGTAAAGCGCCCAAGAAACCTGGAAGCCATCTCCTCAAGTATCACCCCATTTCACTGCCCTCTGGAAGTAGGGATGAGTTCAAACACTGTTATCCTGTAAAGTACACACTGGATCTCTATGACATTTGGTGATGAAAACATTTTTGGATCATGCTCTTGGATCATGCACTTCCTGAGGTCTCCAAGGGTCACAGAGCCAGTTCTTTCCAGAGGTCGAATTTCCATCTAGATGGCAAAAATTCTACCGCTGCAAGAAAAGTAGTCTACCAGATATTATGGGAGCCTTACAGCAAGTTTTCTTTTTTTTTAAAGCTGTTCTTTACATGGACACAGAAATCTCTTTTCCCCTAATATCATTCTGTGCAACAGGTGAATATTTTTCTTTTTAGTGCCTTGAAAAGAAATGTACCCTATAGCAGAAAACTGACTTAGCCAATCTCACTATTCATTTCGTAATCATCCAACCAAAGTTATCTATTTTATTGTACCAGCTGCAGTTGATAAATGATCATTAGAAGAGAAATACATTTGCTGCAATTATCTATTCATAAGCTGCACTGAGACAGGAATAGATGCGGAATTGATACAGAATTGATCCTAATGGAAGATAGGGGGTTGTAAGGCATTTCCTGGGGTTATGACATGTGCCCTGTGGCTAATGAGGGCTGGGGAAGAGGCATGACCATGTTTCCCTCTTCCCCATTTGCTCATTAGTTAGTCTATATCCCTTGGGACAGGGGGAGAAGTACCCAAACAAACAAAGGAAATTTTGACCACCTCTGACTGTACTATTTAAGGTTTTATAGAACACTTAGAAATGATAACAAGGAAGTTTCTAAGCAAACAAATGCTACTACTGCTTTGAAAATGTCGCTAACTCAGTTGATAGGGCTCTGATTATGACCTGAAGCTGCCTTGGGAGACCTGAAATAAGAACCGTTTGGTAGAAAGGATAGAAAAGTAAGAAAAAAAATTATATATATAAATGGACAAATTCTGCATGTTCTGTTATAAATAGGTGATTAAAAAGATGTAGATGTTCATTTAGTGTATTTTGAAATAAAGACATCACAAGGCAGAAAATGCTAAAGGTGCTGTGAGTTGCAGTAAAGCTGACACACCGGCATATGCAGAAATTCTATAAATGTAGGAGCTCTGCAGTACACAACATTCATGATACTTAGAATTGAGTCGGTAATAAATATCGAATACTATGATTTTTACAGGAGAACGCAATGAAGACAAGAAGGAAAAAGATAACAAAATCAACTTTTCTCTTGAAAGTTGCCTTCTAAATTCATTCATAATTCTGATACAGACCTAATTAAAAGACCACAATAATAAATCAAACTGTTTTCCTTAGTTTCTTATTTCCACTACATGTTCTCTACTATTGTCTCATTAAATCCCTGTCATCCTTAATGCTGTAAATGAACAAAATTCTACTGACATCTGCCCTGTTTCACTTGTGATGGTGATTTTCCCCACCTGAGGTTACTACCAGACCATAGTATTGAATTGCAAATGCCAATTAGCAATTGTGTTGAATGCTGTATCAAATTTTATATACCATGTAAACTTCATTATAAATAACAGAAATAAATAAAATAGTGTGATAAAGACAGTGTAACTGGGAGAAGGAATAGGTAAGTGTCCCAAGTTTAGGGAAAATAAGTGAAAATATAAACAGAGAAAACCTGCAAGACACCAGGGCGATAAAATTCAGAAGAAAAATCTCCCCTTAATATCTAATTTTCAGCAGCAAGATCCAAATTTTTTTTTCATACTTTTGTGTAAAATATGTACGTGTATGCACAAATATATATACATATCTGTAAATATCCTGTAAAGTTTTGTGAAGAATGCTTTACTGGTTACTATAGTATTGAAAGAACTAGATATAGCTGCATCAAATGTAAAAAGAAATTATCATTAATTTCATTATAGAGGAATCTGTCATAATTGAAGTCATTACGTTCACTGAGAAGCTTATCCCTTTTTTTTTTTTTCCTCTGAGAATTTTTTTCTAGGAATAGCTGTGATTTATTTATTTTCCTCTGAATTACTGTGGAAAAGAGAAAGTATTTGAGAGAGACCATGTGCTTATTCACTGTAATTTTTAAATAGCTAGAAGAGTGCCTGCAGCAGAGAATGTCAGCTCCTATTCAAGGAGTGTGTAAGTCTCAATGAATAAATCCATCGCTTCTGGGGCTTATCCTTTACAGATGAACAAAAATCTGTACACTCTTGCAGAAAGTTTCATGCTCCTCCAATCCAGAAAAGCCCTATTGGATTATGGGCAATCCACTGATATTCAAGCAAAAATATTTTGCTTGAATTTTTTGCTGATTGAATTGAATTTGCTCATGCACCACTTTTGCAACAAACTGTTTAGGATAGTATTAAGAATTCTGAATATTCAATATTAAAAGCAGGAATCCCTTGTGTTTGTTAAAAGAGCATTTTCTGTAGTTACCAGCTGTAGCAAATACTCTTAACAGACCATTTGGTCCTGGGTAGGAGACTTGCACTTACAAATAAGAATTGCATGGCCAAAGATATATGTAAAGAATGTGAGGGTGGACTACAACTTTCTTCCAGATGCTGTTAAAGACTCTGGATATGGACAGAAAACCTACAGATTCCCTTTTTCTTTTAACTCATAGATCGCAATAATCAATATCTAATGCAGTATTTTGAGAAACAGCCAGTCCTGCTGAGGGCTACATGACTAATCAATATCTAGGAATTTCTAAGGAAATGTAATATCCCAAGTCAAGCATCTTCCTGCAAATATTTTTTGTCCTTTTTTTTGCCAAAGTCGATGTAAATATTTGCAGGCTACGATCAAGAAACTCAGAGGTACTGATATTTGTTTCAAGCTGTACCAACTTGAATTTGTCTGGTCACATAATCAGTGGGCCTGAGGTAGGACACGGCAGGTTTCCTGAAAGCCACTGTGCCATCTCAAATACTTCCATTACTCATTTTAAATTGAATTTGAAACAATCTTCAATATTTACTTCTCTGCTTGTTCTTTGACATTCCACAAAAATGTTCTGAGAAAGGAGAGAATTAACACATTCCCAGTACATACTACTAAACAGTGCTCCTCTAGCCTAAACTATCTTTGAATTTAGTCATATATGTTAATTTAAAATTGTTTTATTTAACTATTTATGACATACATTATGAATATAAAGCCACTAACTATACCGGCTCCAAGTTGGGCTGTATATAAAAATTTCAAATTGTATTTGCTTCTTTAAGATATTAGCAGAAATCTTTGCATGAATTACAGTTTCAATCTGCCCAGAGGGAATCTGCTGCCCAGCATGTGCCTATACAGTTTTTAACTAATTCCACAGCCGTTCAATACAACTGATTTTGGAGAGCTCCTTCTTTTTATTTCCATTCTAAATTTTAGTGCAAGAGCTTAATACTCAGTAACTAAATATCTTATGTTATTAAAAAAAAAAAAAAAAGTTTTGAGAACTCCTGATGGCAATAATGATTTATGAGATTTCAAGATTCACACCACACAAGTAATTTTGTAAAAATTATCTGATTAACAAGACCCCTGGTGAATTTTACTATATGTGTTTTCTATGTTTCTTGCAGAGGGTAAAAAATTAAGAACAGATCCTATCAACTTTATTCATGGTAATGTTATACATAAAACAAGACGCCGAGTAATAAAACAAACAAACAAAAAAAAACAAAAAAAAAAGAAAGCAAAGCTATTTATTTTTCACTATCTATAGACTTGCACAAATTTTAGAAAAGCTCTTGGCCTTGACTTGAAAATGAGTGGTTATGAAAGCAGATAATTAGAGAAAAATGCCGGGCCTTTCTGTTTCTTTCCTAGTTTGTAGTGAATGGTGAACTTATTTTGGAGGGAATTAATAGCATGATGCCATTACATGGAAATGTGCAGCCTGTTAACCATGCTTTGCACGTCTCTAAGCATTTTCTGTAAAACTATTGTTGAGAATGAAAAATTATTACTCATCTACCTTGAAGGCTTCACAGTTGTAATAAATATAAAGTACCAGCTACTTCATTTCTAGAGGAATTATTTTGTGCTTCCTGCAATTTCCTCAAAATGAATAAAGTTACAAAAGGAATCTGGATAATAATGAATTGCATCTTTTATCTCGGATTGTCCTACTAAATTCTACCACTTCATAGATAACAAATTAAAGAGCGGGAATTGTAAAGAATTAAACACCCAACAGTATTTCTGCCTCTGTACTAAGAGTTCCCTTTGTTCTGTGGGAGTAAATCAGTGACTGACAACCAACAAATCTATACTGCATGTTGAGAAATAATCCAGATATTGAACATTTTTATAGGAGTTCCCTTTTCAAGGGTCAAAGTAACCCATGCAAGATGAACTATTTTATAGCCAGTAATAAGATGCCGTATTCACAGATCAGTTCTCGAGGTAGAAATTGTTTAACTGACAGCAAACCAAAAGTTTCATTAGATCAGCACCTCTTTCTTGGCTAATTTTTACTATGTTTGCCAAAACAGTCAACTATCTAGGAGGATATTGGCTCATCTCTGTCACCAGTATGAGATGTTGCTCCCATTAAACTCAAGCTGAATGAAGGCCTTGTGTTTAATTATAGAACCTGAATGACCAAGTGAAATTCATCCTACAAGTAGATAAAAGTCACTCCCATAGACCTCAGCTTGTCTCACTCACATGTTTCTACTAGGGAATTTCTTTCCAGTCTAACATGTACAGCCACAAACTTTACAGCGTTATTACCAATTAACATGATGCTCACAGCATGGCTGCCTCTTCAATTCACTGTGTTTCTGAATGAATAATAGTTATAGCTAGCCACATACTGAAGGAAAAGTTTTCAGAAGTATTAATTTGACTTCAAGGTAGCTGTTGTGGTTTTTTTTTTGCTTATCCCTGTTCAGAAAATATTTTAATCCCTCATATTTAATTAAAAAGTAAACTATTAAAGCTGATTATTTTCAGCTGAAAATCAAGAATTTTTAATCTAATGTTTTAATTTAAACCAGTTGTGCACTAGTAACTTCATTACTATAGTCTCTTCTCACGTAATTGTCAATCAGATGACATATCCCACAATGTATTATAACATTTTCTGCTTACTGAGGCACTGTTGTTAATACATTTAGCCTTAGTGAACAATTCAGAGAAGGGAATGGAGATCTGACACAATTATAGTTCCATAAAACACTATGGTGACACTTAATTCATTTCTTAATAAATCGTTTCTTAATCAAAAATCACCTCGTTTTCCAGTACTGGATATTTCATTTAAAAAAACAAACAAAGAAACAAAATGAAACAAACAAAACCACTAAAAAACAAAATAGCCCAACATTTCCACAGAAATAAAAGATTCTGAAGTCACTGTTCCCTAAAAAGAAACTATTATCTGCAGACATTTTGTTAGCAGAGATGTACCATTCTGTTCTTATGTCTTTTGGTGATTGAAAATAGAACAGATATACATGTCTGTTTTCATTAATGAATCAATTTCATTTATAAAATGACTTTTCATTATAAAAGAGCGTGCATTAATGTATTCATTGTTTTCTATTTTAAGCATGTTATTTTCTTTAAAAATAGAAGTGAGTGTAGCAGAAATAGTAACACAGCATGCACAAGTGCCAGTGATGGAAATTGTAAGTAACCAAGGCTATCGTGGAAGTGACCTATTGATCAACGAGCCGTGAGCTTAAATGGTTCTTCTACACCACTTACTAATCACAAAAACATCAGCAGAATTAACGATTGCCCTAAGTGATTGTGAACTGACATGAAGATTACATTTTTCAGTGCAGCTTTTCTTTGTACCACATAATCACCCGTTCTGTAGCAGATACAGAAGAAGAAATAATTTGGTTAATGCACAGAAATGGCAAGAGTATTGGGATCAGAGAATCATAATTTTGCCATCTATACTTGTTGTCTGTTCAATACCCACTTTATAGGAGGACTCCCCTGGTATTTCATGCTCATTGTGCAATTACTACACCTGACAAATGGATATAAAAAGCAGAATTTCATGTCCATTGTGATTTTATTTTGTAGTTTGAAGCAGAATGCACAGTGGGAGTCAGTGAGTGGAAGGAAAGTTGAGAAGCTAGTATTTCTTCCAAAAGCAATAGAAAAATACTAGCTGAAAAAGTCAGAGAGGCTGTGGCAAAAAGGAAAAGCTCACACATTTCTAACAGACTCCTAGGATTGCTATAATACTGAGATAATAGACATAAACTGTTGGGAATACGTTGCAATCACAAGACCGGCTCGTTAAACTCCATTAAGCCTTTTGTATTTTTATCTATCAATAATGCAGCTTACATTTGCTTTTCAAGTAGGACTGCCCTGAGTGCACTGCTTTTCCTACTTGTCTTTTTAAAATGCACATCACCGAAAATCTTAGGTGAAATAGCTGTAGCTACAGAACTGTAATTGTCAAATTGAATAAAACTACACCACAACTATTTAATTGTTATGTCTGGACTCAGATACCGTATAGAATTCATATAGATTATTTTGATAGAAAAAAGAATATATTAAAATATTACAGAGTTATTTTTAGTTCTTGACGTATTTAATGGCATTTTGTCAAGATAAGATATAAGAGAAAATGTCAATTACATTAGCAGCTTATCTTCTGACAACTTCAAAAAAGAAGATGCTAATAAAGGACTTGTAAGAAAGCCATACACTTGTGTTACACTTGACCACAAAACATCTATTTATGAATTTTCTACCGTTTCAGTTTGAGGTACAAGACAACAATGTTTGAATTAGTGAGATTTTCCTGTGAGAACTCGAACCACAAAAATACCGAAGCCTTTTGTCTCTTCCTGGCCAAAGAAATCTCACTTGTCTTCTGCACATTGGATGAGACAATGATAAATCAACTTGTCGTTCTCAGCCCTTCAGAAGACTCTTGTTTCATCACTCAGGTGATAAGTTTGGCAAACGAGTAGGGAATTAAACTGTCATCTTACTTATTTTTTTGTGGGAGAACACTCTAACTGCTCATATTTTGCACAGAAGTGGCTTCATCACTACCATAGAAATTTTCTATGCATGTGGTATCCACATAACCATAATTTCTAGAATCTTCTCTGAAAAACTTATTACATCTTTGATTGGGGATAATTAACTCCACCTGATAGAGAATCTTGTTGTAGAGCATTAAAGATAGAACTTTGAGCTTCCATATTCAAAGTCAAAAACTTGGTGAATCAGGTGATTGTCTAAGAAGTAGAACTTTTTTTTTAGTAGAAATTGCATTTATTGAAGAAGACAAAAATCAAATGTGTTAAAAAATGTCTCCTCTCTTTGCAAAAGGTGTCAGTGATGAGGGTTAAACCACAGATGATGAGAAAAGGTCACCACTAAAGCCAGTTACAATCTTTATGCTTCAAATCTCTGTTTTCAGGTTGGCTTAGACTAGCATGTGGCCTTTGCAAGGATGGCCAAAAAGATAACCTTTCCTTAGTGCTGACAAATCAGAGCATCATTATTTCTAAGGGATCCTGAGCCATGAGCATTTCCACAAGGGGACAGTGGGTTGGGAATAACGGAGCGTGGGAAGCAAGAAGATCCGTAATTCCCTAGAGTGCTACTTTTGCGCTATTTTTGTTTATTTTTCAGAGCAAACTGGCTGGTTTGGAATACATCAGCTTATTTCAAGTCAGAATTCACAGTTATTTTGCAAACTCTTCAGCTTGGGAGACCTCAGAAACATTGAGCCTGATGTCTTTCTCATGATATCATCTTCGCTGACGCATTCATGGCCTCTTTCTGAGTAACACTGGGTTTTTTTGACAAGAGGGACATAAAGGAGATTCAAGTAATTGTTTCAGATAAAAATCTTGACTCCTGGCTAAGACCAGATTTGCTACATTTTCTTAAGGATAGATACATGTCTCAGGAAGATTAGCTAATAATTTTTGACCCACACAAACTACACCTGTAAAATATAGTACAAAACATATCACATGGACTATTTTTGTAGATACGAAAATTTTTACTTTTGCATGCTTCTTCCATTCACAGAAAAAGCTGCTTCTTTTAAGTGGTGCTTTACGGATTTGCAAAGCTTTTTTTTATCATCCTCTCCTCCCATAATACTTTTTTGCATACTGATGTTGAACCAGGACAAAAGTGTGCTTCACTGAACTTTGGGCCAATATTGGTCTTTCTATAGTTCTTGATCACTTGGAAAATGCCACTTTTAATTCTGTGATTTTCAAGGTGAAAGGCACTGAAGGGAAGGCACGGCGCTTGGAGCCAACCTGTTCCAAAGCTCACCAAAATCACTAGTTTTCTGACACTCAGGCTCTTACGTCCTTTTATTCACCTAATTCTAACGCAAGCATAATCCCATTGATTTTTAAGGAGCTGTCAAAATGTTTAAAATTAGGTTTGTGTTTACTCAGTTGAGGCCTATGAAGGCAGAACACATATACTGGAAGGAATTTTTCCATTAACATCAAACATTTTTTGCGTCCCCCCCTCCATGAAAAGGAAAGGAAGAAAAGAATTGAGTAACACTTAGTCTGACTTTCCTCCTGTGGTTTGCTTTGTTTTTCAGAGACATTCCAGAAATATATTCCAGATGTTTTCAAATCCCTGTAACTTATTTTCCATACTATATATAACCTTTTCTACCATATCTGTTCTCTCTCTCTCTCTTTCTTTCACTGGTTGCTGTCTCCCTATCTTTTCTCTTCGTTGTTTTAATATTTTTTTTTTACTCCAAGTTCCAGATGAGTTCATTTGTAATGTCAGAGGTCCCACTTGGAAACATGCATTATCTGCTAGAAGACATATTGCACACACTAATATCTCTTGCTTTGTGAAGTTCTTAATTAAATAGTATTTAGTTGCAGTAGCTGGATTTTAACAATTGTAAAGGATATCAACTTCTCACTCCTAGAACAACAGATAGTCTTTTGAATATTAAATTGATGTTGCATTTAGGCACACATGCCGTTTGATAAAACACAAATTATAATCTTATCCAGTACTCGCAATGTAAAGTGTGTCTAAAAAAGTGTATCCTTTGTCTAGCTAATTATAAGTCATTTGCTTAATAATTCTTTCCATAAACGACGTTTCAGCTTTGTTTGGAGATTTTGTTGTTAGGAAATGTTTTTGTCACGAAACAGAAAGTAACTGTCAAGCTCGCAGAAGGAGAAAGTAATTTTCATGAAGCCCAAGATTTTTTTTCCGATCGTTCAAACGAACTTGGTCAACATTCCTTTCTCCACATGAAGTAAACATGTGAAATTTCACCCTTCTCCTCGGGAGCTGCTGCTTGGCAATGATGTTTATTCACTCCTTCCTGAGGTTACAGTTCTGCTCCACAGAGCTGATGGGAAACTGCCACTCTCCAGTGTTATTGCTGGAAGAAAAGTGTATGGGAATGGGCCAGAGCTCCACTGGGGGTTCCAGATGCTCACTGAGAAGAAGCAGATTTTTCACAGCCCTAGAGTACCTACTCAGGACTTGTTAAAACTCTTTTTATTTAGGGTAGTGATATTTTTTCTTGGTTGACTAAGTAAAAATAGCTCACAGCAGTGCTTACAACAATATCTGAGCTCCCTTTTTATTTAAAAGGCAGAAAGCCAAACCTAATACGGTGTAAATCAGAGTAATATTAACTTACAACAGCCAGGGATCCTGCCTATCATGTTCTAACAAATGCAGATGGAAAATGTTCATCATAGGCATATTTTAAAAATCTTTTTTTTAAAAGGGAAAAAAAAAAAAAGGAGTAATCACATCATCAATCACATCATCAAGCTTTTTCCTGCAACTGAGAACTGCCTGAACCCTGACTACAGATCTAAGTAGTACTCCAAATGATGTGGTTTATTAGTGAGGGGCACTGACTTTTTTGAAGTGAGGACTTTTTGCAATTGTTTAGAATGTGCTTATTACTCAAATCAGATCTGAACTTCCACTAAGCTTGAGGTTTTTCGGGATTTGGGGTTTAATTATTATTAGTTATTTTATTACAATGGCTCATAAAGGACTCATCTGAGATTAGGAATCCACTGAGGTAGTTCTTGGACACACAGGGAGCAATCTGCTCCTAAGAGCTTAAAATCAACTAAAAATAAAAAAAAAACAAAACCAAAATTAAAAACACAAACACAAAAACAAGTCCCCCCAAAGTCATAGAGACACATTTTTTCCATTTTACAGGTGAAAAACTTGATAATGTTCTTTGCTAAAGCCTGAGAGAAGATTGTGGGAGTATAGTAGATTCTGTGAGTTTTATCTAGCTCTTTAATAACGAAAACTCCTTTGTTTTCTTATTTAACTCCCTTCTTTTTTTTTACTATACAGAAGGAAAAGCGTGATTATAAAATGAATCAATCATGAGCAGTGTCAAAAGAGAATAACTTTGCCATGACTTGTCTAAGGCATAGTAAATACGATTCTGTAAGGAAGAGCACACCACTCTGGAAGTGTGCCACCATTATGAGTTTCCTTCTGAAATAAAGAAACAAGTTCTCTTTGTTCTAGGATTGAAATGTTCAAATATCAGAGCCAACATTTGTAATGTTTGGAAGGAGAGGGAGGAGAAAGAAGAGAAGGGAAGAAGAGCTTTATTTTGCAAATTCCCTTCAAACTGAGAGTTGCAGAAACCAACAAAAAAGGGTGCTTAGGTGGTAGACAGGATGTACCCTGAATAACAATGTATCCTGTGGATATTTACTACCAAATGATGTTTAACTGAAAGGAAAGTGGGAGTCATCACAGCAAGCAATTCCCATCCGATTCCTTAACATGTAAATCAGGAGCACAGAAAGGCCATTTATGGGAGTCTCACCGAAACAATGGCTTTCCCTGTGCCAAGGGGTGACATCACGCTTCACAAAGAAGAAGGAAGAGGACTGTAAGTGCAGGCTGCCTTGCCAAGGGCTTTGTTTTGTTTCCACAGAAAGGGAGGGGGGGGGGAAACAAAAAACAAAACAAAACAAAAAAGTAGCAAATTTTCTCAAGCATATAACATTACACAGAGGTGTAGGGGGGAAAACAACACAACTTTCAAAGAAGTTGCCGTGTGACTAACGGAATGTGCTTTGCAGCTCTTTACTGTGATTTGAATAGCTCTTGCGAAAAATCAAAACTAGTTTTACGCTTACGGTATCCAAGCAAACTGAAAGCAAACACAAACACTCCTCGCACATGCACACGCACAAATCCACTCAAAGAGATGAACCTAAACCGTTCTTTTTATTAGCTGTCTTGTTGAGCTTTTCTAAGCTGTGATAACAACTCCAGTTGTATTCTGCAAATAACTATGTTCTGAAGCATTATTCGTCTTGAAGTAAGCCAATATGCAAATATGTGAAAAAAATCGGTGTTTATGTCTTCTAAGAATGCTGGAATTGTTAATTTACTCTGTAAAACTCAATATCTTGAAGAAATCATGTATTAAACAGCACTTATCTCCTAATTAGATTGGGATTTGAACAGTTTTTAACCTCAGGGATCTCAGAAAATTGACTTTTTCTTTTTCCTTCTGATTCTTACATATAGTACAAATAAATTAAACCACTGGAACAGATAGAAAGGACTGGAAATTTTCAAGGCTTCTGATTTATAGAAATTAAAAAAAAAAAGTTTTGCTTTTGAATTTACAGGGGTCAGCACTTTTCTCCTTTTTTTGCTGTATGGTGTCTTATGTAACGTTATAACATATTAGGGAATCCCACAGTAATTATTTTCAGTGCCATATACATGACATTTAATTAAGAGTGTGGATGATTGCTATAGACTGTAAATTGTGCTGATAACTAATAGTTTTAGTAGGGAGAGAACATATATGCTTTTCCTAAAGATATACATTTGGTACCACATGATTTTAAAAAGCCTGATTCTATTTATGACTTGAATAGTGCTGACAATACAGATATAGCAAAGCTCTCTTATATCCCAAACATTAAAGTATTATAAAGATCTTCACTGTATTTGCTGTGGCTTCATTCCCAGCCAGAGCCTGGGGTGAAAAGAATAAAAATGAAATTAAACACACACAGAAGCATATCAGAATGTTTCACAAGTGAGATTTTTTTTTTAGTTTCTATTAACAGAAAATGAAAGTAGTGACTTTAAAAAAAAAAGCAAGGGGAAAAAAAAAAATGAAAAAAACCCTGGTTTAGTCACTTATTTATTATTTTGCTTCTGTGTTATTCATTTCACCGTTAAGGTCAGGGAACACTGTGAGATAGATGGAGAACTATGTCTTTCAGAGGCTTTTGTAAAAGCTGGCTTTTGTTCAAAGCCTTCTCCAGTTGAAGAAAGCCAATACACAGGGAGAGATCCAAAATTGCACTTAAAGAGCAACTTTGGTGGAACTTACATGCCTTCCATTTTGTAGAGAGACACAGACAAAATCATCCTTCCTGATCCACTTTAGGGCTTGAGAGGCTATCAGTGCTCACACATCTTTAGGTACTTGCAATTCCTCTACTGCTTTTACACAGAAGTCCTAATGACTTGATGTGGTAAGAAAGAACCATATTCCTGCAATTATTGAGTTGGTAGGTGTGCTTAATCCATACCTAAAATGCCAAGATGCCACTGAGTTTGAGTCAGAGGATTTGAGAAGAAGCCTGTGGTACATACTTAAATGGATTTTGGCCTGCAGGTTAAAGTACCTAGGAAAAATATGTGTAATAGCTGAACTTCTGTTGCCTGTATCTGAGGAGAAATCCCCAACTACCAGACTAGGAGAAATGAAAAATCTCCTAAACCTCTGTCTTCCTGTTGAACCTGGGTTGTACAGCAAGGAGAGGGCTATCGTGATGGGGCCTTTAAGAAGGTGTCCTAGGAGGAAGTCTTCCAGGGAAGTAATAATATGCATGTCTCCAGTGGAGCACAGTAATATTATATACAGTGGTATCCTAAGAGGCTTCTAAACGCGTGAGAGTATCCTTTCTGACATGCACAATGAGCAGACAGGTGACAGCCTTCTCCACATCTCCCAGAAGAGAGAGATAAACAAAATGCCTCATTTTGAACTATTTTGTTGTGCCTCGGATTTTTTTGCCTCCAAGAAGATCTCAGACAGCAGCTATAGGAAATTGAGATGGCTGAGCATGAGAGCATGATACAACCAGAACCAATGGATTTGTCATTGTCTGATAACAGTAGTCTTGAAAGAAGACAGGATTATAAATTAAAACTGGGAACCTTAACAGTATGCATATATCGCAGATAAATTAGTGAGAAGCTCATATACGTTTATATGTACTAGAAGTTTTCCATCTTGTTTATTATCAATTCCTATTATTATTATTAACTGGCAAAGGAAGATGCAGGCAGCTATACATTAAAGAGGTTCTGGGAAATAGAATTTAATACTGGTTGTTACGACATGTAGAGACTTATGTTATGCAATGTAAGGCAGTTAAAATTTACACATTGAATATAACAAGTCCCTGTCAGGTTCCTTGACTGTGGATGGTTGCTGAATAACAAAATATGAGTGAGATAATTTCAGATTTGAACTTGCTGTGATTTTTCAAGTTCCGATGTATATTCTCCCATCATCTCTATTCCTGGAGAAACCAGCAGTTTTGGAAACAGCTCTCATGGGTGACTGGAAGATTTGAATCAAAGTTTGAGTATACATTCCAGAGTCTTCTGTGTATACTTAGAATCATTTTCACTTGAGAACATAAAGGTAAGTAGCACTGCCCACTGTGGAGTATCCTCTACATCCAGCACATCCCCCCTGTGGAATATTCCTAATGCATACAGTCTGGGTTTAAATTTCTCTAGGGATAGTGTTTTCAATGGTAATACAATTTCTGTGTGAAACCTCTGTAGAAATGATGAAACTGAAAATTATTTACCTGAATGTTAACTATATTGGATATTAATTTCATAGTTATCCTTCAATATAGAGAATATCAGGGCTCATTTCTGAATTCAGTGAGCGCTAGTAGGGCCAAACACTTCACTGAAATATTCTGTGGAGGATCAAATCCCAAAAGTCTCTTAACACATCTGAAGTTTTGTCATTCATTGTACTACTTCCATTTACATTAAGATAAATTGAAAGTCATTCTTTTCATATTTGAGATTGTTCTTTGTTTGGAGTCACTGGTTCATTAACAAATTGCTGTACACCATGAGTGGAATTAGTAGAAAGTCAATGTATTTTCTGTCAAAGAAAAACTAAAATGTTCAAAATTTAGACATAGCAGAGTTGTTACTTGAATAGTTTGTAGGAAGACAGTGAAAATAGAGACAGCTGAACTGCCATAAAGTCGTTGTAATCTGAGATTTTCCTGGATATTTGTTAGGAAAGCCACAAACGGGATACAGTATTCTGCAAATTTAGAAGCAGCATTTTAGAGACTCCTATGACATAGTTCAGTGATTTAACATCGCTGAATGAAGTTAGCAAATTAAAGCAGATGGCAGAAGGGTAGAATAGGGAATATTGAAAATTTACGTCATCTTGGAGTGTTTCTCCTCATACAGTGTGTTTTCAGTAACTTTAAATAAATACTTTGGTAGTTACTCTTTTCTTGATGAGTGTGAGGTATTTGCAACTCATTTACTGCAAGCTGTGTGTTGTGGACTTCCAGACGTAGGACAGATGTAGTTCTGCCTTACCAAAGATACCACGAACTAGCTGTCATACGTATTTCTGAAAAGCCGTAATAAATCTCTCATCTGTTTTCCCATGAACTTTGGGCTGAATTAGAAGCTGCACACTATTTTTCTCTCTGTGACCTCACTAATTCACCTTATTCAGAATTTAATAGGTGGTGATTCTGAACGCCCATGGGGTTGCAATTTTGCACAAATGAAAACTTGCTGACATTGGTGCTGGAGAACCTCTTCTTGATGGGTGCTATACTGCAGTACTCAAATATTGCTCATTTCAGACTAAACAGAAAGTGTGCTGCATATCGACGCAGATGGTTAGTGACTCATATCAGGTATGTAGTGAAATATGTAGATAACTTAAGAAGAGTGTACACTGTGTTGAAAATTCAGCATTTGATATCTATTCATTATTAATGAATCTATGATATTACACAGACTTCACACCATAGTGGATAGTGCAGCATTTTTCATGTTTCAATGGCAAAGAAACGACAAAAAATTAAGCTGAGGGAAAAAGTGACCAGTCAACCAGAAAGCAGAAGACAGGTCTGCAAATGAGGCTCACATTTTCAGAGGTTTTTGCCTTAGCGTGTTATTGGCCAGACCAATGGGTTTAAATGGCAAACTCCACGTGAAATCTGAATTTCAGCTACATTTGCCTAAAACTTGCCAGCATTATAGGCATCAAAAATTCTTCAAAGAGACTGTATATCTCTTATTGCAGTCCCTGAGGTCCTTTACTGAACATCAAGACGCGTGGGAACAACACTGTAATTCCCACTTTGATGGTCACACGGTTACAGAAAGACCTAATTCATGGTACTGCTAGTTCTCCTTGACCAAAATAAAGATGAAATTAATACTTCAGTGCTAAACCATATTACCCCTTTCTGCTTCTATGGTAGACTTTTGGCTGCCCTAATTCCTCTCAAGGATGAGCAACACCAAGATGAATCAGGAACTGCAAAACCACAACTTATGTGTCAGTGTTAAATGTGTGACACAGGACAGTCACTGCTCCTGGTCTGTAATCCTCTCATCAAATGAACTTGCCCAGCCAGTTCAAGGAGAAAAAGACAAATAGCATATTAGTTTCTCTTTAAATAAAATTGAACTGCTAGCCCATTGCTACCACTGAAGAAACAAGTTATAGTTTCAACAAGCCTGAGTCTAATATATTTTCTGAAAGGTAAATGTATATTAATAAATGTCCCTCAAGGAACGAATTGAGTGAATTAACTCCAAGCATTGATGAATTCTGTTACAGGTTGTAATCCAAGTTTCTCAAAGCCTCTTTGAGGAGCATTTTCTGATTTCCTGTCATTTTAAAAGAAATAAAAGTCTGCACTCTGTATTGCCTTTTCTTTAGGTAAACACATTTTTATTCTGCCATAAAGAAATCTCCTCCTGCCATTTTCCCTGCTGTGAACAGCAGCCTATCAAAAAAATAAAACCTTAAAGGTCAAATTGGAAGCAGGACGTATATTGCAGTTTCAGATACAAGTCTCAAAGACCTGAGAAGTGCTTCATTCAGATTCATAAAAACTGCAGCAACTTGAGAGGAGCTTCAATTTATTGACATTAAACCTTTCTTCAACTTTCCAAATGATTATCTGAAGGATTTCTCTTGCAGTGTTAACTACACAAGCCTACCTAGATCAAGCCAATTAAGTTTTGCCGGTAGAACAAGTTTGCTTGAGCTTTCAAATGTGGGGGGAGGTTTTATAAATCATTTTTAGGAGAGGAAAGAATTCCACTTGGTTAAACATGCAAAGTTTGTATTTCCCTGCACTTTATGAGTAGATGTGCTCTTTGATTCTTCGAGGTACAGTGATTTTTTTCTAGCAATTTATTTTGTATAGATGGAGTGACTGCACAGATCTATATGTGAATTTATGTGTTTTTCACTTCCTCTCTGAAGTAGCTGAATCCAGGGCTGAACTAAACAGCTCAGAGATGTGACAGTCTCCAGTTCAGGGGACAGATTCTCTTGGCCTCTAAGCCCATTCTGGCTGTATATAGGGTAGGCATGGCTCCAGGCATTGTTGTCATTCATTGCTGGAGCACTCAAGCTATAATGAACTTCAGGCTTCTGTCCTGGTTGAGACTGATGTGGTATTCTTCCATGGAAAGAGACAGGGAAGTCCTAAAGTCCCTAGAGGAGTAATAGTGCAGTTGTAGCCCTACCAAGTATTTGCAGGACTTTTTGTCCACAGTGTTAAAGAACAGGATCTGCTGAATGATGAATCACCTTCGTATTTGTCCAATATCTCTTGTCTGGCATGGTCTTCTTCTAATGGTGTGAAAGGCTTTCCACAGGGTTGGTATTGTGCACTATGGAAATCATACACAAAGATGGTCTCAGATCCCGTTCTATGTAAAACAGTCCGCATAGGTGTCTTGACTACCCTGTTGCTGACAACAAAAGGGAGAGAGAGGTTCAGGCTTGGAAGAGACCAATACAAATAAACAGGGCACAGAGGGCTGTGCAGGAATGACTGAAGAACTGAGTGTCAGAATACTTATTTAGCTTTTATTGACTTCAATACTCAATTGCAGGTTTTAACTTTATCTTTCACTGTAAGTTCTTCTCAAGTATATAAAAATTGCACAATTACAAAAGGTTTGTAAATTATAAAAGAACAGGAAACATAAAATACAAAGCCCTTCTCTTATCAATAGTGTTGGTAATACATAGCCAAAGGAAATGTGATTGGATTACCTAGTGGTTAGTGAACCTAACTAAATCCAGGGTTTATTAGGTCACTGTTCCTAAGACTACTGCAAGCTGTAGAACTCCTTATCCATTTCAGGAAAGCTAAGGCAGGAAGCAGTATGCACATGGCCCAAACCTGGAATATAGGTCCACATTAAAAACCTTTCAGCGCTTTTCTATAGATGTCTAATTATTAATCTTCATGTCAGGAATACTTGAGAGCCTACATGAATTACGGATTCCGGTCCTTGGGGAAAAAAAAAAAAAAAAAAAAAAAAAAGCTATTATTTTCCAATTATTTCAATTATCTTTAGTGTGTCTCAACCTGGCACCTTTTACCTGACTTGGATTAATGAACTGATGTCTATAGTTGTCTCTCCATCACCTTTTCAATACAGACCTGGTGCAGACTTGTTGAAGTAAATCTCCCCCATTTCCTTCAGTCTCATTTTGGTGCACTTCCAGATATGTCTGCAGTCATTTATTTCATAAAGCTACATCAACTGGATAGAAAAAGTAACACTTTCTCGTGGAAGAGGCAGGGAGGGGGATGGAGGAGCCAGAGCCAACTAGCAAAATGCCTTAGAATAATAAAATTTCCTTACTGAGCCATAAAAAAAGCCCTTTTTGATGTCCAACAGCACATACCACAAGACTAGTAGGACATGAATAATGTAGCCTTTCAAGCAAAAGGTCTACATAGGATTCTTGGAAATAGACTTTGTCAATAATCTTCATAGGGACAGACGAAGGTAAGATTTACCTCCGCTCTCTATTCCTGCCCATATTCTGCACACAGCTTCTCCCTCACTACCCAGGGATTAAAGCCAGAAAAAGCAGAATGAAATGCAGAAAGATAAGAAAAAGCCAGTGACTTTGATACTGCCTGAGTGTTCTTTTCCTTCATGTGTTTGGGAAAATCGAGTGCCACAAAAAAATAGACAGTGAATTAAAAAACCCAACAGTAAAAAGCATTAGATGAAAGACTTCTTGATCTTTTTCACTCTTAACTTCTCTGTGAAAGGAATGTTCCATCTCTCCCTACTTAATAAACAGACACAGTAAGCAAAAGACTGATCCTGGGGCAAAACTCTCCCCTACAGTATGTTTTATAATTCTGCATCAAATATGGTCTTAGAGAACGGACATTGTAACCCAGGGCTGAGCACTTTCTTGCCTTCTGTGTCTGTGCCCAATATATTTAGCGCGTAGCTGTTGTTGGCCTTGTCTAAACCTTATCTGTATGCAATATTAACAAGAATTGATAAAGTGACACGTTAAAGCTTTGCTGCTATCACCCAGAGGAATATTAAAGCAGAAACCCTGAGGAGACAGAGAAGCAGAACTTTTCCTTCTTGGTTCCACCTGAAGCTTTAGCAAGAATCTAGTCTCAAGTGACTTTTTCATAAAAAGAAACTGTTTACCATGGTGAAAGGAGAACTCCACAACCTCTGGATTTTAAGTCTCTTTTCTATACAGTAAAGATGTATATCTATATAAAAAAAAAAAACCACAAAACANTCAGAGGAAGGATCTTTGACATTCCGCAGTGATCCATCAAACTTGAGCCTTGCTAGAGTCTTTCAGAAGTTATTCAAAACAACAAGAAAAGAAAACTGCTCATGTTAGACTCTCCTGTTTGCTAACACGGCCATCAGAGGCTAAGCCAGGTGTGAATTGCTGCAGTTGAGGTCATTCTATTTTAAGGGTAGCTTTTTTCTGAAGACAAAGTAGCTCTGGGAAGTGTAAACTGCTTTTTCTCACCTTGGTGGGATATTAACTAGGAATTCCTATTGTGATCAGTCCAGAGTCAATACTGTTAGCTCTAGCTTTTCTCATCTCAGCAGACAAAAAAGGCTCTTTGTTCCTTATGAAAAAGCCTAGGAGAGGAAGAAGAGGGACTACCGCATTATAAAATCTTCATCATCTCCCATTGATAGTGCTTAATATTTATGGTATCACCAAGAGACAAGTTTGTGCAGGCCAGAGTTTGGAATAGCACTTTTTTTTTTTTTAATTTGATTGGTTTTTGAAATCCTTTATTTTCCCAACCAATTTAACCTTGAGGCACCGTTTAAAAGATAATCCACATTTGTCTCTTCCCTAAGCCAACTGAATATTCACAACTAGAAACAAAAGAACATAGAGGATTAAGTCAGAAGCAGCCTTGTAAATTATGAATGATGAAGAAATATGGAGGGATATGAATGAGCTACTCAGCTTCACAACGTAATTGAGAAATGTTTAAACTAGTCAGAGATCTACTGTCACAATTTTTAAAAGGTGAATTTATATAAGATAGGACAGAATGGTCCAGATATACCTTCTGACTGTTTAAGGATAGTAACAATGGAAGCTGTTACTATCTTGGAAGCTGTTTCCTTGTTACGGGGACAGGGAACACACACAGTATATGACTTTTCCGATAAAAAGCCAAACTCACTGGAGGCCAAGAGGAGCATCAATTTATCCGTAGTGTAAAGTCAGAGTAGTTTATGACGTTGTATTAAAAGTTAATTTATTTTGTTTCAGTGCTATGGATTTGGTTTGTAGGTAGGAGGTACAGTTTAACACACGTTTAATCAGATTGAAAATGTGAATTACTCAAATAATGACTGTCAGAGCAACTCAAAAAATAGCAATGATTTTGCTGTAGAATTGTAAAACCAAATAATCACATCTGCATTATAAAATTCTGCATGATGTGGAACAAATAATTCATTTTGTCTCACTTGATTTCTCCAACTGTGCAAGGGGGATTATGATGCTTACAGAGTGTGGTGAGATTGGATCCATTCAGTTTAAAATTTTAACCTGGAATCCTTTGAGAAAAAATAATTTATTGTACTTAGCTTGCTATATTTAAGCAATATTTATATTCAAGTATATAAGTATTTTTTTATCCAGAGATCTATTCACTAAGATTATGATGCCGCAAGTCTGTTTAGACAAGCATGGAAGGTCTCTATGGCTATGGTGTTGCTTTAAACTGGAGTATCTACTTCCACATAACCCATCTGCAGAAGCAGATCCACATCACCCCAACTATCAGTGGCAATCTACATCATGATGGTGTTATTTGACTTTCTACTTATAAAAGCATAGCTGTACTTTAACAGGTTTGTTGTCACCCCAGTTTGAATCTCTCCACACGATTGCTGAAGCTATTCTTTCAGCCTTCCTAAATACAAAGAACAGAGGGAGGCTGAGAGCCAGAGGGCCTGTATTTATACCATATAGCGGAGCACAATGCAGATTTTCCTTAACTGCTTTTCCTGGAGTCCGTTTTTATTTTAGATAGGATCTGGGCCATAGCACTGTAACTAGAAGAGAAATCTGCTGAGTGTAAAGTCTCCACCACTGTATTCTGCAGTGATCCAGTGATTCGAAGAAATTTCATTCAATGGTCAATGAGGCTATTAAGTCGGTATTCTTTATTGCGGCGCCGGGTGCATAGGGGGTCATTCCTCCAAATATGCACACCAGGGACTCAAACTTGTTCGCTTTTATAGTTATATAACATGCATATTCATTATACTTCCATGAACTCATCAGAATATTCAACAAGTAGTTTACATATCGTCCTGCCTCCCCACACACGTGCTGTATGATGCTTCGGTGGTCGCTGGGTCCCCTCTGGGGGTTGTTGGATGAAGGCTGGTAGTCTTCCTCGCGAAGGCCTGAAGTCTTCCTCACCAGTAAACTTCTGACCTCTTGGGTGTGTGGGGGTGTGGGTGTGTGGGTGTGTGTGGGGGGGTGTGTGTGTGTGTGACTAGTACCCACACCAGCTGCAGCTGTGGTGCCTCCTTGTCTTCAGGACAAAAGCGAAGATAAGATCTCCCTGAGACTCCCAGATTTTCACCATTTTCCTGTACGAAGCTTCTAGCTATCTGTTAACTATGCAAATGCCTTTCGGCTTGCTCTAGCCACTATCACCAGGCACAGACAATCAGCAAATGACAATGCTGAGTGGCAACCAGATATGGGTAAAACTGCATTCTACACTTTCGCTTGGTGGTGTCTCCAGACTCCATGAGAAGGAGCGTGACAGCATCACACCCAAGGAACACGACAGTGTCACACACACTGTAGAAGTCTGCATAAGTCTGCAAAACCCACTGGACAGTTAGATACAGGAATCAGGTGGGCATGTTTCACGTCTTGTCCTATTTGCTGAAAAATATCCAATGGCTGCAATGCTATCAGTCATTCTAAACTAAGCACAGCTTAATATTCCTTTAATGCACTTTGATTACGCCGTGTGCTCCCATTTGAGACACAATACCCAGTGTGACTGTTCTGGTTTTCCATTATTTTCAGGTTTCTTTCCAAATCTGTCTGTGAAATTAAGAATACATGGAAAACTGCAGCTTTCCTGCCTTATCTACCAGTAGAGAAGATATTTTTATTGTTTTTTAAAGGATAAAGAGAGTAGGGATCTGCAAAACCAGCCAACAGTTTTGTAATATTCCGATTTCCTTACATTAAAAATATGGTTTTATTTCAGTAGCTGAAGTTGAAACAGGATAATATTATCTATAAGCTCTTACTTTCTCAGATTTTTTTCACCCTGAAGGTTTCTGGCAGAACAAGAAAGGAGTTCAAGTCCAGTATAAATAAAAGTTTTATTTGGGTGACTTTCAGGAATCAGACCTATAGTATAGAGAGAACAAAAGCTAGAAAATGTCCAGGTTAAGGCTTTTTTTTTTTAAAAAAAAAAAAAAAAAAAAAGTGTCGTATTCTTTCTGGGGGAATAAGATGGCTAGGATTTGAAAACTTTACCATTTGTCTACCTTCTCCATTTTCACCCTCACTGATTTTGTTTTTTTCTGCAGTGTTCCAGACCTCTCTTTCCCATGGATGATTCTTTGGTAGATTATGTAAGATTTTCTTTTACAGTTCTTCTATTAAAAGAAAAAAAAACAAAAAATTGAAAGCATGGCAAAAGAGCAGATAGACGTTTCCTGTTTCCAGATTCTTTGCAGATGTTTTCTTTAATGCTAACTTATTTGCCACCTCTGTTTCCTAACTTCCTTTTATTATTATTTTTTTTAAATTTAATAACTCCTTGCACTTGCAGATCTGAAAATACTGTAAAAAGCACTGACATAACTCAAATCTGTGAATAGGAAACAGGCACAAGGTGATCGAGACGTTTGCCAAACATCGCAAGATTGTCCAGTCATGGAAGTAAAATCTAGCATGTAGTGTTTTGCAACAAATATTTTAAATTAGTATATAGACTATCCATAGAAAATATTTTTTAAAATCATATTTTCAATACTAATTCTAAGAGATGCAATGTCAAAAAATCAAAACATAATATATGACCTTCAGATCTAGTAAAAATCACTTCAGTTTTAATTATGAACATTTTACACATGAAGCTAGACTGACTACAGAAAGCTGGTAATCCCAACGTACAGATTTTATATTTACCTAAACTTTTCTTTCGTAGATGTCTGTGAACATACTTGTGGAAATTGCTGTTAGTTTTGATCAGCTTCAGGATGGATGCATAGAAGGAAGGAGGAAGGGTGAGAGACTGTATTGAACTTCATAAATAAAAGTTCTATGCTGATTCATTAATGTTGTGCAAAGCAATATTATAAATAACAATTACAGAACTGTCAGTGTCTGTAAATAAAACTGTGTAAAGAGGAGAAATTTGTTCCCTGTTATATTCATACTTAATGAATCTCTTATCTCTCCGATTAACACTTCCAGTCTTCTGTCCTTGAAAAAGCAACCAAATGAAATTACTCTGCCTTAATTGTGAGTGGGAAGGTGTGCCTTTTAGTGTGTATTTTCCATACTATTGCCTGTGAATCTGCCACAGATCTAATTGACATCAGGATATCATTGACATCTGATTGACGAGCCTTGAGCAACCCTGTCTAGTCCAATGTGTCCCTGTCCATGGCAGGGGGGTTGGAACTAGACATCTTTGAGGTCTCTTCCAACCTAAACCATTCTACGATTCTATGATTTTAGTACCTAAAAACTAAACGAAAACAATTTGCTACCCAAAACATTGCCGGTAATTACTCTTGAAGTTAGAAGCTTTTCCAGAAACACTCTCCTATCAAACAACTGAAAATCGCATGTTATCAGACAGAACTTTGATTTCTTCAAATTATTTTGTTTTATTTGAAAGACAATAAAATTTCTGCACTATTTCTCCATTTTCTGAGATGATTGCACTTTGTTTTATTGTTCCCTTCCTCCCTACTTTTTCTCTTTTTTTGTGTATACAGACTTGTTACTAGCTCACGGTGGAGTTTTGGGGTATCTGACAAAGTTCCAGCAGTACATGAAGAAAACGCAGCCTGTGGCTCCAGGTGGGAGGTAGACAGTTGAGAGCTGGTTTTCCCTTCCTCAGCCAATGCAGAAGAAGATGCAAATTCACTCTGTTAAAATTTGTTTCTTTGGTCAGCTTAGGGTTTCATTTCTCCTTATATACTTCTTAATGTGCAGAGGGATGATGGTAAAGCAACCTGAAACTGCAGCATCCCTATAACACATGTATTGTAGACTCAGTCACCATCAGTATATCAATGTGTCCATACCCATCTGATACATACTTGTCAAACGCAGCATCCTCATTTTTTTCCTCCTTTCTGTAGAAAAGGATATTCATATTAAATTTCCAGTGTAATCAAAGTCAAGATACTGCCACATATAAAATACTTGCAAGAGACCAAATTTTAATTACTTTTGAGCAGCGTAGGCAGATATTTCCATTAAACCCACTGACAGTGATCAAACCTCCATGGCTACTATGAACCACAGTCCCAGGGAGCCTGAACTGCAGCTCCTCTTGCTGTCATCATCATCATCTGAAACCAAGCCTCTAGCACACTCCTAATTCACACTCCTATTGTACACACAGCAATACAACGCGACAGTTTTAATTATGGGAATGTAATTGCCTGTTTCAGTGAAGAAGGATGAATTCAAGCACTTGTGAGCTTTATGCGTTTGTTTATCTCCTGTCAAGACCTCAGTGCCTTTGATCTTTGCTGGAGAGACTGCAGGATATCGTTGGAAGCAAAGACACTATTTAAAGTCATCGTTGGAGTTAGCTTTAATGAGTCATCATCAGCGCTTCTTTAAACCTATCACACTGACCTTTCCCTGCACGTTTTGCTCTTTTTTTTTTTTTGCATTAACAGCATTTTTACTTAATACCTTGTTGAAAAAAAGGCTACAGATAAGGATTTTAAAGCTTTCCTTTTAATTCTAAAAATGACATACATGCGTTTCACTTCTAAAACTTGCTGACAGTATAAAGTGTGCAAACGTACTGCAAAAAAGACACTTTGTCAGGATGGCACCTTGACAGTGCAGATGTATGAGCCTACCCTAGTGATTTCCTTGTCGTGTTTGCTTAGACTAACAGTCCAAGCAAGGTTCACTCTTCCATTTGTTTGCTCATCTATTCCCAGTTCTAGGAGGTCAACAAGGTGACTAATTCTTGAAGAGTATCAAAAATATAAACCGATTCAGACTATAGGAGTGTCAATCATACAAAACCCTAGAAATACTGAGGCACAGAAGACTGTTTTTTCCCTTTGAATGCATGAATGATCTGCTTTCACTGTTATCACGTGTGCATCCAAAGTAAAATGAGCTAGGCATGGGCTGAGGTTGAGCAAAAGAATAAAAAAATTGAAAATGAAGAAAAAATATTAAAAATAAATAGGAATAAAGGCACTAAACAGGAAATGATGTGTCATATACAAAATGCTGGTGACACTGGTGTACAAGTGAATTCTGACATTATGTCCACACATGCTAAACAGACTGTAACTTCCTAATCTGTGATTTGTACAAGTCTTTTCAGGAGAAAAATATATGTAGAGCTGCATGGAAGTACTTCATAAATTCATATCTTTGTGAATTGTTCTTGTAAAATATTCAGACAAAAAGGAAAATGTTTAACTTCAAAAGTTTTTTAAAACAAAATGTTTTAGGTTTAATCAATACTAAATGACCTTTGATGTCTGCACATTCATTGATTGATTCTGTTTTCAGAGCTGCCAGCAAACAGAAAAAAACCTGTTATTCATGCAACTCTAATTATAGAAAATACAAAGGCAATTGAGAAAATTACACACACTTAAGGCAATTATTTGTGTTTGGACATCTTCAAGAACTTTTGTGAGGGACTAACTTTTTCTATTTTTTATTTCTATTTTTTCTAGTATATATTTTTTGCTACTGTTTGGATATTGTTTCAATATTATCGTGCATTTTTGAGAAAGAAAAAACCCAGAAAGTAAATTTAGTGTAAAACTGAATTTATCACAATAAATCTTAACCCTAGTTAGAGGTATTTGCAAAGCCATTCTGTGATTGTTCTGCTCTTCTGTAGCATATTACAGGATCAAGTGGACATAAATAGTACTGCGTGAATTCCTCCCAGTTGTGAGGCAGGAATACAAAACATAATCTGAAAGTGAGTTTATGGACACTTACACTTGGGCAGATGCTCACTTATATTTAAGCATATGTAGTACTTTTGCTCTGTATTTTTATTGGCATGAGTACCTGTTTTTCTTTCTTTAGCAGAATTTGAATTAGGAACAGGGGGCAAGTGGAAGTCATCAGGACTTTTTTTCCTAAGCCAAACCGGCTTTTGAGTGGTCTTCTTGCCCAAATATTAATATCAATTTCTCGTTACCAGCTTTTCATTTATACCTATTTCTCTTGTCCTGTGTTTACCACATAAACACTTTGTCCTCTCAGTTTGGGGCATACCAAACTTCCCACGACATGGGAGAGTACAGATTTCTTTATTTCTAAAACCTGTGAGAGGTCTTCTCAGACTGATGACTGCCTTCACCTGGTTGTAAAAATGTGAGTGGAAAAACTCTGAAGCATAGTTTTCAAACCCGTATCTCCTGGCTATTCATGCATTTAGACTGTTTGGTAAATTTGTAACTTCCCAATGGTTTCAGTGAGTGCTCTGAGCCATCCCTACAACCAGTGATGGTGGTGAGGATGGGTGAAGCAGAGTTGGACTTTAATAAACAGCTCCCAGAAGGTTGTTAAGTAACAATCTGCCTGCAGGCTCATTTGTTTTGCATCCCACTTTCTGAAGTTGTATGAAAGCACCTCTTTCAAAGTACTGTCTTGGTAGTACAGCAAATGCCCCATCTGACAAAGTGCAGGAGTTAAGAGCTTTCAGTTCCCATCAGACTAAAAGCAAAGGTTTTGCAATGGACTTTTACTGGGCATCCACGGTGATGTAACATACCACTTCAGAGCAGCAGCCTTTCCTCCAAATCTCCATGGGGATCAAGTGGGAGGTTTTACTATCACAAACATTTCTGGTGCATTTTCTAAAGATACCCTCATTTACTCTTCACAAAAATGCTTTCAAGCAGGCAGTTCCCTAGATCTGCCTCTACAAACACGGCTGTGACAGATCTTAGGTAACCTTTTCCCTTCTGATGACAGATGCGTGAGCACAAGGGAGAATTTTCATAGAATACTTTCTTAAAGATTTATAACACAAGCTCAATGCAAACATCAGCCTGCTTATTAAAGCATGACTGTGAGAGGCAGTAGTCAAGGAACAAAGAGACTATGATTAAATTGCAAGCATACAATTATGAAAAAAAGGTTTTAATTCAGAAATAAGGATTTATTGAATTTATTTACAGTGAAATAAAATTAAGTAACCTTCTCTGAGCAGTCAGTAATTTCCATGCAGAGGATTCACGATGTCTGGTCTCTGAAGGTAAAGATGTCAATCCATGTCCTTTCATGTGATGCATCTCGCTAGTCACCTGTAATTTTAAGCTTGTTTGGTTGCAATGAGTGATGACAGTGAAGAAGTTGGCAGACTGTAATCTCATTCATATTGCCTCTATTTTCAAAACGTTATTTTTAAAATTCTGTTTAATTTACCTAATTGGTCACTACCCTTATTCAAATTTGCCAAAGCAAATGTCTGTCTTTCTTTCCCTTTGTTGCTTATCAGATGGCAGGCAAAGGATGAACAGAAGGGTGTGTCAGGAGTGGTCTGTGAGATGTCTTCTATATATTCAAATGTTTGATTCAGAATTTCTAAAAAAATATTTTTATCTTGGGCTTCCCACATTTATCTGAAGAGTATAGCCATATTTTGCAAATGGTCAATATCCAAATAAGGAAGACCTCCCATGATTTTAAGTTAAGGATAATCGATAATCTGTTTATTGAGTGACACCTTCAGAACTTTATTCTTCCAGTCTGAGCTATCTAAAGGTGCTGCTAAATAAATGTAATGAGCACAGGCCATCTGTGTTAAATAGGTGGTTGAGCATGGTGCCCAAAATGCGATGGAAGTGAGGCCATGAAGCATCCGTATGGCCACGTATGGGATCTCAGATGTATGGGGATGGCAGCTTCCATCAGAAGAACACTGCTGAGTAGGCCTAAAGAGAGCTCCTTAAACTACACTAGAGCATACCTGTCATTTGCCAGAGATCAAACTGTAAATGTGGAACAACTATTTAGGAAACAGAAAGATCTTCAGAAATAAAGCTCTTAGTCATTTCTTCAGTCTTTAATTTACAGTAAAGTTAAATTAGATTAAATCGGGGTGAAAGTACTAATACTGGGACTAAATTTAAGTGCTTCAGGAGAGATGAGAAAATCTGTGGTTTATAAGGTGTTTATTTCAGGGCAAAAGTTGAAATGTCAATGTCAGTTCCATCTAGATTTTATTGTTATTCTCACTGATGCTGCTATTATTATTAATTCTAACACTTTTTTTTTTTTTTCTGTAATTCTAGATCTATCAGATGCAAAGTTTTTTGAAGAAACAGATACCGCACTTGAATACCTTCCTTCCAAAAACTGACTTCTCTGTAAGTACTAGAGAATGTTCAAGCACACAGCTATCCCATAAATTTGAACATGCATTTTCAAACATCACTGATGAAAGCCAGGCATCTAAATTCCAAGAAAACAGACTCCTTAAGGTTTTTTTGAAAGTGATGAGTCACACAATCAGAAAATCTTAATTCCTGGATTTCTAAGGAAAAAACAGAAATGAGGCTTGGAAGATAAGTGGATACTTCAGGAAAATTTTGCTTTAACAGTCTCCTTTATCTACCCAAGTTTGAGGGCATTA
Source organism: Baryphthengus martii (assembly GCA_013396935.1). NCBI lineage: Eukaryota > Metazoa > Chordata > Aves > Coraciiformes > Momotidae > Baryphthengus > Baryphthengus martii. Next base: position 205,147 of record VWZK01007371.1, read on the forward strand.
ACTCATAATAGCCATCTTCCAGGAAAAACATTCAGACTCTGTAACATAGCATTTGGCTGACTCAAGCTTTTCTCTTTCTGTAACAGAAATTGGCTTCCCTACTACCCCGTGACTTACCAGCACAGTGGTAAACACTCTCCAGAACCCTTTTGAAAGGGATGATTCATCCCTGGAGTATTTTTAGGAATTTGTTAACTTGCATTTAGCTTAGTGTGCTGGTAGCCAATAAACAGAGTGAAGACAAGCTTTGAGTAGTCACACATAAACCATTTTGAATGCTATAATTGTACTACATTATCTTGGGCTGTAGACTGAGTCATCTGCTGGTTAAGCAGAATGGAAAAAACAGCTTAAGACCGTTGCTACAACAGGGAGTTTGATAAAATGCTAAAGAAATCAGTGCTAGCAACTGGATTATATTTATCTTCCCAGGATTACACCTGCTTATTCCAGGCACAACTTGCAATATGTGCTGATTTTTCCAAAGTTACTGAAGTCTTATGTGTGAATGTTACATAGATCTAAGTGCAAGTATCACAGAAAAAAATGCAATGTAATATGCTAACACACATTTTTGAGCAAGTTTGACTGCAGACAGTACCCATTCTACGTCTTGTATTTCAATCCATCTGAAAGGAAAATGAAACACAGCAGGCCCTGCCTATTTCATGTGGCTGGGGACCCATTTTTTTGTCGATACTTGGAAGTCTGCCCAATGGGGGGTGGAATAAGAAGAGAACAAGAGACTAAGAAAGAGAGTTTATTAGTAGCTACTCACTGGTTAAAACCAAGTGAAAATCAGAAACAGGTTTTGCAGCAGTTATCCTAACAAGAAGGTAATAAGTAAGTGAGATTTTACACCATCCTTGGGACTGCAAAATAGAAACCAGCGTTTGGCAGCCAGATTAGGGAAATGCCACTTCACTGAGACTGGAAAGTGATGAATTACAGGAACTTGGCACATCGATTGGATCATCTCATCCTCTCACTCAAAGCCCTAGCATCCTAGCTTACACAAATATCAGAAACATGATCTTCATGAAAGCACACATGTATTAGAAGCCAGTGACACAGTCTGTCATGTTCCTCTGTAGACACTTCTCCTTCAGCATGTGTTGTTGAACTGTCTGGCTACACTATATGTGATGAATTAAGCCTGCAAAGTAAACATTTAGCTGTTTGGAAAACATGAACAATTTTGCTTTATCTGTTGCAGAATGCTGAATCAGTGAAAGCAAAATATATTTCAGAGATCACAGTGAAATTACACTGAAAGACAAAGAGCGTTTTGATAGATCAGCTCATGCCAAAAATGTTTCAAACCCCTCTAATCATATGCCAGGGTACCTGCTGAGTTCTTTAGCACCTGATTATGAATAAACAAACAGGTGTGAGGACAAAGACCCTTCAAGTCTGCTTCCTTTGCAGCTTCTGTGAAGGTTTCCAGGATTTTCAAATTCACAGGTTAACAGATGGGCTCATGTGGATTTAGGAATCTGGAAACTGAAAGTTTCATAATTGCTACCCTGTGTCTACAGTGATCATGATAATTTCCAGCTTCCCAGAGAATGTTACTCTCTATCTCTTCATTTTAGATATAATGAAATATTCATTGAGCAAAAATAGATTGTCTCTATGGTTTAGTAGTTTAGGAGACCACCTGATTTAATACAGGGATTTAAATCCAAGCTGATGGATTGAAATATTGAAATACCGGTTGGCATAGGAACTGGGATTCAGACTACTGGTCTAATTATCAGGCTATATAGCAACTTTAATGCCTTGATGAATATTTTATTATGAAATGGAATAGAGTAACAGTAGAAGACACCTATCTCAAGTACAAACCTTCATACATCTCTCAGGAATCATAAGGGTTTGAACCCTTTCTAGTAAAAGAAACAGTCCCCTAATCCTGTATTACTATTTGATATTTGGGCAATCTTGTGCTCCTTGTTAGGCCTAGAACTTTATTATGCGTGTTTTAGTACAAATTTGTGAATATATGTGTTGGTTTTTTTCTTCTTACTATATCACATTTTTCAGATCGTTAGCTCTCAACTAAAGAATTAAGGTACAGTGTAAGGTTGCTAGATCTGATATGGGTTCTATCAGAAATCAAAAGGTGATAACAATTTTGCTACGTAGCATTACGTTAAAAACCATCTTGCAATTTAGTCACAATAGCTGATACTCACATATTTTAAATGCAATGTTAATGGGCCAATATTATTCAACAGCTAATTTGTTACAGATATTTTTAATTATTTATTTAATGATTGCATATACATATATGCTTAAAATTTCTCTTTCCATCAAAAACTCTTTCTAAGGATTTTATTTCGTGTTTTGTGTTCTTTGACAGTAGTCTGTACTATGCCAAACTTGCTGAAATTTCAAGTCTGCATTTAAGATGAAACGTTTTCTATTAGAAAAAGCCATCTACAGGTAAACTTATAGCTGATGTTCCCTCAGGTTCTGTAGGTCTGTGTCAGGTTGACAGAGGTTATACACAATTAGTATCACCAGCTTTACTATTATTACTCTGGGTGTTGTGAACAAGATTACAGAGAATGCTTCTTCAAAGACTTCCTGGTGTTAATGGTGCCTACTAACATAAAGAAGAAAAAGTATTACGACAAACATTAAAGGTTTGCTTCTCTTTTGTTTCTTCTTCTGCAGAGAAAGTTGTCTCATTAATTTCTATAAGACAAACATAGTATCTTTCCACGGTATCATCTAAGGAGACACTGACCAAAATGAGACCAGATGTCTTTCAGTAATTCTATTTGAAATACTTTCTCTGTCAAAATTAACAAAACAGAGTTGAGGCTGCATGTTGAAGCAGCAATGAGATGAAAGAGATGCTGGTATTCCTGTTGGGATTTCTTCAGTGTAAATGCAACTTGAACACAGTTTCTAGATCATGACACAGAAGGGTAAGGGTAACAAAATGGAAGAAAAGGACAGGAGCGAAATGTTAACAGATACAGAATAAATGAAACACCGGGAATTCAAAAAGTATTTGGTAGTATGAAATGAAAGCCTGACACCCAAAGGATAAAGCAGAATGACTGCAAAGCTGGAGACAGCAACAACACTGCTCAGTTTATAATTTTCAAGGGGTTTTTTGTCCATTTCCTTTCCTTGGGGAAAACGATTGCTGGTTTTTTCTCCCTAAAAACAATCCCAAAGAACAGGAAGTGAAAACGCAAGTAAAATGTAATTTGGTCACTGAAGCCAGATTGCTTACCACATATCACCTGCATTTCAGTGAAAGCACCTCCTAAATACCTCTATTTATATATAGCATATGCACACAGGATATGTATATACCTTTGACACAGTGGATCAGTGGTGAGAAAGGTCCTGTATCTTGTTCTCTGTCATCTATGTTGTGATCTTTTAGAGTTCTGTAGCAACTACAGAAAAATCTAATTCTAATTTCACATTAGGAAGGTGGGGAACAAAAAGATTCTGCGGTTCCCCATCACAGCATCTTAACATATTCCTGATAGGGTTTGCTGCATCTGATTATCCTGCAGCTGTTCTTGGTAAGGTTTCTTGTCTAGCTGGCATGAGCACAATGAGAAATTATACTAAATAAGATGAATCACAGATTGTTTCCTTAGGTTAGCTCTTGTTATACCTTCTTGATAGCTAATAGTAATTAAGATATCACCAGATAGCAGTTCGCAAAGACTGTTTAAGACTGTTTAAGATTATAGAGACAAAATACCAGACAAACAAAACACAACACAAATTTCATGCCAATTCCCCCTAGCTATCTCATACACCATGGGAGTCAGTCATACTGAAATTATCACTCTTGACCATAAGCATATACAATAAGACAATTAAGCTTGACACCAAATACCAACAAAATCAGTTAAGCCTGTTTTCTGGAGAAGCCTGATCCCTCACGTGTTCACTCATTCATGCAACTATGCTGCATTGGTGGGTAAAGTTTTACCAAGCTGGCTTTGTGCTTGACTTGTAACCCAATCAATTTAATGTATTACATATTTTCTTGACTGACTGTTACTAAAGTAAGAAGAGATCATTAATCTATTTGCATTCCTGCGGGTTTTCATCATTTACCTATGTGGCTTTCTATGGACTTACGATCTCCTTTTTGCTTTTTGTCCAATATGCCTGACTTTAATAGAATCTTTAAATCACCAATAAACTGTATTTGACACTCCCTTGTTTAACTCAAATCTCCTCAGTTCCCTCGTATGTCTGTAACATAACCAGTCTGGTCAAAGTCTTCCATTACCACCCACAGTAATTTCCAAAATGAGATCATGATTCATTCTGTGGTGCTTTTATTCTGAACATAAACTTATGTTTCAATAGCTTCATGACTGGCATCTACTCTTACAAAGTCTGAAGAACAAATTACAAGGGGATTTCCTTTTAGATCCCCGTTATCTATGAGCTGCATGACATAAGCGTGTAAAGCTCTTTTAAAGAGATAATGGAGCTTTTAGTGAATTTCCCCATTAATTGGTCTTAAAGCATTTCTGGTGTTGATGCAGTTGCAATTATTTTGTAGTGGCCTGGTTTCAACACCTCCAAGTGTTGTTTCTCCTACTGTGTTGCATCCAGGAAGGAAAAAGGGAGAGAGAAGGAAAAAAAACCAAAAACACATCACACACAGAAAAACAATATAAGAGAGAAAACTGAATTTCCACTCGTGTATAACTGGGACCAACTTTAGAATATACTATTAGTTGCAAAATTAATTTTCTCAAAGACTGGAAACAAGTGTTTCTGAAAAGAAATCCCAGTATATAGGAGGTTATTTTAATTAGCAGGGACTATCAACACTTATCATAACACCTTAGGAACTGGTAACCTTTCAAATGGCCTTAACATAAGATTCTGACTTCACAAAGGCAGTGATATTATTTTTAATGCCTTTAAGAAAATGTTAAAGTACCTTGTTTTCTTTGATTTTGTAAATAAAAGGCAAACAGTAGCTTGTACTATCAAAATGCTGTTTTCTGGTTTGTTCTTTATTCTTTCCTAATAGTGCTTAACATTTTCTTTGTGTTTTGACTGCACTACGACCTGAGACAACAATTTCTACAAAATTTGATACTAAAACTCACTGTAGAGTAGTACTGCTAAACTGTTATTGTATACCTAAAATGAGGATCTTTCCTCTTAGATGGATTAGTTTACATTTATCTACACTAAGCTTCTTTTCACATGTTATTTTATCAGGTATTTGGTACAGTCAGGACTTGGCAAGGTTCTTCTGAAATGCTACTACACAGTCAGCATGCATTTTTTTTTTAGCTTTGAACAACATCAATGACTTCCCACCACATTTTGTCACTTCACCTCTTGCCCTTTCCAGGTAATTTATGGGTAAGTTAACAGCACAGATCACTGAAGTAGGCTATTGATCGTTTTACTCCATTGGGAATATTGACAACGTACTATAAATTTTGTTTTCAATTTTTTTTGATCAAGTGTTTATTTTGTAAGCATCTTCCTAATGACCATTCACTTTTCAGTCAGAAAAGCCTTCAGCAAGTAAAATTTACAAATTCATTTTGGAGATTCAAGTAAATGTTATACACCAACTCTCCCTTATCCACATCACTGCTGATCTCACCAAAAAGCTGTAGTAAGTGTGTTTAGGCATAATTAGCCTATAGAAAATCCATACTTGCTCTTCCCTAATACATCACATATATCATATTGATTGCCTTATCTGTGGTATGGCTGTAAGAATTACAGATTAGCATTTCTCTACATTTTCCCTGACAGAATTGTGAAAATCTGGCATCGTACTAGCCACTTTTCTGTCTTCTGGTATCTAAACATCTCTCAGTGAAAGACTGCACACTATAGCTTTAGCTCGCCTATTGCAGACTTGACTTCTGTTTAGGACTTCTGGGTGAGTAACACAGAGTTCTCGTAAGGCATTCTACAACTCCTTTTTCTCTCACTTCAGTGTGAATCACATTCTCTTTGCTCATAAGAAAGTAGAAAGGATCAGGTTTAAGAACCTCACCACACTTCTTCAAAGTGAGCAAACACACAGAGAAGTGTTGTCTCCTCTAGGCATCATTTTCAGTCTCTTTTGGATTTGCATATCTAAGTGCTATCATCCATATGCAGAAGGAAGAATGAACATGAATTATGAATACATTCAAGCTTCTGTGAAAAAATTGATCAAAGAATTTCAGTGGTCAAATGCTTTGCTGAGTAAATCTGATTGTTGATAAACAGAATAATGTGGGGAATCTGCATAAAATGACTTGGAAAGCGGTTTGGGAGGATCTTGTTCGTCGTAACAGGGTCATATGAAACCATCATTTGATGCACACAGAGCTTGTTTGACATAAGTGTACAAAAATCTCATACAGAGCAACTGCGCTGAAACAGTAGGGTCATTTTACAAAACGAGCGGGATGAAAGCAGCAGTATTAATTCGGGATATGACAGTGTTTCAGAACTCTACGTCCTTTAAGTGGTTACTGTAATTTGTCAGTGTAGTCCTCAGTAATAGGAGACAAAAGCATGTGGAACGCAGATCTGACTCTTAAGAATACACTGATTTTATCACTGTAGTTTTAATTTTTTCCTAAGTGCTAAATCAAGTGAGTGTGCAGTCATTTAAAGTCATTGATTAGCTCTCATAAATAGAAGATTTAACAATATGATTTTTTTCAGTATAAAAGGAAGGAGGACCCAAGTCACCCCTCGACATATTCCTACTCACTATTAGCTTTGTAATACAGAATCACAGAATCACAATATGGTAGGGGTTGGAAGGGTCCTCTGGAGATCATCAAGTCCAATCCCCCTGCTAAAGAAGGATCACCTAGGGCAGGCCACACAGGAACACGTCCAGACGAATTTGAAAGCCTCTGGAGAAGGGATTCCACAACCTCCCTGGGCAGCCTGTTTTAGTGCTCCGTCACCCTCACAGTAAAGAAGTTTTTCCTCAGACACCTATTCCTCAAACAACTGTTGCAGAAATGATCTTCTCTAGTATCCTTTCTACTGAAAATCTGTTTTTATTCAATAAGCAATAGTATTGATTCCATGTCCTGTACACAGCCCTGCATTTTTTTTCCTGCATATTGTCCTTTTCTACCTCTTCAAGGCTGGCAGGAGGATCTAGACAGAAGGATAATGAAAGATCTGCCCGAAAGGAGCTACCACTGCATGCCTGCCTTGGCATCTCATTTTGATTTGCTTACATTAACACTCTAGGTGGGAACAGAGAGCTTGAGTGTTGTTGGGATTGTCTGCAAGAATGAGAAAATATGTAGGTACTTAGGCCTGTGTGGCTGACCAGCTCTGACCCTAGTGACTGTTTCTGGAGGACCAATGGATTCAGTATTATTACCATTATACTGGTGTGCCAGGGACTATGGGAGGCATTATGCCTTTTTTTTTTTTTTAATGTCTGGAAGGACAGTGAGTTTGGAGAGGATCTGTAGCCAATTCAGCAGGAGAGGCAAGGCTCAGTTGCAAAGTATGTCAACAGAGAGAGGTTGTTACCGTTTCCATGGCGGTAATTGAAGGGAGGAATGCTGAATTGTTTACATTCTTTTTACGTGCAGCCTGCTTACATTTCTGGTGTTCTCCCCTTATCAATCACCTGCTGAATTCCTGCAGTGAATCACCTATGGACGAGCTGCTGTCAGTGATTCTTTTATACTCAGGTGCTGATAAGGGTGCCTTTCTGCTTATGTCAGCTTCTGCTCCATAAGCAACCTCATTGACCCATTTCCCCAGGCTTTTCAAGGATTATGTTGTTAAACTGAAACTGACCATCAATGTGCTTTAACAGTGACATTAACGGTCCAATATATTACACAAAATTGCTTGCAGTGATCACTAATTCCACATCATGGATGAGAGACTTCTGAGAATTATAACAGCTTATTTTGGGGTTTAAACCGACCATCAAGGTTAAACTGTATTTACCAACCTTTGGATGCCTATAGTTTCAGTATCTACATACAGACTCACCACCTCATGCACTTCTGTCTCTAACAGACAGAAATAGGTACTTTAAAATAGTTGTGATGACTTCTGCTCTAGAAATGCCTGATTGCCTCCTCTGCCTGGAAAGGAAATCTGAATGATGAACCCAGATATAGATGTCTACATTGCTCATGTCAAAATTTGGCAAAATAAAACCTATGACGTCTGTCTGGGGTTAGAAATATACCTGCCTAGATTTCTTTAAATCTGCAGATTGCAGGGCATCTGGTGCTTTCCTCTGGAGTAGTTAGGTGGTAGTCGTTGGGAGGGAAAGAAAATATACTGCTTTCATGGACTATATGTGTGCTGTAGTAGAGCAGCTCCCACACTGCTATTATAGAGCATTTCACCCACCACATATATGTTCTCCAACAAAATAAACAGGAAGAAATTATGGCTATTTTGAATGATAGGAATGGCTTTATGAGAAGATTAGTGTTTCATTCTGCTTCCATTCAGACCATGAGTATAGGATTTCTCAGTTGCATAGTCTGATACAGTTGGTATTGCACAGTCTTGAAATGGGAAATTAGATTAATAGAAAAAAAAGACATTTTATACTAAATTTGAGCTGACATTCTATCATTTTGCATGCAAAATATCTAGAAAGGAAAATGGAATTCATGATTGCTCAGCCACATGCTTTTTTGGCCTTTGGTACAAGAAATAGGCGGACATTTCAAAAAGATAGTTCAGTTTACATGCCATTGAGATATGCAAGATAAATCCTGTCTTGAGATTAACAGAATGTAGACCTGCTCTGCTTTTGAAGCAACTGCATTTAATTTGGCTTTTAAAAAATGCATTAATAAAGTAGAATTTATTTTAACAATGTATTTATAGATGTTTAAGACTGATAGCAGCATTCAAGGTTGAATATCATTGCTTATCTCCATCTCCTTTCCTGAGTCAACAGGTTTTAAGTTGCCCTGAGTAAGGAGAAAACAAAAAAACATAATTACTTTAGTATCCTTCTAGAAAACTGACTACAAGAGCTGGCAGTGAATCCTGAGTCTAAACTACACTCATTCTTAGCAATAAAAAAGTGTATTTGCATAACAACACACTGTTATTATCTAGAATAAATTGTAGATTGGACAGAACCTGTTCAAATTATACTCCACAAAAGGCAAGAAAATATTACCAAGGTTCTTTTCTGAAGTATTTACATAAAACCACTTTGCTTTTCATAACTTAAGCAGACTTTAAATTTTCTGAAAAGATAAGGGAAATTTATGGGAGCATTCACATTAATTGAGAGACATCTATTTCTGTAGATGTCAATATTAATCTTTGTCAATAGATACAAATACCAGGATTCATGCAAACCCTTTTTGTTGTTGATTGCACAGCTCTGTATCTGGCGGTGTAGTCAATATTAGCACATATTGCAAATTCAGCACAGTTTTTGTCCATAAACTTCTGTTAGATGTCAGTTGGTATACTGATGTATTATATTAAAAAAAAAAAAATTCCATTTCATTATAGGGTTAGTAGAAATAATGTAATTTCTTCCTGTAACATGCATGTATATATATATGATATTTGTATAAGAAGTGTAAAGGAACACTTGTGGTTTGTTTATTTTGAGTTTTGAAGTAGTAATTCTACGAAGAGGTTTCATGATAGTGATTAAGTTTTACGGCACATTGTAGATACACAATCAATAGGCACAATATATATTTGATTTTGCAATTTCTTACATGTCATTTTGGCTGTAAAAGCCAATGCCAGCTTCATAAAGAAACTATAGCTTTGTAATTGGAACAATCTGTGCAATAGTACCAGTGGCAGAAGGAACAAATGTCTTTTGGACTAAATTGGAGTAACTCAGCTGAGTAAGAAACTGTGGGTTGAAAGGTTTTGTGTTAGGGATTTATATATTCCCTCCGTGTATGGTACAACGATATTTCCATGTTTAGCAACGCAGAGCAAGCCATAATTCTTTGTCTCAAGAGAAGACTGAATAATAAGGAAGAAAAAGAAAAACCACCAAACAAGAAAAAAAAACAACACAGCAACCCAGACTCACCCAAATTGCTTAACTTTCCTCCACTTATTTCCCAAAGAACTGAGATGAGCTAGTGGCTTCTATGGTCACTGGCACACAAATAGAGCAAATTAGCTGCAATATAATATGCAAGGAGGTTAAAGACAGGAAGTAGTCAAGGGTAACACACTCCATGAATAATTCTAGAGGTTAATTTAAGATAAAATTTCATATACATTTTTTATTTCTCCCCAGAGGACTTTTTTGCTTGATCATGTGGTTTCACTCTTAGTGGCTTTGTGTCCCTAGCAGGAGTATGGAAACTTCCTGGAGAGCAGTAATGGCACTGTAGTCTCTCTCATTAGCACTAATGTAGCGAGAGCTGTTCCGCACTTTAAGCTGTGCTGCTATGCACCCTTCTTTCTTCATTATCAGAGTAGCTGTAACCTCCCTGGAGCCCAAGAAGAATATTTATAAAAGAATTATAGAATGATTTGAATTGGAAAGGACCTTAAAGATCATCTAGTTCCAACCCCCTATGATGGGCAGGGACACCTCCCACTAAACCAAGTTGCTCAAAGCCGCATCTAAGCTGGTCTTGAACACTTCCAGGGAGGGACATTCACAGCCTCTCTGGGTGACCAGTTTCAGTGTCTCACCACCTTCATAGTGAAGAACTTATTTTTAATTTCTAATCTAAATCTACCCTCTTCGAGCTTGAAGCCCTTACCCCTCATCCTATCACTACAAGCCTTTGTAAAAAGTCCCTCCCCAGCTTTCTCGTAGGCCCTCTTCAGATACTGGAGGGCTGCAATAAGGTCTCCCTGGAGCCTTATCTTCTCCAGGCTGAACAAGCCCAACTGTCTTAGCCTGTCCTCATAGGAGAGGCGCTCCAACCCTCTGATCATTTTTGTGATGCTCCTCTGTACCCACTCCAACAGGTCCACATCCTTCTTGTGTTGGGGGCTCCAGAGCCGGACACAATGCTCCAGGTGAGGTCTCACCAGAGCGGAGTAGAGGGGTGGAATCACCTCTCTCGACCTGCTGGACATACTTTTTTTGCTGTAGCCCAGGATATGATTGGCTTCTTGGGCTGCACTTGCACATTATTGGCTCATACTGAGCTTTTCATCAACCAGCATCCCCAAGTCTTTCTCCTCAGGACTACTCTCTATCCATATTCTGCCCAGCCTGTATCTATGCTTGAGATTGCCCTGACCTAGATGCAGGATGTTGCACTTGGCCTTCTTTCTGTAAAACATTTCTCTTTCACGTTTCTTGATGTTGTTCCCCAATTCTCTTCCCTAATCACCCTTGTAGCATTACTGTAGGACATTCAGGCACTATGGCACAAAAGACACAAAAAGACATGGCTTTTGTCACTATGTTCTGTGTTATTCTGTTATTTGGGAGAAGAGTATTTATATATAGTCAATTACTTTTAGATAATTTTCCTTTTTCTTTTTCTTGTTTCTCTTTCTGTCTCTGCATGACTCTCTTGAACTACTGCGTGTGAGATATGAATCTTGTTTTGTTTTTAGAAGAATTTATCTGAGAGGAAGAAACATTAATATTATCTCTAGCATACTTATTACAAAGCAACTTTTGATTCTTGTAGTTTGGTTTCAAGCTGTGTGAGTACAGGCTATTGACTGCTTAACAGCAAATTCATTTATTTCCTGAGATATCTGACCAAAAGAGTGGTTAATATAGCTTTGAACTATGTTAACTACAGGGAAATTGCCTACGCTGATATTTGGTAGTGCTAGAGGAAAACATGACGTGTAGCACTGCAGCACTCCAACATTTGCATTTGCTGGTTACAGCATTCATGCAGATCTACTAGTTGGCTCCAACAGAATAAACCTAACTCATTTAGTATGACTAGGAGGGGAGCTGTTAGAACAAGACAAGAGCAGTACAAGCATGTGAAATTCTATTTGTCTATGACACAGCCCAAGGGGCTCTGAACTGCCTATTAGAAATCCATTCTCTGCCAGTCTCCTCTATGAAGAGCTAAAGACCCCTGGAGAAATGTTCATCAATGGTAATTGGGCTGCCATAGCCTAGTATTGTATCATTAATTATATAGTTGTATTTGATTAAAAATCCGTATAATAGCACGTTGCACTTGATCTGGTCTTTTTGATGAAACTAAAAAGAAAGTAATGGAAAAAACTCCTAGTGCATTAGTAATTGCGGAATCCCATTTATGATCTAGTACTGCGACTCTCAGTAACCAGACTCTTGTTCTGTTACAGTGCTGGAAAATACCACTGTTTCAGTCTTACACTTACAATTTTGACTTCAGCCACTTTTGCTAACGTTATCCCTTGGAATAACTACTCATCGGTTTTAATGGACAGTTACATCCACTCTAGCTGCCAAATTTTCTCTGAAAAATGACAAGCATTCATAGTGGAAAGAAAAATGCATTTAAAAAAAAAAAAAGGATGGATTTGGCCCACTCCTGACTCTGATTTGATATTTTCTTTCTCCTACTTTGTGTATCTCATATGGATGTTTGCTGAACTATACCTCCCAGATGCTGAATAGCTTCTAGTTGATTTTTAGGTACCGATGCAGACATAGCCTTGAAAATTGTGCCGTGGGCTGGGACGAGGCTAGGATCTCGTATCATCACCCCAATTATTTCTTCAGCAGACAACCTTCATTTGAAGGGGAGGGAAGTGGTGCAAAGGAAGAGGACTTTTTTCTGTGAAAAAAAGAAGTAGTATTTAGTGCTGCTTTAGCTAGATACACGAGTAAAAGAGAAATCAATAGCCTTTGTCAGCGGGTAACACTATTCTTGTGTTTGGGACTGTATTCATGACAAGCAGGTGGGCTGTGCCAAGTCAGGCCTGAAAGCTCTTTTCCCCTGATGGAAGCAGCTTTTAACTGCATTGTTGCTACTAAAAAATAGAAACCAATGACCTTCTCTATCTCCGAAGGCAAATGGTAGAGCTCACATTTGAAAAGTTAAATACTCTTACTTGAGGGACAGGAGTGTGGTCATACTCAAACCACTGCAAAGGAACAGTCCTCTTGTCCTGAGGTGCTTAGCACAAGTACTGGCTTGGGCCTACTTACTATCTGGGGCAGTAGACATGCAGTAGTGAGTATCCTTATCATGTCATTACGTAGATGATTGTGTCATTGAGGCCCTGGTCACATGTAGGTTATTAGATATAACCTTAAAAATCTTGGTTTCTTTCCCCATAAGTTTCTAAATGAGAGCCAATCCATGAGTGGAAGTCAATTACTACCTACCACACTACAACTAGGAAAATGTGTCTGAGATCATCTCTGTGTCCTGGAAATTTCAGTGAAGCATTCTGCCTTGCAAAAATGGAATGTCTTTCAGTAGTCTTAAGCTAATTGCAGATTTATTTAAATAGTATTTATTAGCAGTAAGATATTAGAATCATAATGATAAAAATAAAGACTAATATGTCTCATCTTAGTAAATGATATTAACTTTCATAGTGCTTCACTTCAAAGATTGTATTTTGAGGTATATACAGGGAAAAATAAATAATTAACAACTGATTCTCTATGAGATTACTGTTCTGTCTCAAAGGGCCACTGATTTTAATAAAGTTAACATTTTAAGAAAACACCCCAAAATGTGCTCTCTGTATTAACAATCTATTAGCCTTCATTCATGTGGCCAGAGCAAAATAAAAAGCAGAAAATCAGTGTTGCTGTTGAATTTCATTTCATGCCTTATGTTAGAGATTTGTAAAACTGTCTCTTGCTGACTTGGAGATAAGCTAAATAACAATGAATTCAGCTTGAGGCAAGCTGCTTTTCAAGTAGACCTGTCAGGAGACAGAGAGACAGTTCAGAGTAATTCATTCTTGTGCTATGTCTCAAGAGACTAGTGAAGGAATATGGCATATTTGAAACACAAATACCATTAATGTACCGTACGAAAAAAACAACCACCCACAAAATGCACCAGAAACCCAAATCCAAAAAAAGGCATCACAATTCTTATTTGTAGAGGAGCACAAACTATGAAGTAAGCATGGGAACTAGAATTCAGGAGCTAATTGACAGGAAAAAAGGGTCCATGCCTATGAAGTGCTTTTTAGAGAATACACACTCCAGAGTACAGTGGAGAAGTGGGTTTAATCCATTCTTTGTACTTTTACAAAATGCCTGCTCAAGAAAAACGATCTCTGGAGGATCAAGTGCAAATGAACTGTGCATGTAGAAATAAAAATAGAAATCTCCAGTTGGAAAATAATGCGAATAGGAACAACTAGAAAAATGCAGAATCAGCTTGGTACCTATAACAAAGCGATTCAGCCACCAGATCATTTTTCCCCTGAGAGTAAAAAAAAATTAACCAGTATCCAGGTTGGATTTAGAGCTTCCAACGGAGCAAGGACTTCCACCTCACTGAGGCAGTAGGAGCAATATCATGAAATTGCAGACACAGTTATAGCATCACAGACTTTTTCTTCTTCAGAGAAGTGTAATGGGGAGTTCCTTCTATTTTTGGAAGAAACGTGAAAGATTTATGGCAGCAAAGTATGTAAGAAAGAGTGAGAGGATAATGTTAGCCTTTGAAGAAAAAAAATCTGAAGAGTTTTAAGGCACAATTTGCTACCTCTACTTGCTCTTAGTAGAGGAGCAAACAGGAGGGTGGGGAAAAAATGTGTTCTTGGGTCTGATGAATCACCACCTCTCCTTGTCAGAGTTTAGGAACGCTAGTTTGCCGTTTTAAATGGGACTGATATTTAAAGCTTGCTCTGCTAGCAGCACATTAAGAGCCCTCTGTTTGCAATTGAATGACTGCTCCAGTTGAATGAGTGACCTGAGTATGTGCAGGAGCAAGGTGCTGCTGGCCAGAGAAGCTTTTTGGTAAAATATTAATGATACACCGTGGAACATCCTGGCTAAGTCTTACAGTAACTCTGCTCCTGGCTACTGTAGCACTCTTTCCTCTAGAATGTAAGTAGGGGAGACCTGAAGGGGAAAACAGGGGCAGGTTTTTGCTATGTCTCCAATACGGAGCTGGAATCTATGAGGAACTAGAACAGGTGACAATGTGAGACTGGTCATGAAGTCAGTGCTTCCAGGATGGCAACGTGGATCTGCTGTTGACCTGTCCTGAGATTTTCTTGGCTCTGTACTGGACTGTTCTACAACATTGTTGTAAACAATCTCTTTGTTCATCATTGAACCCATCTCCTAGTGCCACTTTCTGCCCAGCTGGAAGCACTAGGAAGGAGAATGTCTGTGGAAAATACCTGGGAGTCTTCTCTGCCAAGATGAAAAAAGGGATATAGCTGCTCTGCAGTTTGAGCCCAGTCTCTGAAATTCAGCAATCAGGTGCAGTTAGAATGAGCGTAGAAGCTCTAGAAATTACTGTAAATGTTAGAAGTGTTGGAAAGGAGGAAAGAAGTGAGAAGATTCCAGCAACCCTTAGAAGATGAAAAGTTGAGAAGAAAATGACCCAGAGGAGTATCAATACCCAACAGAGAAAACAAACCCAACCAGTTGATTAGAACAATGATAAGATCATAGATATCAGCCAGCTTTATTTTGGTCACCAAATTTCTTTTTTTGGTGGTATACATGGCTGCACTCTAAATAATGAAGATGCTCCCAAATTGCATTGAATCTCAGAACTTATCAACTATTAAATTAAGGATATCAAAGAGATATATCAAACCCATGTTTTCCAAGCACCAAAAACATAAGAAATTATTTACCTCCAATTATTCTTAATTTTATTTCTAATATACAAGAGGAGCATCAGGCCCCGTATTTTGCTGGAAGAGTACTTTTGTTCCCAGTATTCAAGTATAACTTTAACTGAAAAGGTATATGGAGTGTTGTTTCAGCATTTCTGCCATGTCATATTAATGAATCAAAACAAGCAGAGGAAAACCACCACCACCAACAACAGCAATGAAGAAACCTGTGGCTGACCTGCAAAACAGATTGCTATAGAGCATGGGTGTTGGTTGTACAGGAGGCTGACCAAGCTACACAAGGAAGGCAAGAAAGAACAACTTCTTTGTCAGGGATTCCCAGTCGTTTCTTGAGAAATAAAAGAAATATCTTATGCAGTTTGAAAAATGTCCTGTTCTGGACTTCTCTTGTGTTTCAATGAAGATAAGCTGGTGAAGATGTGTGGATACTTCAGTAGCAGAAAGAGGAAAACATTCAGGAACTGTATCACAATAACTTGTACATGATACTTCCTTTTGAAAAATCCTCTTCTAATGAGAGCAACAGTACTGAAGAATATTATAATGGTTTTACAAGAATTGAATACCTATAGGTGTTTGTTCTAAATAAATTAGATACATTTGGGGAAAAAAAAGGTATTTCTAATATGCTTTTTAGAGATATCTTTCTGAATTCCCTGTCAGGATATGAAGCGATATTAAATTCTATACATAATTCCCCAAGGGGTCATAGTGTTAGATAAATTTAGACAATCAAGACCTAATTAAACTTTGACTGACAGATTCCCAAGAAAAAGCCTATCTTGGGCCATTTTTAATGCTTGAACTGGTATATTGTATTATCATCAACAGATTTGTGCTGGATATTTTTCTCTCTCTGAATAATATGGTCCTGATTCCTTATGATATCTAATATTTTCTTATTTGTTCTTTCAAACAGCGGCTTTAGAAAAAAATTCAACAAATTTGTTGCTTGTTGCAGGAAGCTGAGGCAATTTAATATTGAAGTTACTTTTGTAGAAAATATATGGGTTTTTTTCATAACTACTGTCAAAAGAGCTTAAGGAAATGCAAGATAAGTGTAAGGAAAACCTAAATTAATGAGCAAACAAATGAAATTCATTTGATAAACACTATCAGAGCAAATGAAGCAATGGAAAATGAAAAAGGAGATATTCACATGTGTTTTTTTTCTGACTCTTGGACAAAGGAGGGACAGACATCCTGAAAGTATTCTAGTAATGATAAAAGAAGAACAAAGTTAGCATTGGTCTTTTCAAATCACCAAATCATGCTGATTAATTACACAAACTATTTTTTGAGCACCACTCAATGCGAAGTGGGGAACTATGATTACTGAGGAATTTGGAGGACGAGAAAAACTGACTAAACAGCATGCTCTGAAGTTCTTTCATGACTTTTAAAAATCTTTTTCTTTATTCAGAAGATAAGGAAAGAATGCAGAGAGACAAGTTGCAGAGTACTGCCCTCACTCGGGAAATCACAGCATCATGGAGCCATTGGGGTGACAGGGACTGCAGGAGGTGCTCAAAACCGGGTCAATGCAGAATTCGGATGAGATTGTTTAGGATTTTGTACAGATGAGTCTTGAAAAACTCCACAGATGTAGCTCACCAAAACCAAAGACTGGTGTATTCAAGGATAATAGTATGAGCGAATATCAAGCTATGCTTGCTGACAAGAAGCAGGACTAGATGAATATTTTGGATGGCAAATAATGGCATTCTTAAATCCTTCTAAATTTGTTTAAAAAAATAATTGAGAACTTGGTGGAAATATTCCTGTAGCATGAAACATGGATTATACTGGTAACTCATAAAAATATATTGTAGATACATACACAGAGGAAAGCAGGAGAACAACATAGTCAACTCTTGAACTTCTAAACTACTTCAAACACCAAAAGGAAGCCTATTATAAGTGAAATCCAAGACAGTTTACTAAGGAAATGTAAGAGCAGAAAAGAACAAAATAAAAATTAGGTTAAAACTCAGGAGAGCTTTAATTAGCTAGGGAATAACAAAAAAAATGTTCTAGAATTGTTATCAGCTGTGAGTGGAAGAAAGAGTTTGCTCAAGGAGGCAAAGCTAGCAAGAGATAGTAGCAGTAGGTTTGAAAGATTTTTGCCTTTCAGTATTCACAGAAAGACAATACACCTATAATTCTAATATATCTATCAGAAAGGGTGATAGAAAATGTTTGTGTCATTTCTGATGTTTTTTATAGTAATTAGATACATTCTTTCATTCACTGAACTTATTTTTATAGCAGGTTTTATGCCAGGAAGTAAACAGGAAAACAAAAAAGTTGGAGAGTTTTTTCTTTCCATTCCTCAAAATAATAACTACAAAAAAATAATTTCTCATTCATTTTCTTAGGAACAGATGCAAGTATATCAGTTACTCGTATTTTATCTAGGAGTTTCTATTTTTTTTTCTTCATTACTTTCAGTTAATATTTTCCTGTAAGGTCTTCCAGACCACAAAATTTGTCATTGTACCGACTGTGTGCACTAGCCCAAGACTGAAACATAGATGAGTATTCCATAAAATATAGGTGTAACAGCCTCTGTAGTTTCTGTAATAAATAAGTATAGGTACAAGGGACT
The DNA here is from genome assembly GCA_013396935.1 of Baryphthengus martii. NCBI lineage: Eukaryota > Metazoa > Chordata > Aves > Coraciiformes > Momotidae > Baryphthengus > Baryphthengus martii. The sequence goes on from VWZK01007371.1 coordinate 223,493, forward strand.
AGGTAGGTAGGTACATGTCTAGATAGATGGACAGTAACCACAGATTTAAACAGACATACCTGAATCTCAGTACATATCTCCTTTCCACCACCGCTCTGGAAAAAGATGATTTAAGAGATGGTAATCCAGAGATGTTATAGAACAGTTATTTTTTTCTCTCCCTGCTAACCAGATGAGCTTCCTAGTATTCTACAAGGTAGCAAGAAAACTGTCTATATCCAAAGGTCTTTCAGGGAGTATGTAACATCAAGTTTATGAATTTCACAGCACTTAATATCACTCTTCAGTACTGCTGTTAAAGGTCCAGTGTAAGGTCCAGATGAGATCAGGGACTATCTTCTTCCCAGAACTGTACATGTCCATGAAAAGTGTCTTTTTTGAAGGCATTTGAAGGGATGGTGTATTTGATGTGATCTGGTTTTCAGCAGCTGTACCTGTTGATTTCTTGCCAGCATATGCTGCTGATAAAAAGAAGAAAGCATTTTCTTTTTAGTAACAAAGCCTTTTATAGAGCTGAATCTCAGAAATACTGCAGTCAATTCATATGTTGGGTTATTTTCAACACACACACCTGAGTAAATTACTTCCTTATCTTATAGAGTGTAGTGTTCTAGTCTGTAGTCCCTCATATTTTTACATTTATTGTTAACAGAAAACCAGAATTTTGTACAAAAGACTAATACTGAAGTAAATGCAATTCAATCCATTATTACATTTGCAGAAACCTACAGTAAGGAACTAAAACTTCAAGCGTGTTACGTCTAATTATAATTAATGTTATTTTTCTGAATAATTGATAACAAAAATAGAGAACAAATGTTATTCTTATGTGCACATCATAATATGAAAGGGTGTATTTTAATTACTGTCTTTAAAATGTGTTTACATGTGCTAAAACATCAAGTTTTATTTGATTTTTCCTTCAAAAGACAAACCATTGTAAGACAAACCCCAAACCCCAACAACTTAATTTAATATACAAAAAGCATTACTCTCCTCTCCAAGAGAAAGATAGCAGCAGCTAAATTAAATTCAGATATGTCCAATACTTACCCTTTTGACCTTTAGTTCCAAATCTATTTCTCTGTATGAATAAGGAGAGAAAAGGAAAAGAAGATGATGGAAGAGGGGAATGAGTGGAAAAGTGGAAATGATGTGCTGTCGTTCAGTTAAAAGAAATGTCAGACTGAAGAATGGAAATACTTTCAAAATTAGCTGATGGGTGGAATTAAGTTCTCAATTTTTATTTTAATTTTTTTCTTAATGCTACTAAACAGAACACTGCTATCGTCTCAGTGGCTTTGGTTATAGGGAGAGATCTCTAACTTGAGAACACAGTGAACAAAATTTCTGTCAGTCCTTCCTGGCCAGGGAAAATTGCAACTTAAGAGATCTCAGTAAAACACACAAACAGTACTTGTGACTGTGTGTGCCCATCGTTGTGGAAAAGTGTGCTGGTTGGGACACAGAGTGTTTTGCCCAGCCTCACTGCCTTTGGAGTGCTGGAGCCAAACATGAGGAAATCTACTCTTTTCCATGTAAGTGATAAACAGTGCGCTCTGATCCAAAAACTTGTTTTCCTTTCAACTCAAAAAAAAAAAACCAACAAACAAAACCCCCCAAAAAGCACACAACTGATTTTCCCAGTGGGTGTGGTGCACGTGTACAGCATATGTATGCAATTGTAAATGCAAAAGGATTCCACTCTTTCAAATGGCAAATATAAAACTTAAAATCAGGAAAAAAAAAATTACATAGATGTGTTAATTGTCTTGTCTATGTATGGTTGTGATAATAAATAGTAAAAGACGATGGTTTGCTCTGAAAAGAAAGTGTATATGGAGTAAGACCAAGATAATGTTGTAATAAAAAGAACAGGCATTTATTTCCTGGCCTTTATGTGCTTCATGAGTGATCTTGAACTCACACTATTTTTGCTTTTAGTTCCTTTGCATTTAATTTTCTTGGTGCTTTTAAGGATATTGAAGGCATGAAAGGTGAAATAGTTGTAACATTTTACGACAGAAGAAGTATAACAGTTATTTTTTGTGCACAAAATTCATGCATCAGAGATTAAAGAAGATGATTCACAGTCCTGTACTCTGGACATTTAGGGATAAAAAACATCCAGACAGTATAATCAAAAGTATAACTAGAACTAAGCGTTGGAGATTAAATTAAAACAAAGCGTACTATATAAAAATAAAATGGTTATCCTTCATATTCAGTTCCTTTCAAATGTGTACGAAAGATTGTATTAAGCAAATTCTTTGAACCGCTAAGTATCTCTGAGTTTCTTTTCTAAGAAATAAATGTGAGTTTTTCTCATGCATAGGTTTTGAAATAGCCATAACTTACATAAACACTGAACTGATTTTCTTTTCATAATAAAAGACTGGTTTACATCACACCTGAGATTTACGGACCAAAATAAATACACAGTTCATAAATTTATAGTTTTCAATAAGTCCAAACATTTCAACCTGTCTAAAACTGCCATAAATATCTTCAGATAATTTAAAGAAAATCAAATAATACCATATAGACATCACACTTGGAAATTTTTATTCAAAACTATTAGTTAAACTTACAAAAGCTGATACCGAGGAGAAAAATGGCAGTAAATTCACTACAATGGCCACTAGAGCTGTGTGAAATCTCCCAGATTTCAAAATAAATGTTTAAAAAGGGAGGGAGTAGAAAATTTGAACTAGCATTTTCAATATTTTTGGGTAAGTTTCCCACACTTCACAAAAGTAATTTCTTGCAATATCTGAAATTCCAAATAGTGATTATGTGGCCTGGACTATATATTTTTACTACCATACATTTTGCACAGTCATATTACCGGCAAGTGATAAAGCATGTAAAATCTATGTGCAGGTTTTTAAACATATGGCAATACACTTTTTTTGGCCTTTCTGCTTTATTTCACCAGCATTTTTAGGAAGCTATTTTAGAAATCTACTGAATTTAAATTTTAGCAACTGTCCTACTTAGCCTGGTTTCTTAATGCATTACCAGGCTGATTGCAGATACTGAGTTCACGAAAGTACATAGCCAAGCATAGTAAAAAAATTATAAAGAAAAATGGTTTTGTGAACTCCTGAGTTTGTGAACTCTTGAGTTTGTGAAATCATACACTAAAAATCTTACTATAAATTAATAAGATGCTATGCTTCAGTTTTCTTAGTGCTAACATATCTGCTATTTTTTTAATTGCAAAACTTTCATGAATTAATATATGGTTTTAGCTTTTTAAAAGCAAACATAAGTGCAATACATGCAATCTTTCCTTTAATATCTAAAAGACATTGTGTATTTCTCCCCTGAAACTTTCATGTTCAACATCTTACTAGTTGTTAGAACACCAGTGATAACGTATGATTTTTAGTTTATCTGAATCAGGAACACCACATAGCATAAGATAATGTGTACATTTTTTTGAGAAGATCTTGCTCATTGTGGCCTTAATAGATGTGCTGAAATCACCAGAATTTAATGTGGCACAGGTGGAGAGCTGAATACGAAACATCTCCATCGCCCGTGTGTGTTTATAATAGGAATACCAGTTATTTATTAATAGATCAGCCAAAGCTGTAAGGAAATTTGTGATATTATGAATATTCATGGGAAGAATATATCAGTGTCATCAGGACAGTGTTGATAAGGGGCAGCTTAATATCCATACATAATTGTACAGTTTATTCAGAGTGTTTAAAAATCTTATTCTCTTATTATGACTTATTAGTTTCAGTGTACTATGATATAGCCAAACTAATAAGAAAGACTAGAAGTAATTTTGTAAATTCTTCAGCACTTAGCAATATAAAATTCTTTTCAACCTCTGCAAATGTGAAAAAAATATCACCCCAAATTCGAAAATCCAAATCAGTCCTTACACTATCACCAATACTTCCTTCCTAAATCCGTTTCCTAGGTAACTACTAGATCATCATAGAAGTAACTTACAATGTAGAAGGAAATAACAACCTGCATCATCTTCATGTTAAAATTTGTGACAAAGATTTCTGCACCAAGGGCAGTGCATTGCAATATACACAGATCACTGGCACTTAAAAATTACTTAAACCTTAAGATTTTTTTTTCTTGTCTTTATTCATTTTGGTTTAGATTTTTCCCATCCTAACCCCTCAAAATTATTTTTTTTTTCTAATTGTTATGCAGTATGACATACATACAAGTTGTGTCCTATTACACTGAGTAACACATAATTTCAAACTGAGGAACTGTGCCTTACTTGTTGATTTGAATCTCTAAAGCCACACTAGAAAAAAAAACACTTGGAGAAAATTTTTGATTTCATGAATGGCAGATAGAGTCACCCTGGGATTCATCTCACCTATCTTTGACCTTTTAAAATTCATGTGTCTGGGAATGACTTCCTCACAAGCTTAAAAATAAATAAACAAATAAATAAATGGAAAATTGTTTATAGTAACCCACAAGGTGGTTTACTGTAGAAGAGAAAAGCAACCAAATATCACATGCGTACACTTAGGTGTGATCCATCCCATGCAAGAAAAGGAATATGGGCAGAAAAGCAGCCTAAGTATTGAAGTCTCCTGAACAGCTACCAATTCTGTAAACCAAGATATATACTCAGAACAACTCACTATTGAAAAAAAATGTTTTTTGGAAAGCTGAAGGATAGTTAATTCCCACAGGTTACTTGACATCTTCATGCCTAAGCTCCTCATCTTTAAGTTCAGGATTCTTACTTCAGTGAATCATCTGAAATTTATGAAAAAAACACTTCACTGCAGGGGTTGTTCACTTTAGTAATATGCAGTGAAACTTGTATTGTTGCTGGTCAATAGTTTTCTGATTGCAGTGCTAGGAAATAGGGCCACCTGACTGTGAAATATAAATGATAGGTGAGTCTGGTTCAATCTGAGACTGAGGCAATTTGGAGCAATTCTGCCCTCAGTTATTTGGGTTCAGTTTCTACTGATTCCATTAGGAATGGCACCTTGAACCTGGATGAAAAAGTAATTGCTCTTGGAAATGCATGAATATAGTTGCACATATTAAAAAGCAGAGAGAAAAAGTATTATTTGTTCTCCTGAGGATTTATTAGTAATAGTTTTACTAAGATTTAATGCGGATAGCCCATCTTGAAACATCCTGAGCACACAGGTTCAGCATAGAGAGAACATTTAATCCAATTTTAAAGAGCTAGGCAAAAATGAGAGCTGATAACAGGTCATTGGCTGAAATGCTCAGCACTGACAAGTTGGCCTAACTGCGCGTCTCAAAGTTAGGGCAGATGGATGCTTTGCAGGACAGAGCTGTGGTAAGAAATTAGTGAGACATGATGCCAGTGTGAAAGATTTTACTTTTTTGTAAAACCCATGCACAGTCAAAACAGTAGGTTCTACTTTTTAGTTTTTGCCAGGGAAACTGGACAGAATCATGGCATTTGTGCAATAGGATGATGTCTTTCCTCCTTTGAGTATGGCTTTGTCTTTTACCACATAACGATGAGAGCCATGTGATAATATTTGCATTCAGAGCAAAGCTGCCACGTTTTTTGGCTTTCCTCCTGTTCCACTTAAACATAAGCATTTCTGGAATGTTGCCAGACATATTTTCATATTCATTTTCAGACATGGAAAGCAGTTTTTTCAGTCTCAGTTTTTCTGCAGTCTTCTGTTCCATTAAAGGTGACTGCCAAGAGTTTGGGCAGAATCATACAATTCATAAACACCTTAGAATTAAAAAGGAAGATGGGACTGGAGTCCTCATGGCTTGTGACTGATAACTATGCTTCTGTGCGTTCCCAGCTTTTCTATTTAAATTTGAATTGATGCTTTAAGAAAAATCCAAATGTCACTTTTTGTGCATGTGTGTTTTATTTTGCTAGTGATTGGCAAGATTATAATTACCCATTTACTTGCTTTGGGTGGCCTGTCCCAAAAAGCCTGCTCAGAAGTGCAGAGAGAGAACTGTCTTTGATTACAGCTAGGCTAGCCTGCAGGTCATCCCATGGAGGTCAGTTCCTTGCCATGCCCACACTGTACACAAATCCTGTAGTTTATTTTGGATATAGCAAGCAGGCTTTACAAAACTTCATGATGTCTTGGTGCAAGGTACCTAAAGCACACGCTTCACTTCTGGTGTAGCCCTGAACTTAGAGTACTTGAACATGAAGCTCAACATGACCCATGTGTACTTGCAGTCCAGAAAGTCAACCATAAATCCTATTAAAGGGACATCTTTAACTAGATCGGGTTGCTCAGAGCCCTGTCCATCCTGACCTTAAATATAAGGAACAAGTTCACCATGAGGGTGGTGAGGCACTGCAACAGATTGCCCAGAGAGGCTGTAGATGTTGAATGTGGCTTTGAGCACCCTGGTCTAGTGGAAGGTGCCCTTGTCTTCCACTTGAAAAAATCAACAAACAGAAAAATGAACAAACAAAACCAAAACAACCAACAAAAAAAAAAGCTAAAACAGATGCTCTTGGATTTGAAAAATAATGCAAATAAAACACAACAAGTAGAAAAAGAAAACCTTTTCTCTTAAGTGTCGCAGGCCTAAGATGGATTTTCTGATCTAAGGAAACCCTAACACTAAAAATAGAGAGTTGGACTCAAAATAAGTTTTGTGGTGTAGAAAATCAAAGTTTTGTGCTCCTCCTGAGTTTGATTTGGAACAGCAATGTTAATCTGGATTCTCCATGCCAACCATTGCTCAGTTGTCAGTTTGCTTGTAGATTAACACCAGGAGGCAACTCAGCCACACTGAGCTGCTTGCTCACTCTTTCCCAGTGGGATGAGGGAGAGAATCAGAAGGATAAAAGTGAGAACATTGTGGATTGACATAAAGATAGTTTAATAGATAAAGCAAAAGCTGTGAGTGCAAGCAAAGCGAAATAAGGATCTAATTCACTGCTTTTCCTTGGCAAGCAAGTGTTCAGATGCGTCCAAGACAGCAGGGCTCCAACATATATCATGGTGATTTGGGAAGACCAACGCCATCACTCCAAATGTTCCCCTTTTCTTCTTCTCCCATTTTCCTATGCTGAACTTGACATCAAATGGTATGGGATATCCTTTTGGTCAGTTGGACTCAGCTGTCCTGGCTATGTCTCCTCCAAACTTCTTGTGCATTCCCAGCTTACTCATGCTGAAGCAGTGTGGGAAGCAGAAAAAGCCCTTGATTCTGTGTAAACCTTACTCTGCAGTAACAGCAATATCCCTGTATTGTCAGAACTGTTTTCAGCACAAATTCAAAACATAGCCCCACATAAACTACTATGAGGAAAATTAATTCTGTTCCAGCCAAAACCAGCACACTGCTATTTCTTTCCTCAAATGACGCCACAAGCAATATTTCAAACAAAACTAGGGAACCAAAAGCTTTTGAAACATAAAATATGTTTAATATTTTAAACAGAAATTTTATTTTCTATCTAGCTTTAGTTGACAACAGTACAACAATCAGACAACAATTTATCCTAGGTAGATTTAATCTAATTTTACATCAGACTGACCAAAAGTCCATCCACATTTATTAAAATTATAATCATATTTAATTACAAAACCCCTATATATTATTTTCTTACTCATTTCAGCCAAAATATGCAGATGCATATAACAATAATCTATAAAAATTTAAATCTTGAGATGAGAAAAAATTGATTTACGGTAACTTTAATAAACTTAACAAGGAACAATATAAAAAGTTATGAAAAAAAAAAGTGTTCACTGAAGATCCGATCAACGACTTCATGATAAAAGTTTATGGAATACTCATCCCTAAGAAATGTAATATATTAGCAAAAGTGGAAGAGTTATGTGTGGACACTAGAAGTTGTACATGTCAAAGAATATGTCATAGGTGGACTAGCCTTAGTGTATTCCCTTTGTTAAACTTTGAATTACTAATTATATTTTTCATTCATTAAATTTTTTTTTATTTACAATAATTTAACTCTAATTCTATTCCAAACATTCATTTATGTTGGAGATGAAGTGGGATTTGACAAAGTGGTTCAGACAGTCTCTAGAGCCTAATGTTCCACTAAATTGTTGCAGGAACGCTGGTCAATAATGAATCAGCAATGTGCTTAGAAGATTTTTCCCATCTTTCCAAGTCTTTTCTCTCCTTTGTTTTCCTGTAACACTAATGCATTCTTACACTAAATGTAATTGATTAATAATATTCCTTTCTGATTATCAAGTTGAAAACATGCCCTTAAGAATTTTGCAATTATTTTCCACTTTCCTTCTTCCCAACCAGGTGCAGCAAACTGTGTGCTTTGCAAGGAAAAAAAAAAAAAAAAAAAAAGTCAATTCTCTCCTCATTAATTTTCAAATAATTTTCAGCATCATATGTATTGAGAAGATAGGAAAAATGTGCTATATATCAAATTAGTCAGTAGATGCCAAATCATGCCCTCCTCGTCCCCAGCCCATATGTTAGTTTGCTGTACAGATTGTGATTAAATAAAGAACAGAGTCCTACTGTAAACAGGCAAAGCTGTGAGTTTAGTTTTGTTGAATCATCACATCCTTTGTGCTCCTTCTGATTGTTCATACACGCCTCCTCCCTTCCTTTCTATTAAATGACGAATCTCCCAAAGGTAAACTTGTGAGGCTGTGTGGCCAAGTTACTATCCTCAATGGGCTGTTGTAACAGCACAAGTTTGACGGGAGAGGGATTTCCTCCTCCCCTGTGATAGCTTGTGAGCGAATTAGCAAACTATTTACATGTTCTCATGTTTCCTTTTCTTTTGAAGACTTTCTTGATACAAATTTTAACAGTTTTGTCCTTAACTGATGTACAGTGCATATTTTCAGTTCAGGTATTTTTATAATTTTAAGAGCTCATTAGAGACTTTTTCCTAACACAGTGAATTTATATCTTGCCATTCACTTATACGAAGCACATGTGGCCACTGATGATCCTGTGGTAGAATAATATTTCCACATTTAAGAACTTGCATAACCTTGCATTCAGCAATTCAATGTAAGGTTATTTTTATACAATTCAGTATTTTGCCAGAGTTACCACATTATGTAAGATTATTCTAGTAAAAGAAGCTATAGAGTACCACAGGCCAGCTAAAACAAACCAGAGAGAGAGAGAAAAATGTTAAATGAGATCAGTGAAACAATCTATTCTCTCTTGTATTCTGACAGGTATTTTAGAGCTAGTCTCAGAAATCCTGAGAAGAAATTTTGCCCTTTTTTCCTTCCCCAAGAAAGCTTAGCAAGCAGCTTTAGTAATTCATGAATATTACTTTCCACTGGCTTGCCATAAGAGTAATTTTTAAACAATTCTCACCACCGAAACTGGCAGGTATTTCTTATTAAAAACTGACAATGTGATCTGATTCTATTACAGAAGTATACTCCACTTTTTAGCATGGCTTCCGAACAACTGCATTGACAAGTCCACAACAAGCTGAAATAATTTCATCTGCATTTGAAGGGAAAGAAAAATTCAGTAATGATCCTCCCTAATATGTTTGATATGTCATTTCGTGAAAGATCTGAACATAGAAGACATGACTAATCACTGCCTGGAGAAAACTATTGTCTAACATAGAAAAAAACCTGCATTGATCTGCAAAAGCTTTTGGTATGTTCCTAAGAGAATCAAGGACAGGACTCTGGCCCATCAGTGTTACTGTGAAACCTCCCATATACGAAGGTTTTATGCACAGTCTTTTACTCTGCCCATTCTGCTGCGTTTTGAAGGCCTGAACTGATCTTGCAATTCACTTAATTTTCATCTATCTGATAGTGAGATCCAAGAGAAAAGCCTAGCTTTTTCCACAAGGATACAATCTTAAGAGTCTTCTCTGAGTTTACCATACAGGTTCATCCTCAGTTATTCTGTCAAATATATAAGAAAAATATACTTTTATAGAGGAAATTGCTTAATGTGCAGACTTTAGAGCAAGGAATATGTCTTGAAATGCGCAGGAAAAGGTTTGAAGATGAGGCAGAAATAGGACTTTGAAACTGCAGAAAAGAACAGTAAGTAAGATGACAGTAAAACTCTAAATTGATAGAAAGCTCCAATGCTAGTCTCCAGAATGCCCATCACAAGGAAACTTTCCTCACGAGCATGTTCTTGTGAAAGATAGGATGAGGGTTTAAATAATTTCTGAGTATCAGCAGGATAAAAACGACAGAGCAAAAAAATATCATTAGGTAGTGTACTGCCTTCCAACAGCTGCTCTTTCTGTGTCCCCAGGGCCTGTGCATCTGCAGAGAGCTGCATCTGGAGACAGATGCACAGCATCCTTCTGCACAGGAGGGAGAAAAATTTCTCATCCTTCCTCACCTTGCATTGAGTACCTCCTCTGACAGCTGTCTCACATCTCCAATTGTTTTCTCCTCTTGATTTTAATCACAAGATTTTATTGTTTAGCTGAAGAAGATTTGGATCTAATACATTCTCTGAAGACACTGCACAGAATTTGTCTTCTCCCTCAGATTAGGCCCATAGGGATGAAGCCTACAGAGTGATATAAGTGTGATGATGAATTTGTCATATAATTAAAGTACTAATGAAGCTCTTAGACTTAACGATCCCTTTTCTCCTGGTCAGAAATATACATCTCTTTAACATCAAATTAGAAGGGGAAAATAGGAAGGTAGGAGGATATGGGACTTGAAGAACATGCCAATAGTTTCAAGAACTGCATGAAGATTACTGAGGAATTTAAAAAATGTTTAATGTCTCACTTCCCTTTCAGTTTCATCTGTTTCGGTGTTTACTAATAGCCAACAGCCTTCTGTCATAGTTTAAATACCACTGACTTCCATGACTTTGACCTTTAGTAGGAAAGCTGATATTACCCATAGGGCTTTTTGCTTATGTTTCAGATAACTCAAAGCAAGCACAGCTCTCGTCTAATTTAAAAGAGGGGTCATCTGAACTTCAGTCCCTCCTGTCTCTAAAATAAGGTGAGGTAAAATGGAAAGTATGAGAAGACACATTCTCTTTAGATGAAAACTAAACTTTCAAATTAAGAAGCTGAAAGAATAGTTGATTTTAGGTATTCTTTCCCTTACAGTCACAAGTGACCAAATTAAATCTTACTGATTTATCCCTTCATGATAATGCCACACACATTAAATGCCTACATAAAGTCAACCACAATAAGAAAAATCTTCAACTGCTCTTCTCCGTGGCTGCAAATGCACAATATATGAAAGAGAGTAGCTTTTATTAAAGAGTTTAAACTTTGAAAGTCCAGTGATGCCAAGAACCTGGTGATATAAATTGCCGGTGAATAAATAAAATATAAAGTCAGCGAAGTTGAAAAGTCAATTTTTTCTTTTATATAAAGTAGCAGAGCAGTATAAAAAATTATCCAAGCTCTGTCAAATTACTCCTTTCATCTAGCAAGGTAACTCAGCAGAACTGTGTGTGGCATCATTTTTTCCAGCTTGCTTGCAATTCATATTTTAATCTAGAGATGTGAGAGTGCCTGTACGTGTTGGTAGTTGCTGAATTTCTTGTCAGCTCAGTTTATTGATGTCGACTTGAACATTAAATTAAGTAGTTAAGATTGGTGCTTGCTAATATTATCTTAAAATGATTAGAAATTCCCAGTGTCTTATAACTTCCTTACTTCTGTTAGTAAGGCATTATTGAAAGAATTCTCCATATAGCCTAGTCTTTAAGCTAGTCAGTTAAGTTTTTTGATGCAGGCATCCTGCAAGACTACATAGTCTGAGGAGAATATTTGGGCCTCAGTTCCTAGATCTTTAAAGCACTATTCTAGTCAAGTTGTGAGCTTGCTACATTCAAAATGGTGACATATTCAGATACGCCACTGAAGGAAGCAATATGTATACCATTTTGGTATTTTCCAATCCGTGATTTTCCTTCTTTAAAGTGTGCTGTCATTTTATTTTTTTTTTTTTATTTCTGTTACTTAGCTGATGCAGAAGGTAATCTCACTGGTCTGAGTATATCTACTAATGCAATTTATCAAGATGTAGAGGTTACATTGTAGGGGCTGTTTTCAGAATTGCACTGGATCAATAACACAAGATTGTTTAAGCGCACTTGCCTTCTTCCCATCTGAAGCAAATGGTTCGATTATCTCTTCACAGAGATTATGACACAAGGTGCTGACTATGGTTTTAATTTTATTTGATCGATGAATTTAGATTTCAGCTGCAGACTATCTATCTACGCTTATCCACCCACAGTTCAGTTGCCACATTGATATGCCTTTTTTCGTGTGTGTATGTGTGTCTCATCTGAAGAGTGGAGATGATATAGTGGAATAATAACTCCCCAGTTTAATATTCTGTTGAGCATTCCCAATTGCAGGTCAGGAAATGCAAAACTGAGAAGTTTGCTCATTACATTTCTGGGAGCTGTTACCTTATTGGCTTTGTAATATGTTAGGAGAAAACAGAAGCCTCAGAAACCAAATGAAGAACACACAAAACCTAAAAGCCCAGAAGCTCAGTTCCTGAGCTGAAAGGAGTTACTTACATATGAAAGAAACAAGTAAAAGAAGCCATTTATCCCAGGCCACTTTATTTGTCCTCATTGCATTACAACTGATGCAGTCTGGAGCTGCTAGTATTTTTCTTCTTCTATCATAACCTAGGAAGAATCATTCTGAGAATGTACATGTTATGGCTCGGTCATGCTTCCTAGAAATGTAGGAAAAAAAAAAAAAAGACACAGAAAGAAAAAGGATGTCATAATACGTCACAATGTGATAAAATATTAATTTATCCACTATGTTTTTATTGTACAGTGCAATCAACACAGTTGCAAAGACAATCTTTATTTTGCAAAGAGTTTCTTTTCCCACAAATGTGGATAGAGACGCAAGCAATCCAGCAAGACCTTGGAGATTTACAGCTAGCTCCAGTTAATTACCGAGTATAATTAAGGATTTATTTACATTTCCACATTCAGAGGTATCCAAAGAAGCTTAAAATCACAATAAAATGTGTCTACAGCTATTTTATAGTCAAAAAATAGGGGGCAGTAAGAATGGACCATCACTTTACTGAAATGCCAGTGTTCCCCATCCATCCATCCATCCATCCATCCATCCATCCATCCATCCATCCATCCAACCATCCATCCATCCATCCAGATACATGTGTTAGAGCAAAGACTTATTTTTGTTCAGTTTGCCATCATAAACTAATACAGAGCTGTTCTATTCAAATAATATATTGAATTTCTGTATTTTAAGCTTTTATTTCCTTTAACTAATCATCACAGAAGGTTGGAAAGTATTTTAATTCTCTATTACACAGACACAAAGTATTGCTATTTTTTCCCCGTTCATTTGAGATCTAATAGCCTGTCTGCCCAAGCTGTGAAATGAAGCCCTAGGTCTCCAATTAAGAGTCAATCACATAAATCTTGAGATAGAAAAAAACCACAAACACTTGCTCACAGCTTCATTTTTACATTATGCCTTTAATTGTGATGACCTTTTCCTGTGCGCTGCTTTAGTATTGAAATCATGGACTGAAATGAATGGTTTTTATCTTTACATTAGGTTGGTATGAGACTGCCATTTGAGTTGCTCTTTATAACAAATACCAAAAGCCAAATTGTGATCTTGTGTATGGTAGTGCAAAGTTAAGGTCTCCCTATTGAATTTCATGTGATATTAAACTACTAATTAGTTATATCTGAATCACTGAGTTCCTCTTTAAAACATATATACAGTGTGAATAACAAAGAAGAGCAGGTTTTAATAAAATATAAGTTTTATGTGGATGATATTCCTTTAATGCCTAACTACCTGATAATCAGAAAAAGCAATCAAAGGCTATTATTGAAAAAATACTTTGTAATTTCAAAACTTATGGAAGATAGATACTTTTACAGGATCATGTTCACGAAATAAACATGGACCATCTGATGGGTTAAATAAACATAGATGAAAGAAGCATTGAAATAAATATTGGATGAAATAAACATGACTGTGATCATGAAATAAATATGGAACATAGATCCTGGAGAGAAAAGGGGTCCAAGAAAGCTGATTAATATTCAAAGACTACCTTCTTCAAGTTCAAGAGCAGTCTATCCAAACAAGCAAGCAGGAAGCCAGGCAAAAATATCTCACCTGTATGGAGCTCCTGGAAAAACTCAAACATAAAAGAAAGTACACAAACGTAAGCAGTTCTGAGTTCCACAATATCAGAGTGATATGGAGCTACAGGAGAGAGGCCAGCAAAGAGTCATTAAGATGATTAAGGGACTGGAGCATCTCTCATATGAGGAAAGGCTGTGAGAGGGGACTGCTCAGTTTGAAGAAGGCTCAGGGGGATACTCACCGATGTGTATAAATAACTGAAGGGAGGTTGTAAAAAGGACAGAGCCAAGTTCTGGACAAGTTGCCTCGAGGACAAGAAACAATGAGCACAAACTGAAACATAAGAGGTTACATCTGAACATATTGAAACCCTTTTTACTGTGAAGGTGACAGAGCAGTGACTCATGTTGCTCAAGGGAGGTTGTGAAGTCTCTGTCCTTGGAAACGTGCGAAAGCTGCCCGGACATGCTTGTGGCAACCTGCTCTAAGTTTCTTTGCTTGAACAGGTGGATCGAACCAGATAACCCCCAGAGGTTCCTGTCAATTCCAGCCATTCTATTGCTCTGTGATTTCACTAGAGGATCTAGCCAATTCAATATAAAGCTCAGCAAAATTTCCATTATGAAATGTGAATAACAAGTTATTTATCCAATATCATGATTGAAAAACATTGAACAAGTTGTTCTGTGAGTGAGACCTTGCCCAATCTCACTCTACATCTAACATCTAAAAGTCATGTTTCCCTTGGAAAACTTACGTGACAGGTCAGGGTTTTGGTGTTTTGCTTTTTTGCCTACTTGTTCCTGTCAGCACACCAACATTTGTACGGAAGAACTTCTACACCCACTAAGCCAAGCTTAAATTAGGGAGCAAACAGTACAAGATTAAGTGCCTATGTAGAGCTTATGCAGAGCTGAACTCGTAACACGTTAAGCAGCATGTTACCATTACAGCAAATGGAATGTGGATTTCTGCTTCCAATCTTAAGGCTTTTATGCTGGGGTTTTTTTTTAAAAAAAGACTGTATTGCTTGGGTTAAGATTTGAGGTATTGCAAACATTCTAAAGTAAAGTGTAAAAAAAAAATCTTGATGTTTTGAAACAGAATAGCTTTTGTCCATACAGTACCATGCAGACTGTCATGTGACATGATGAATGACCACAGTAACAAGTTGTAGTAATAGTTCAAATGAAAAGCTTTTCCAGGGAAATAAATTGTGATTCTTAGAATGTGAGGTACAAAGTGTGAAGCAGAATAAATGCGCCTTGTGCATAGTAAATCTGTTTCTCAAAAGCTGTATCATAAAGAAAAAAAAGAATAAGAAAATAAAAAAAAAAATAAAAAAAAAAAGAACTGGACCACTGAAGGATTCATCTTCAGTGATCATTAGCATCTTGGAAAGGGCAGGATATTTGAAAGTTAGGGTATTATTTTTACTAACATTCTTGGCACTAAGAAAGGTGGAAAAATCTGTTTACAATATTTAGTTGGCAGAAACCAGAAGTGTTCAAAGGAATTAAAGTATAACTTGATTAGAGAGTTTTTGAATGAGCTAATGTAACACTCAAAAAATACAAAGTTCATGTGAACTCTACATATTCAAAAAGTAAAAAAAAAAAAAAAAAGAGGAATTCTAAAAGACAAAGGTCAGAAATAGCTTTTTTGAATAGCATTCAATAATTCTTATGTCTAATACTGTTAGGTCATATCAGAGGTCTCTGTCAATGTGTCAGATGCTTGCCAGGAGAGTAGACTTCGAACATTTTCACAGAGTGCTCTTTTCTTTGAAATATCTTCCTTCTTCTAACAGATATGTTTAAGGGATTCCAGAATGAAGGTTGTATCTGAATCATTGCTTTTCTTGTATTTATCTAAATCCTTCTTGAACACATATTTACTTCTGCTCTCTGCAATATTTGTTTCCTATGGGTTTGTTCTATCTGCTAAGTAAAAAGAGTCAGAAACTGACACTTGAAGCCAAGTGTCATGGTTTGTCTTACATCCTCTTAGCCTCATAAGTAGCTTGGTCGCATCCCTATCACATAACACTTGGCCTGTGGCCCCAGGCTGTCTCCCATGATGCTAAGACAGCTATTCTTGTGTTAGCTTGGTTCAAAATGTTTAAGGCAAAATTTGGGCTGTGTAATACTAAGGAATTTCGATACAGTAGTGCTCTGCAACAGAAAAATGGAGGGTATTCACTGCCTTTGCCCAGGCGTGGTACAACGAGTCGTCAAAATGTTTCAAAACACAAATCCCTGCTGGGATAGGGTATAAGGTAGTTAGAATCAAACTGCACACGGCATCATCTATATGGCCTTTTAGGAACAGTATCATCAATAATTCCAAAAGTTCTGGGTTTTGTAGAGAAGCTGTTATAACAGTCCCAAAGTTAGGCTAAAGCTGAGGTACAAGCAACAAAAGGAACAATTATTAGCATCACTGTTATCCCATGGCTGCATTTAGATTTGCAAATAACAGAACCCAGAGTCCTTTCTCTGGCCCTGAAGGTCTACTGCAAATGCCATAATTCTCTTCATAACCCAGCTGGGCTGTCATCATTCATCCCACATGTAAATGACAGTTCCCTGGACAATATGCAAGACTTGTCTGTGTGTCAACTGGGACAACCTAAAACTGGAGAAGACATTCAATTGCATGGTGCTAACAGTTACACATCAGTACTTGAGTTCATGATCTACTCTAGTTTAACAGGTCAAGTCTATGCAGAGTTGGTGTTATACAGAAAAAGTAATTCCTTGGTCATTGAACCCACGATGAATTAGTTTTGATGGTTGTGGGTTAGTTTGATGAAGTTAGAAATATAAAGCAAATTCCCTACTCATCTTCTCCATAACCTTCACAAAACCATTAATATTAACCTTTCCCGCTCAGTATTTTCTAAGCTGAAAATCTTTAAGTATTTAATAGTTCCTCTAATAACCTTATTTTTATTTCCCACCTTCAGTTTTTTCTACAGCTTTTTTTTTTTTTTTTGATAGGCTTAAAAGGTTTTTTTTGTGTGAGATGATACTGATACTGCAAGCTTTGACTTTTTAAAATATCAAAGATTTATGGCCTAGATCCAATAAAGCATTTAAATGTATCTTTAAGCACGTCATTATTATTTTCAGATAATTTAGGCAAATTTCTGGTGAAACTAATCATATATCTAAGAGTAAACAAATGCTTCAACTTTTTCTTGGGTTGTGTCAATAAATTCAGATCAAGCCCACAACAGGAGCAGTAGTTGAGCGAATAAGGAAAAAAATTACCTCCTCTAAGTAACATTTTCAAAAGATCTTTTCTAGTGTAAATTTTATACATGGAGAATTGTTCCTTTTTTCACTTTCCAATCCCTGTTGGCATATTTTTTGATATTTGACATTTAGTTGCCATACTTACTATTTTCTCTTCTATGAAGTTAATGATCTAATAATGATTAAAATCAGAGAAATGCCAGCTCGCTGCAATGGAAGCTGATAGGGCTTGAAATTCTCTTAAGTATCTGTACAAAGAAAAGAGTCAATGAAGGATTTTTTTTACATTGCTTTATAAATAAATTATACGACTAGAACCGAACCGAATCCTGATTGAGAATTTAACCATAGTGTAAAGGTAATTTTGTATCACAGCCAAGATTAGGTACCTCACACAAGTCATTGGCTACAACAGCAGCATTCACAAATCAGACCGCCTTGTTCTTCTGAACTGACGTGTTAGCATATCCACAAAACTATTCATCTGCAGTCACCTCTGCAGTTACACTGCAGCCGTATATCCATCTTCCAACTCTGCTAATAGAGCTGTTCCAACTGCAATTACACCTTCTAAGGTCAAAGCTCAGACTGTGCCCAAGGGAAATGCTGAAGAAGACGGAAAGCCGCTTTGCAGTCATATGAAGCATGTGGATTTTTCTACTGTATTTTGTAGCTGTAGGTTGCCTGGGGAGAATAGGTTGTCTGGAGAGGAATCTAAGACAATCTTGAGCTTTTGGTAAAGAATCATAGATCAATTTGGCAGTTAGATTAGTTTGTTTGGTCTGAGAAGAGTAAGAACATGATTAGGACTGAGAGGACAATTCAAAGGGACACTAGACCTGGAGTTAGGAACAACTGAACAGTGACATGAAGAAGACATAGGGAGGCAGAAGGACTTGAGTTAGACAGCATGAGGAATGCTGGAAACATCAGCCCTAATGCAGTACAGAATCTTACTTCTCCACAGCATATCTCACAAAGTGTGTACTTGTCTTACTGAAGTGACATTTAGCTTTTGGGGACATTCTTTCTCATTTTTTCCTATTTCTGGGGCACACTAACAGCCATCACCATGTATTTTCTTGTAGAGGTGAAGACAAAGTTGAGCGCTCCTATCTTTGCTCTAGCTGCTTTCTAGCTGAAACAGGAATAATAGGAATATTCAATTATTATGTGAATATGTGAGAATATATCGAATCCCAGGAAGCCAGAGGGCAAGTTCAGGTTGTGTTTCTTAGGTGCTATAAATTATGTATTACAAAGACAAGAAAGGAATCGTAGAGATTTACCAGAGATGAACATACTACCTGTATGCAATCACTGTTAGTGATGTGTTCTCTTTAGTTTGTTACACTAAGTATATCTAGGAAAGATGACCAGATTACACTCAGGAAAGGACACAGCAACAGAGGGTTTCTGAGGGATGTGTAAGTACACAGATGCTTAGAAAACCACTATACAATGGTCTTTCCCACAGCTATTGAATTACTCAGGAAGTCATGGTATCTTTATTGGCGGTAGAACACACTGAATTTAATAATCTAATACATTTTCCTCACTTTTTATTTGTTTTCAGATATCTAAGTTTATACACAAAGGCCTTAATTAACCTACTACAAATCCTACAATACTACTATGTCCCACAGAACTCCTGTGATCACAGAAAAAAATTCAAGAGTCTCCAGAAAGTGTAATAGTTGCCCACATAATTTGGAAAGGGAAAATGGAGTTAATTGGAATACTCCAGTTAGCTATGCTGTTATCTATGCTAATGAGGGTGGAATTGAACAGTCTTAGCAAGTCATCCAAGAGGAAGCCTTAACTGAAGAGAAGCTCCTCTCTCATATAATGGGTAACTCACTTTCATGACCTCTACTTCCTAAAGATCCTACATCCACCCAAGGCTACTCTTCAGTTTTGTGAACTATCCCACCAAGCCTCTGTGATTTCAATGAGATCATAGCACTGAATTGTATGCAGACTTCCAATTCCTTCTCTTTGTTCCCCATGCTGCACTCAGCAATGTACAAGCACCTCAGAGGCACCCTGTCATGCTATTGGGATGGACCCCTTTTACTTGTTATGAGGACTTTGAGGTCTCTTCTGTCCTATCAGCCTAGATCCTTTGCTTGCCAACCCAGTCCATAACTTCCTCACCTGACTGGGCCATCATCTCTCTTCCCTGTAGCTCTCTTCCCTACCTTAGTGGGCTAGGCCATCCTCCAGTGGTGAAGTCTGTAAGTGAAGTCAAGATTGAAATCTGTGATAATACTAGAGTATCTGATATATTTTTGATATTTATGAAAAAAGGAAAGGAGGTTGATCTTAAATTTCCTTCAAAGAGTGCATATAGTGTTTGTTTTTAAATGTCATATGGACAGATCCAGAAGAGGATATGATGGGTAAACTGGGAAAAATATACTCCAGCTAAGAAATTCTTGGGTACCAGTGTTATGTTTCACTTAAAATACAAAGAAAAAAAAAATTCGAAAGAAATACAAGCTATCATTTGCTGTAAAATACTAGATACCTCTCGCTGTGTCCCTACAAAGTTATTGAGCATGCATGCAGCTGTCAAACTGCCTTCATCTGGATATAATAGGTATGATTACAGTTATCTAGCTAAATGAAGCCCTGACAAAACAATGCACCACTTTCAACCTTGTCCTCCCCAAATTGGAAGAGATGATCGGAAAGGATGAACTTTTATGGTTTTATCCAGCTCCAAAATGTGTTTTTTTAGAAAGTGTAACATAAAGAGTTTTCATCTGCCACACCGGGTGAATGCCTAATCATGAAATGCAGCTTTCATATTGGAGAGAATAGCTCATATTGTTCACTGTTTGATCAATAAAGGAACTGAGAAGTGGAGTTTTGACTTCCATAGATGTATGGCCTAAAGATTATTTTCCTATATGCTTTGAAAACAGACTATATAAATATCAGTGCATATGGCGGTATTGGTTGCCTTTAGCTGGGACGGTGTCAATAAGGCTGTTTATGGGAAGGAAAGTTTTCATTAGGGCTCCCAGAAACTCAGAGAATTTGGATCATGTCCCTGAACAAAGTCCACCTGTCATGTTGCAGGCTGGTCTAGTCATGAAGGAACATAGAAAAGAACATTTGATAGCTGGTGAATAAGACATTTAAAATTTGTAATCCAAGTTTCAGAAAGCACAAGATCATGGCAAAGTTCCTGTGGAAGATTTTATTTATTACTTAAAAAATCCCATTCAGTTAAATACAGGGATATCATATCTTTTAACAGAGAGATTAAAAAGGTCCTGCTACATTTATATTCCTTTGAAGAATGCTCAGCACTGCATGATCAGCCCTTTTCCTCTGCTTGTTCCACCTTTGTAGCATTAATCTTCTTGGAGTAACTGCTCACTTGCTAAGCATATCTATCAGTGAAAGATAACTATAATATATGACAAATGCACCTTGAGAAGAATTCATTATAGACACCAATCTGACATCACAGGTTAGTGATATGTTAGCAGCATCTCTTCGCCTAGAACAGGTTGGGTAATCAGACTTTAAGATAATTGCATGTCTTATCTAAAATGCTCCCACCTAAATTGATACTCTATAGATGACTACTGAACTGTTCATCCAAAGCCACAAATCTAAATTAACCTCAAGTGCAAGAGAGGTTTAGTGGCTCTGCATTAGAAGTTAATATAAATAGAGAAGTTTAAAAGCTCTCACTGAATCGGTTATCTTAATTATTTTTTCTTATCAAAGTAAGCATAAAGTTTGCAAACAATACACCGAAGACTCAGAAGGTATGTCATCCTTCCACCTCTGTTTCTTTCTTGTCATTTTGCTTGAAAGAAATCAGGAAGAATGTTTTTTCCAGGTACCTCAGTTCATAGGGTTATTATAACCCCTCATTAAAACATTCTCTGTCACAGTTATCATGGGGAAACTGAAGTCCACTTGTGCTGACTTTCACTGATAGAAAATTCTCATTTTTCTGAGTCTAACTGTGATAACCTCAAACTAGGGCAATTTTAGGTGAAGCAGATAAAATACTGAATTCTATTAACAGTGTAAAAATGTTTTAAAGGAATGATAAGATACCGTTTAAAAACTGTTGCTTTCTTTTTCCTTTTTTTTTTTTTCAAATCTGATCCACATCTCAGGCAGACTTTCAAACGGAATCAGGTTTTTTTTATTGTTGTTAAAATAGAAAATAATTCAATTGTGGGAAACTATATAACAGTTGAAGTAATTATTTACAGGAATTCCTTGCCGCAGAAATGCCAACACTGGGGATAGAAATGTCTTCATAGCAATAGTTCCTTGTCTGTATAAAATATTGTTTACCCACAGCAAGGAGACTTGTTAATCTGAAATGCTGCTTTACAGTCCAGCTTAATCTACATCTGATGTAAGCATCAGTTGAGTTAAAGTGTAATGGATGAATTAGTTGCTGAAAAATGAATGTATTCTAATATCTATTCAATAAGTTACTGCAAAGAACTTTTGCTGTCCTTTTCTGAAGGTATTTGTTTCTGTCATCATTCCTTTGAAGGACTCAGATACGTTGTTAAAAATCACATGAACATGTATCTTATTTCAAAGCTTTAAAACTTTTTATCACATCATGTAGTGACAATTTCATCAGCGACAAATTTTGCCTGCGCAGTTCGTACTAGCTCCATTTTCAAAGTACAATGCAATTCTAATCAATCCTACTCTCAATCCAAAAGTTGAAAGATGAAAATCAATTACCACATTTGAATAAAGTTAACCCTTTACTTTAGCTCTCCACAAATACTATTTTGTAGTTTAGTTTATGGTTCTGAAAGAAAGGATACATCACACATCATCAGACCTTGAATGTACATAGAAAGTATGTTTGTTTTGAGCCATCTAATACACCGAGCCCAAAAGTTTCTCCTTACCACATTTTCCATTCCTCCCCCCCCCATGCAATTAAATCACTGCTGAAGGCAAAAGCAGTGCAGAGAGAGAACTTGGAAATATTGCCTTCACTGCTCCTCAAAGGCCTTTAAGGCACCTTCTTACTTCCCTGCAAGCGTTTCTATATTGCTACTCACAGTGTGTTTGTGGAGAAGAGATTAAAAGAAGCTCTTATTCTCACTCTTCTAATGGGAGATGACTGGAGAATGATCGGCACCCTTGGTTGTGTCGAATATTGGTGCAAGAGAAGGAATCGATTACCTATGGGCCTTAAAGTTCAATGTTGTTTAAATCCTTACTCGAGTTCTGAGGTAAAGTCACTGTCTGGTGTTTTGCCTGGAGCACAAAAACTAACAATGTTGAGTGAGGCCCTCACTCCAAAATGAACCCTGTCTAAGAACTGTTCAACAGATGTTATTTTCTTGTAGTCTTTTCTCCACAGCCTTGTTAACACAAGAGATTGCATTTGTACCTCAGGGACTCAAACTTTATTACGGAACTGCAGGTAAGTTCTTTCTTTGATCAAATGAAAAAAATGACAAAGAAATGCTCTAACTTATATCTGTGCAGTGCAACATCAGAGAAGAAAGCAGGTTGAAATTTTAGGTCATCTTAATCAAATTATACCCATATGTGTGAGAAAGAGAAATACTACCTTCAGTTTGCTGCAGATGTGTTGCTGTCAACAGATGCATATTGCATTGCTCAAGAAGAGGTAAAAGGCAAAAAGAGAAACAATGGTAGATATTAAATGAGTCTTCCTCAAAATATTAGAATTGTAACAGCTAATCTCCTCCACCACTGAGCCTCAGAAACCTATCAATCAAAGTGTAAGATTCCAGAATATTTAACTGTACATGGTAGCTTAATCCTGTCTAGAGTATTTTTTTTATAACTGCAGGAATGAAAGTTTATTGACTCAGTGCTGGTTTGTACTATGTGCTGTTTTTACTGTTGTCTGTAGAAGCTCAGCTGAGCTGGGCAACGTATTAACAAGGGAGTCAAAGATCCATGTACATTTTTTTAAAACAGTAAAAGATTGTATCTGACTTCGCAGTGCTTTCATTAACAGTTCTCAGTATTTCTTTCCATTTCCGGACTCCTGGTCTTTCACACTGCACATGGTTTACTTTGAATGCTCTGACAAGGAAACTTAAGTATGGACTAAACAATAATCTTGGTTTTAGGACTAAACTCAACATATAAGGGGAGAATCAGTCGGTACCATTTGGTTTAGAGACCATGCAGCACTCTGGGGATCTGATAAAAAGAGTAGTTATTCTGTATTTAAAGAATCTTAGTAAAGAATGTAAAGTTTCTTAACAAGGCATAATGCACATTTAAAATGCTGTGATTGTGTATGACCTAAGAAAGAGAAAAAAAACCCAGAAAATTAATTCACTGCTATCTGCAGAATAATCTGTAAATGATATTTGCACATCATCTGAAAATATCTTTTATTGTCTATATAAAATAAACCATTACAAATGTGCTCACAGTTGACAGGTAATGACTTTTTGAAGATATTCACCACATATCTATTTCTGAAATTACAGATTGAGCCATTCATATCCCCTTTAAAAACCACCAAGTCCATGTCCAGCTCCTCTTGATTTGTTTGTTGCCTGTGAAACTCTTAAATTCCTTGCATGAT
This sequence comes from Baryphthengus martii, assembly GCA_013396935.1. NCBI lineage: Eukaryota > Metazoa > Chordata > Aves > Coraciiformes > Momotidae > Baryphthengus > Baryphthengus martii. The sequence continues at coordinate 247,416 of VWZK01007371.1, forward strand.
GCCAATAGAACAACAGAATGAAGAATTCAAGGAGCATAATAATGTCCTATTTTGTTGGAATTTTACCATCAATAGAGTATTTTTGGTAATATTTCTTTTAAGAGGAATCAAAAGTGGAGGATAATGCATGGGATAATCAGCGTCAAGAACAAGATATTAGCAGTTGTTAAAATGAGAAAGGCTAACCTTTTATTATTCAAAAGTAGTACCTGATCTGTTCTACCAAAATAGGACCCTGTGTTTCCAATGTGTATTCCAGCCAAGAAAATGGAAATCCACTGTGGCATTTGTTTTCTGCAGCAAGACTATATATGTTACAGGAAGACTTAAGATAACATCTTCATATGTTAAATGTATGGATATGCCTCACAGGTGTTTTCTATCTCATCTAAGTCCAAACCTATCAGTCATAACAAAGTTGAAATTGCTCATCCAAAAAACTCTCCATTTTCTATCTGGATAAAGGTAATATAAGTCTAATTAATATTCCATTTGTATGATATCCATTAGAATCTGCCTGAGATCTCACCTAGAGTACTGTATTCAGCTCTGGAGTCCTCAGCACAAGAACCTGTTGGAGCAGGTCTAGAGTAGGGCCACAAAAATGACCAGAGGGCTGGAACACTTCTGTAAAGAAAGAATTGGGGTTGTTCAGTCTGGAGAATAGAAAGCACTAGAAAGATCTTATTGTGGCCTTCCAGTACTTAAAAGGGACCTATAAGAAAGATGGGAACAGTCTTTTATCAGGGCCTGTTGCACCAGGATGAGGGGTAATGGTTTTAAACTAAGAGAGGATAGATTTAAGTTAGTTGTAAGGAAGAAATTTTTTACAGTGCAGGTGGTGAAACACTGGCACAGGTTGCCCAGAGAGGTGGTAGAAGCCTCACCTCTTGAAACATTCAAGATCAGGTTGGATGGGGCTCAGAACAGCCTGATCTAGTTGAAGATGTCCCTTCTCACTGCAGGGGTGATGCACCAGATGACCTTTACATCTCCCTTCTAATCCAAAATATTCTATGATTCTATCATCTCTTGTTGACTATTTTATGATTTACATAAAATACATAATGGTGAATTTTGCCATTTGACATAACTCAGACTATGTTACACGTAACACATTCTCTCTAGCCTGTAGAATGAAAAAGAGAGAGAATTTCCTCAATTGCTTTATTCTAAGAGTCATCAGAATCAGAATTCTCACATCTCTAGCTCACTGATATTTGACCAGCTCCAGGCAATAAAGAATGACCCCAGTTTTAGATTTGTCACCATCATTTTGCACATTTGCAGTAACTTTTGTTAGTATTTTATAAATTTATATTTATATATTTTATTCTTTGTTTCATGATAATTCTAACGTCCAGGTAAGAACACAGTTATTTCAAGTTTACAGAGCTGCACGAGACTATCTATGGCTTCCTGATACTAGGTTTTCTGCAGGATCTCTTTGTGAACAGTCTCAAACACTCGGCTAGCCCAGAAGTTAGTGAAACTCCACAAAGTTTGGTACCGGTTTCATCCTTGGCGATCACTCAGTTATTTTTGTAACAATACCCAACTTCTGAGCCTTGAAAAATTATTTCTCCAAATCCTGGCTGCATCCCAGCCTTCCTGAATTCCTAAAGAGAAATTTACATAAGAGAACAAAAGGGACGCTTCCTTTATAACACAGAATCAAAGTGTCATTTCCTAGATGAAAAGCAAAATCTTGTTTTACTAATTCACTGTTGAGTGTAGCAAGGAAACAGCTGAATAAGTTTCCCCCCTCAGACACACACATTCAACCCGTCACAAGCATACTGGTGGTGTTCCCTCTCAGAACGGGCACATGCTTATCACTTAGCATCTGTTTCCTTTTTTCTCAGACTTGTTTACCAGCATTTTCATTGAGAAGCTTCCTTACAGAGGATATTTTTTTTTTTTTACTATCTCATTCATTTACGATAGAGTTACACCTCCCAGCTGCAGCTATTTTAATAGCAGTGAGAGTTAGGTATATAATTTTTCTGTGTGACTCATATCCTATCAGAGTGAGCTAAAATGCAGTACAAAACTTTTGCAATGAAAGCACCTTTGTAGCAATAGTTAATTTAAAAAATATACTTTTAAATTACATTTAAAAGGACAATATCAGAATTATTTATTTCATCCTAAAATAAAGATATTATTTTAATAAACTTTTAATAATCCATATCAATATGATTTCTGTTATTCTAACTAGTTAAAGTAAGAATTTATTGAAGAAAAAAACTCTAGATGAAAAAAGCTTACACTGGGTTTGCAAAGGTGGGAATGAAATTGCTATTTCTAGGAGTTTCCATGGAAACTACAGTCCTAAGCAAACCTCTGTACAAAAAGAAGAGATTTTTTGTTGTTGTTGCTAAGCGTTCTTGAGAAAATCCACGCTAGCATCATTATAATATGTAGCCAAACCAAGAGGCATGCTGGATGAATAATGTATAGCATACAACCACTGTGTTTACTTGCAGAATATTTTAGAAATGAAAGTTCAGGCATCTGTGTGACCTTAAGATTTGGAGCTGAGCAATTTTTAGATTTAGCATTGCCATTATGTTTAAAGTGAACCAACATGGTTAAAATAAAAAATTATTCTGAGCAAACCTAACAGGCTGTCATTTTTTTTTTCATTCAATATATACTTGATAATCTCAGTAAATAAGTAATTAATATTTTTAATTGGTTTTGTTATGATCATTTCTCTTAGTGCTATTGAGAACACCCTTCTATCCTCTAAGCCTTTGCTTATAGCTGAATATAGGAAATTACACCTACCATGGACAGTTTTACCATCCAAGAACAGACAAAAGTCTTTCCATAATGAAGATGAAAACAGAGCAGGCTTTTCTTTCAAACCAAACCAGAATGATTTTGAATATAGAGATACATGCTTATATTCAAAATTTGTTATGTTCACAAATTTTCATTCTGAAAATTCATGTAATTCCACAATCAGTCCCTAAATGTGGAGGGCTTAAAATTGACAAGGAGTTAGTTCTATGAGCCCATAAGAGAGTTTATGTAAGCAAAACAAAACAGTAACAAAAAGTTAGCAATATTGGTTTATGCTTATTTAAGAATATGACACCTATTTATTTCCCTTGGATTTCCAGAGCAAAGAAAATATCACAAGTTTTTAATTTACTCTTACTAAGGTCGGAAACTGAATTTCATGTCCACTTATTTTCCACTTGTTCCAGTGTTCCTTCTATTTAGAAATTGCTTATATTTCACTGGAATGACAGGAATGTCTGTGGCTATGAATTAGCAACACAGGGCGTTGTGGGTATTGATATAATATTCCAAATATATTGATTGCAAGAATTTTTTTTTCCTAAAGCAGATATATACTGTAGCAAACCTTTAAATATTTAATTAAAAGCCCTATATTAATAAAAAATGATTCAATAAGTAACCAAATGCAAAATTCTACAATGATGCCTCTATAAATTATTTAGCAACCTCAAGACTGTTGACTTTAATAAATTAAATTCAAGGACATCTGGTCAACATACTTCTAAAATCTAAAAATGTAATTCTTTTTATCAATGCAGCAGTCTAGGCTCTTACATTCTACGAGCAACTCCAAATTTTCTTGATAGCTTCCTCCTCATAAATGTTTTTTTCAAGAGGTTAAATTAGTGATGTGAAGAGGAAATTATGGAGCACAATCAACAATTAAAATATATAGGCTTATATCTGTCCTTCTTTAAATATTAAATAACTGGCTAGTTAGCAAAAAGCAATAATTAACAACATTTTTTTCCCCTCTTCCTGAAGTTAGCTATACATCTGCTACTTTTTTTGGCTGCTAGTCGACTCACTTAGAGAGCACTTAGAGATCCCTAGAAGATCTCAGGATTTGCACCCTGAATCCTGCCAAAAGGTTCCATTTTCCATATAGCACACTTTGGACTTTTCATCTCTAAATTCATTTTAAATTAGTTTCTACGATCTCCAGACTTTAATTTATTTTCAAACTGTTCATAATCATATCCAGCACATTAGTCGAAGTGGCTACTTGTTTTTTCTATTGTTAGTTATTCTTCTTCTAGCTATAATTTCTTTTATTAGTTATTTCTGTTTTACTCTGGTTAAGACAATGAATAGATGCATGCACACTTTTAAGAAAAAGGGAGTGGGTTTTGTTTGTTGTTTTAAAAATCCACAGACTGAGTAGCCATAACAAGCTGTGAAATAGAAATTTTTGTATCTTCCTCTTCAGCTGATAAACTAATTGTCTTCAATTGTCAGAATGGAGAGCTCTGGTAGCCTATGCTATACACTTTAAATCCCTGTTTTCTCAAGTATTGCTCATAAGTAATAAGCAGGAAGAATAGTTATTTAAGGTTATTCTCAAAAAGACAACAACATTTTCTAGCAACAATAGGGCATCCAAGAGTAAAGAACTTCCTGTTGTGTTTGGTATTCAAAAGCCCCTCCACAGGTTAATCACTACCCTTCATTTGAATTAACTCAATTATACCAATTCAATAGGCTTTGTATCTCAATGTTTCTGCTATGTATCTATTTTTTTTTTTCTTTTTTTTTTATTATTACTGTTTTGTTGAAGAACAACTTAAAAAGATACCTTAAAGAGCTGAGTTTTCATTTATACATCATCTGAAAGAAGTGACCAAATTTCCTAAGGACTTAACAAAATCTAGCACAACGTAAAGACGCTGGTAAATATGGAGGTCTCAGTCACCTAAGGGTACATTAACTACATTTACAGTTTCAGAATAATTTAGGAGCTAGTAGATATTCTACTGCTATAGATGCCTCTCCTTGCTTTCTTGCTGCTTTTTTTAATGCTTAGAGTAAGCATAAATCAGAATTGTCCATCCAGGAACACAGCAATCACCTCCTGAGCAACAAGTGACCTTATCAGAATGGTTTATTTTCAAAAATAATATGTGGAAAAAAAACCCCACATCAGGTCACAGAGTTCACTCAAATTTGAAAAGGTAACCTTTTCAGGTTGGGGGAGTTTTTACTCACAGGAGCCTATGAAACGCAAGTGTAACACTGACAGTGAACTCTTTAAACACAATGCAAAATGCTTTTGATTGCTTAACCCTAGTATACCTTGCACTGCGCCTTTGTCTCATAATTGTTCACAACAAACATGTCACGTGTGTAAATGAATCATGGACAAAGAGCCAAGAGAAGCAGGACTGGATAAACGGCTACAGTGAGAGCAGTAATGAATTATTTCATTACTCCTAAAACAAAGCAAATTAAAAATGAAAATACTGATTTTTTTTTTCAGAAGCCTAGAACTTGAAAATGCGTATCCAGTAAGAGCTCACGGCTAAGAATTTACCATATAAGGATAGTTCCATGATGTAATGTCATCACTACATGATTAAATACACATGTTCAATGAATCAGAGTACAAAAATTTTCTCTCCTCAAGGCCAGTAGTAAAACTACTTCACCAGCGCAAGAATTTTCCATGCATTCTCTGGCTATGCAAATCAAAGGGGACTTATGTCAGTTCTTCGGGTTTTAAAGCACTCGTCAGCATTTTCACCTGCTTACTCAGCATCTCATGGGATATGACAGGATAAAAGAAATGTGGGATTAATTTCCCAAATTTATTCCAGATTCTTGTGGTTGTAATTCCCTCGTGTAGAACTTTGAGTTCATAGCTTGTCTATGATATCAAGCATGTGTGGACCAAAACTCTGAAGCCATCGTTTTGAATCATAATGGATCTAGGGACAATCACTGGTGCTTACTAGGGAGCTGGGTGGGATGTTGGCTGTTTTACCCTCACTTAAGCCACACTTAATAACAACTTAGAGAGAACAGATGTAGGCCCACGCACAGTCTATGGCCGCTTCCTTTCTTTTTGCCATCACTGCAGCAATGCAAGAAGAGCCTCAGCACTTCCTTATTTTGGGAGGAGTCCTTAGCCATTTGATCTTCAATCCTTTCAGAGTGCAAAAGCTGAGAAATGGATTTAGTAAGTCACTGTAAACAGTGTGTCAATTTACCTCCTTCCTTTTGGTTTTAGGAAGAAGAAAAAGGAAGTCAGGGACATATTAGTGTTTTAAGTGCAGTTTCCAATTCTGGAAGCAGTTTTTCTAATGGGACCTGGTCATTATTAATAATTCTGACTGATTGACCCATTAACTTTTTCATGAGCATTAGCTTTTCTTTGATAACAACAAAGAAGGAAAATGTGTTTTTCTAAAACATTGAACAATAACGTTAACTTCTCCTTTTGTCTAGTTAGGTTTCCATAATTTGCATTCTATTTGACTGAAATCAACATTTATCTTAAAGCAGAATGTATTACAGTTAGTAAGTAGAACATTTATATTCGTTTACAGGCAAATTTCTAATTATAATTGATAGCTACTTTTCTGGAAAGTACAAACAGTTTCATTTATACATTATTCCTAATCACGAGAGAAAAACTGATAGTGTCTCCTGTTGACTTCGCTGGTAGCATTGCAAGTCATAGTAATGACAGAATGCATCACTACTTGGACAACAAAAGAGTAGTTGGCTAATTGAAAGAAAATTTCTGTGCTTTCAACAAAATCACTCAACTGGTAGGTCTGGCCTCAATTTTTCTACCTTAGTTCTCCAAGAAACATTTCCTAGATGAAAAGTAGATCCTTCAGTTTGTCCATGTAAGAAAATTGGAAAGCACTGAGCAGAATAAAGAATTATCCTGATCCCACTGAGATATATTTAGTTAATATTTAAATCAACTTCAATAAAATTACTGTATCATGTAGTCTGTGAACTACATGAGTTGTGTTTAGTGTTTTATAGTTTCACACAAACACCAGATCGAGGTCAATGAGATTCGAACATGTCACGCTGGAATGTTTTGCTGACTACATAATTTTGGCAAACCCAAAAGCAAAAATATCATTGTATTCTGTGTTCTGTGACTGACCTATTGCTTAAGCTCTATTGTTCTAGGCGTGAGCCAGCAATTCAATAAATAACTCTGTGTTATATCAATTGCAACATATGCATGGAGTCCAACACATTTGGGACAGACTCAGTTTGCCTGAACAATAGGATTTGTCTGCAGACACAACAGTCATTCATCTAGAGGACCATTGAATCATGAGATGGAACAGTAGGGTAGCACAGTTTTGCAAAAGGTGGTGGCTTCCTACCAAAATCAGGAGGGTAGTGGATCTGGGTTTGTAGTTGTGATTTTCAAAAGAATTAAGTGGGCTCTTCATAATGGAGAAAGTTTGCCTGTGGAAAACAAGCCATTAACAAACAAAGCAACAAAACAGCCCATTGTGTAACCCAGCTTTCTTCTTGGATACATTATGGTAATTTCATGCAATGTAGTTAGGATAGTGAATGGGGAAACTGAGCTGTAATATCCATGTGCAGGGCTTAATAAGAAGTGTACTGCAGGCTGACAAGGAGGATTATAACAATCACTACAAGAAGAGAACGATATCTAAGTTCAGAGCAGGTTTGCAAACACTGCACCCAATGTATGTTGTTAAAATGGGAATAGTCAAGAACTCTGTTGCTATTCAAGACAATTCTGTAGCAAACACTTTATATTTGCAAATTGAAGGTGGGTAAGATCTCTTTAAAGGAGGGTATGGATAGAAAGGAAGCAGTTGTTTCACTGATCAGAGAGCTACACTTTAAGAAAACCTGATGATGAAAACAGAAATGAAGGGTTGAATCTTGTATGTGTTGCTATCCACTACGACAGGGTTTAACACTCTAAATTATGTTAGATGTGAATCTAAGAAGTGCAAAGCTGTTAAAAGCCTTAATTTACAACTACTAATTTTCAGCAGTTACAATGGTTCATAACTTTAGAAGACATAATATTTTATCCTATTTTTTTTTTTAATCTTAGCATATTATCTGGGAACTTGTAAAAAATATTTAAGCTTTAAAAATAAATATAAAATAGATGTTTGTTTGCTTTATAATAAAATAAAAAAAATAAAAAAAAAGAACATATAATGCTAAAGATATGTTCAGGAAGCAATAACCCATTGCAGTTTGCAAGGAAACGTATCTAATTCTGAGGCCTAAGGATCAAAGAGAGAATTATGAAGTGACGATGTAATTCAGGAGGAAATTAGGATTTACAAAAATATTCGTATATTCAAAGAACTATTAAATCTCCTTTTAGTGGTAACAGATATTTTTTCAAATATATCGTAAGACTGATCTAGCATAGTTAATGTGGCAAACAGTAAGTAACAAAAGTCAGGGAGAGATCTGAAACTTTTGCGTTGTGCAGTGACTTCCTCTGAGTTTACAATAGCTAATAAATATTCAGTTTATATGTGAAAAAAAAAAAAGTGGAATATAAAGATCCTTTAGAGTATACAGCAAAGAAATCTTTATTTAGAGGATACTTATTATGAATTTTTAACAATGATTAGTTCTTTTAATACCTCAGTTCTCTAGTTAAATTATAAGTTATCTTAGGAAAGATTTTTTTTTTTTTTTTTCC